>JAEQBH010002122.1:0-592577 GCA_016808115.1 Tetrastigma voinierianum | reverse complement strand
TTGTTTTACGATTCCTTCCTCTCCCTTGTTGAACTTAGACAATCGGCAGCTTTGGCGTGAAAAGAAGCTTGGGCGTTGATCGATCAAGGACAAACATGATAAATTATGTAACAAGTGCAAAACAATTTCTATGCCTAAATTACTTTATGACCTTTCTTTTACAAAGTGGGAATTTTGTATTTGCTGGTCCTAACCAATTCTTCAATCTCAGTTCATTGACAAAGAAGTTCAAAGACCTAATGATAGACTTGCAGGTTTGTCTAATTGTAA
This sequence comes from Tetrastigma voinierianum, assembly GCA_016808115.1. NCBI lineage: Eukaryota > Viridiplantae > Streptophyta > Magnoliopsida > Vitales > Vitaceae > Tetrastigma > Tetrastigma voinierianum. The sequence continues at coordinate 592,307 of JAEQBH010002122.1, read as the reverse complement.
TCTAGTTATTTTGGTTAGTAGTTTTCTTTCAATCTTCTCATCAATGTACAATATTTCAGACTCTTAGACAAAAGATCCAATATGAGTACCGTGAGGTTGTGGAGAAGAGTCGCGCGGAGTTAGCTCTGAACTCAAAATTTTTGTTTAAAAAACCCTCAAATTAATGGTCTTTCTAGGAGTTTAGGCTCTCAATGATCAAGATTCCTTCCCTTAACTCATACTTTGTGTTGTGATTTTGTGATTGAACACTGGAACCAGACCAGATGAAGAGGTGAGTCTGAACCCTCCATTAGAATTTGAGCTATAAAATGGATATGGTTGTTATCATAATTGGACAAAATTCAATGACTGGCAGGCCGATAGACAGCTTTGATAGAAGCCGGAAACGACCAGCAAATGTTCGGAAGGTAATGCATCAAGAAGGAGATTTATGAGATGGGTATTGAGAAACTCACGAGTGGGAGCATGTTGCTTGTGTAGCAGTTATCTGGGTCTTCCCGCATGGCTCGTCTCAAAATTTGTGACACGGGGGGAAGTTACAAGGACGAGAAGAGGGGAAGTGACAAGGACGACCCAACACCGGTGTCGGAGAAGGCGGGGATCATAAGGAGGAAACAACAACAACACACAAGGATGGATGGAAAGAAAAAGGAAGAACGAGAGAAAGGATAGTGTTTGGTCTTTTATGATGTTAAATTTGTCTTTAATGTTGGTTTCATAGGCATCGTGCACTTGAAAGCTATTATAGTATCTATTTCTTATCGATTTTAATATCTTATCGTGAGCCATTGGTTCACATGATATTAAATTAATTTGTGGAGAGGGCTCATCACGAGTAACTGTTCTTGAGTGTGCGATCCCAGTAACAATAAACGAATTTAGTGAAAAGTCATGTAGTACACAGGTGGAGCGAGTTTGGGCAAATGTTTGAAACTAATTATCGCTTCAGTAGAGCGTGCTGATAACGTGTTGTAAATCAAAAGAATTAAAGAGAAATAAGGAAAAGACAAAGAGAGAATTCAGAGGAAATTCTGATGATATCTATTTCATGCTGATTAGGCATATTTATAGGCTTATAGTGAGAAGGCTAAAAGCCTTTACATAAATGATACATTAATAGTGAGAAGGTCAAAAGCCTTTACACAATGAATGACATTGTAATCAGTGAGTCATTATGGTCATTCAAAATTGTGTTGCACTCTTTTGCATATTACAGGCGCATCCCTCTTATTTAAGTGAAATTTTCCTCTAATTGTATTACTAATGTTTGGAATTATATCTTTGTTTTACGAAGAGTATAGGATTTAAATCTTAGTCTTGTAATGTTAACCATCATTCTCTAGTAGCTTTATAGTATGTGGTATTAGAGATATCTCTTGTTCAGAGATATAGGGCTAATAAAATTTAAATAATTTAGAAAAATAGAATTATTTTATTTTAAAAATAATATAAGGATAAATTGTCAAAAAATTTAGAAGATAATATTGAAGTTTGCGATTTAAAACATTCTAGAAGGATAATATGAAAGAGAAATGAAAAAATTATAAAAGTAATAATGGTAGAAAAGTCTTTGTAATAAATGAAAGTTGTTGATAATAAATGTCTACTTTAAATAAATGTCACTTTAGATAACTAAGTAAATTCAGGATATAATAAATGATGTGAAAGAAAAATCAATCTAAGTTATAATATAAAAGATAAAAAAATACGTCGGATAATATGTGGAATCATAAATCCATAGTAATTTCATAGCAATGAAATCTGAGGACATGAATATTTGTATTTAATTTGTAAATAAAACCATCTTTCGAGTTTCGAGTTGTGGTGGCTTCTTTGTCCACTAGGACTGAATCAGAAGCCCCCAATTGTATTTCGGCCAACGTCATCCCCAGACCTTGAACCGGTTGGCGCGTCCTACCAAGCGAACATGTTCATTTTTTCTCTCTTTTAAATAATTTAAATGGAAAGATTAAAATAACGCCTTCTTTTAAAAAAAAATAGTTAATTTAGATTTTGTGATATAGAGGTAACGTAAGGTGTTGTTTTCATGGTGATATAATGGGATTAGGGATGATTAGTGGTTGAGATTCTCTCTTTATACATTGAGGTGACTCCACATTTATGATATTTAGGCTTTTTTTTTACTAGAAAAGACGTTCCATAATTCATCCCTCCTTCACAGCTCCGCCATAACCTACCACATTTCCTTCATTTCTCCTCCCATCAAGATGTGAATAACGATCTTCTATATCAATAGATGTTTGAAGCATAATGGCCATAAATTTTTTACCATGTTCAAATTTTGTAGGTTTGCCTATAGTTTGCTTAGACAAGGAATGAAGCAAATAATAATCAATTTAGAAACCTTAGCAATTAAAGCACTGGAGAAAGCAGGGGATTTTTAATTCCAGATCATAAAATCATAAAAAGGAGCATCATATTCATAGAAGAAACAGCATCACTAACTAATTCAAAATGGAATATAAATTACATGGACCTTAAAAATAAATTAAATAAAGTCTAGATTTTCTGAAATCCTAGAGAAATCAACTTGGATTCTTTGTCTTATATTGAAAGGGAAAGTGACATCCTCAAGCCTCCTTATTGCACTTCAACTAATTAAAATCATTTAGACTCAATATTTGTTGAATCAATGAAACTCAAAACGGAGAAAATCAAACACATCAAACTCATTTCACGTTCAATTTAGAAACCAAAATTCTAAATAAGAAATCGGATCATAACTAAATCAATGATCCAAAGACACAGAATGAGCTTGCATTCTTGTTTTTCATTCATTTAACTATAATTAAAACAACAGTTTTGTTTGGTTGCCTAGAAAATAAGGAAAAGTAAATTTAGTTCAAAACTGAGCGTGTGACGCCCCAAATCCGGGGTGTCCGTTGACTACCCGTCAACCCACGGAATATTCAAAAATGTCAGGTGACCCGACATCTCTTACGAAAATCGAGCAGAGTCTCATTTGTACAGAGAGCTCTACCCAAATACATCACCTATTCCAATCAACATTCACAAAACGGTCTCTTGGGCCCATACTACAATACTCATCATCAATGTAAACCAACTATATCCAATAGTTCCAAGAGTCAAAAGTTTACTCTTATACAACACATATTAAAATTCTAAAATTCTAATACATGTGAATACGCATAATGATAACAAAGCCACAACATGGCTTTCTTCTCAAACTCGGCCTCTATGATGAGCCGTCTCCTCGTGCGCTCCCTGTACCTGAAAATATATATTTCCCTCGATAGGGTGAGCTAATGCTCAGTAGTAGAATCACCTTAAATGGGCTACTCTCCACCTAAGTGCATATGCAATGCTCCAAAGTAAACACACATTCAAGCAAATGCATGAAGTCCTGTGAATGTCTACCTGATCAACTCATCCCCCGAGTCCTCACCGACTCCCCCACACTTGCCTAAGCCACGTATGAGAAACATTATTTTCAACAAGGATATTTGTTTATATTTGTGGACAACCCTCCGATATAAGTAGTGGACCGACTGATCTTATATTTAGTGGACTACCCTCCGATGTATATCAATTAGGCCGACTCCGACGATTGATATTTTATATATGGACTACCCTCCGATAATTATAATGGACGCACTTCGATAATTATTATTCTTAGTAGTCAACCCTCCGAAACTATTCTCTCAAGAATCACCTCATGCATTCACTCCTATTGTTCTAAGGTGCCCCAGTGCATATAGGGTATGAAGTCTTAGGATTCATTACAATTCTATAACACATGTGAAAATATATAATCATGCATATATTCACATAATTTAAATCACCTGAGCATGTCATGTAATTTCACGAATCCATTTATCTCGAGAATATTAGCTCACGTGGGCTAATGATCAAACACGAGCAATTCAACTTGAATTACTCGACCAAACACGGTTTACCACAAAAGTTTATTTTCATGTCACTATTCATATGAACAGTAAAACCCTCGGGTTTACTATTCCCATCCACTAATCAATTCATCGGTTCACTTTGGGAACCCGAATTTCATGGCCATTTCCGGCCTCACACACATCACAATACAATTTAAAGCACACATTTCACCATGACCAGCGAGCAGCCCGTGGGCGGTCACGTTTGTCATGGAGTTTCTAAAATTCAACACCTCGGTTCAAGATTTGGAACGATCAACTTGACCTCACGACCTCTTGATCAACTCCAAGCATCATAAATACACCTAAGCAAGTGTAAAACTCAAGTAGGATGAAACCCCTACCTCACAGAGTTTGTCGAAAACTTAAACGGTGCCACGGCGTAGGTCTGAAGTGCATAGAGCAACATTCTTGTCCCCCAACGAATTCCAGTGGTGCATTATCGCATTAAATCTAGAGAAGTCTTTCTCTCTCTCACTAGAAAAACAAATCTGAAGCTCACTGTCAATTTCGTTTTCTCCCCCCCAGCACGTTTCTCTTTTCCCCTTTTTGAAGAAGATGATCCTATTCCTTATTTTGTCTTTTTCTAACTTAAGAATTTAAATAATGACCATTATGTTCCTAAGCTTGGATTTTCGACATTTTGCACTATCTCGGTCGTTCATTTTCATCATTTCTCTACTCATGCAACATGTATAACATATGTACATGTTATAAGTGACTTTCGTCTTATCATATGTCTTTTTACGGCACTCGAAACTCGATGCCTCGAAAAACGTGCCAATTCCGACTATCTAGGAATTCTACAAAATTTTACGTGCTAGCTAGATTTCACGAGAAGATTCCAATGGTGAAATCCGTTTCGTCATCCGAGATTTAGATAATAAATTTCGGATTTTTGATGATACGATTTTGTCCCTTTTTTCCGAAGTGGAATTTCTCGGGTCTTATTCTCCCCTTGTAAAGGAATTTCGTCCAAAAGTGCGGACAATCACAATCACTCACATGCATATGCAACGTACAGTATACCATGCATGTAAACTCGTCATTTAATATTAAACGATAAAACCACGTACCTTCATCCCTAAACAAGAAGAGATATGTGGCCCGCATCGTGTCTTCGCGCTCCCACGTTGACTCCTCCACTCCATGGTGCGCCATAGCACCCTCGCTGCCTCACGGTCTTCTGACGCAAAACCCTGATCACGGTATCAAAATACACCTTTGGTCCTCCTCGAAGGTCCCATCCATGTCGACCTCAATCTGTCCCCGATCCTTTACATGAGCTGGATCGGCGTATCTTCCGAGCATGAGTGAAACACCTCATGGACACGACATCTTTGGGCGAGGTAAAACTAATCGATGCCTTATGGTCTTATCCTCTCAGTATCTCGAAGGCCTAATGAATCTAGGTGATGGCTTTGCAGCACAGGCCAAGCCTCCTCTCTTAGGCATCACCTTGAAAACGTGATCCCGACCTCGAACTCTAAGGGTCGGCATTGTACTATGCGCAAGCTCTTCTGCAGGCTGCGGGCCGTGTTGAGGAGGCGTTGTCGTATCAAAGCTCACCTCCTCAGGGGTGTCTCTAATCGAGATCAGGACCCGTGATGGAACTCTCTTCCACCTCGGTCAGATAGCCAGTGATCTACATGGCCTCCATTACAATGCCTCGTATGGTCTTATTACGTATACCATGATAACTATTGTTGTAGGCGAATTCCACTAAGAGCAATTTCTCCTCTGCCCTTAAGACCCAGGACGTATGCTCGTAGCGTGTCCTCTAACACACAATATATAATCCACACAACGTGTAACCTACCCTGACCCTTACTTTGTGTGTAAGCGCTGACCTTACCTAGGTCACAATCGACAATCCAGTGGACACGATCAACCTAGTCCATGTCATGAATGACATCCATATACCGAGCCCTTCTTGACACCGGCAACGCAATGCAATTCCGAAGGTATCGAATCTCGAGTCACTCCCGACTCACATCACTCGACTCTAAGTCTATGTGATAACGACGTCAATGTTTTTCATCTCGAGCAACACCAACTCTTGAAACACACTTCGAGCCTCTTACATTCATACAGAAATTTCGGGATATCTCCACGAGTCTCTTATACCCCAACTCGAGTTCATACCTTAAGGTGCGACCCCTTTTTTGCTTTGCCCTGACACACTTTGGTACTCTTCACTTCCTAATTCAAACTATGAGTTTTTCATTAGGCAGTAGTCCCAAAGACAAACTCAACCCATATACTCACCAAGAGTGGTGAATGACCGTGCGGGTGCACACACGCTTTGGGCTCAACGCGATGTTACCGTGCACACGAGCCTTGATGATGCCATCTTTGTGACACCCGATCGAGGGTCCGCCGCCCAGGCATAATGGCCCCTACGCTGTGTCTTCTTTGGGGTGCTTGTAGCACCTCGGCGAGCGGTTCCTCGGCCTACTATAGCTAAGCCCGAGTTCCCTTTGTCCCAAAGTCACGGGATCCTGTCTGCGGGGAACCTTGGTCTGCATGCCCCCGATCCACAGCCTGGTCACGAAACTCGTGAAGCATAAGTCTTACGCCTCTTCCACGGCCCCAGAAGGCTGATCCTCCCTCTTGCTACCAACACGCATCCAGTGCTCAGAGCATCCTCGATCTCTCTCTCCATGGTCGGTCGTCCCAACCACATGGAGTCCATGTCCCCGTGGCCAAATCCTACGATCTGCTCAGATGGACAACTTCAGCCCATTCTCGAATCTCTGTAATACGAAGCCCGATCCCGAGAAGCTTCATTGTGTCGAATGACATTCGGTCTCTCGACTCATCACTACCTCGGCCTTCTGGGTCGGCCCGAGACTCTGATGCGACACCCACGTGTCCCAAAATCTCACCTCAGTAAGCCAAAACTCGCACTTACTGAACTTAGCGTACAACTGATGGTCTCTTAACATAAATTTATTAAAACAATCCTCGAGTGATACTTATGTCCACTGGCGAGAGTAGATTAATTTAATCATTCAAGAAGATTTCACGACAAAGCGATCTAGATAAGGTTGGAACATCCTATGCATGAGGTCCATGAATGCGTGGCGCGTGTCAATCAAAGGGCATCACCCAGTAAACTCAAAGTGCCATACTTGGCGTCTGTATTTGTCTTAGGGATATTTGTCTCCTTAACCCTCAGTTGATGGTAACCGGTCACGAAGGTCACATCTTGGGTAGACTCGCTCTCACTCTCCAAGCGATCAAATAAATCATCAATCCTCGGTAATGGGTACCGATTCTTGATCGTAATCCTGTTCAACTATCGGTAATCAATGCACAGTCTAAGGGTCTTGTCCTTCTTCTTTGCAAATAGAACCGGAGCGGCCCATGGTGAAGTGCTCGGTCTAATGAACCCTTTGTCCAGGTAGCTCCACATGCATTTTGGACTCCCAGTTCACCCAGCTCAGTAGATGCCATCCTATGCGGGTCATGAGATGGGTGAAGTACCGAGGAGTGTAACTCGTCTGAAGTCTTCTACCCCACATCTGTGGAGGTAATTCGGGTAGCTCATCTTGAAAAACATCCGAATACTCACAAATTGCTCGAGGTAGATCTAAGTGCGGTCTCTCCCTCGTCCTCTAGGAGTAAGGCTCGCTAGCCAACCCGCTAGCTATCCACGACACTGGACTCATTATGCGTAAAGGCGGAAATATCATGCTTGTCCACGAAATACCACACAGTATTGTTAACGTGTAGGCGGTAACCCTCTACGCTCACAATCGATAATGACCACATAAGCTATCAAGCCCAGTCATCGGGGATGACATCGAACTCTGACATGTCCATGATCCTCAGGCCCTCAATTAGAGTCCTGAGATCTCAACTCGCAACTGAGCATATCATCCACCCCTTCTCCACTAATCCACAGGAGAACTCACCTGAGCTCCTCTCTAAGATCTCTAGAGGTTCTTGCCCCCATTTCAAGTATTTGAGCCTCACTCTCTGTTTGGAACACGAATTTAGTCTAATCCCCAGTAGTGTCAGAGGTAATCTACATAGCCTCTAACACCTTCTCGATCTGTATGAACCAATGGTCTTCCACCATGGATCTCACTCCTATGTGAATGTCCGGAGGATGATCTGTGTAAACTACGGAGGTTACTAGGACCTCCTGACTACCCTCTTGCATTTTTAGTGCGTGCGATGCGGCCGCCGCAATACCTACAGCCTCAACAAAGGCCTGCTTATCAAAGATTGGTGGTGCCTGACCAGTACCCTGTGGACGCCCTCTACGTCCTCGTCCTCTACTAGCCATCTACACAATTTCAAACGGCAGTTAAATACATCCTGATGTCTGCAGGCATAAGCTTGGCCAGATACACTATTCATACACAGAATCGATGTATATTTCAAGTCCCTACATTCACAAGCAATGCAAGACCATTTATCCAATATATTAAATCATATTTATTAACAAAAATTTTATTTTCGAAAATTTCATTTTTTTTTTCAAAATTTTATCCCTTTTTGTTTGATTTTATTTTATTTGATTTTTCAAAAAATTTGTTTAAAATTTTTTTTTTCAAAAATTTTTTTGGTGATGAACAATGTTCATTTAGTGACTCGAGAAACCGTCTTGGGTCAAAACTAAGTCAAAGTAGGTCAGGTGCACCAAACACCGTGGCCCAGTGACCCGGCCCGGCCACGTGACCTGCGCATAGGCACTCCCAGGCCGTGCCCATGGTCGCGCGCCCGGTCTTGCCGTCTTGTGTGCCACACCCCCTCCACTGTGCAGCTTGCCGTGCCGCGCGCCCCCTGCGCGTCGGCGCGCCCTGCGCTCACGCCACGCCCGGCTGCCGGCGAGGCCCCCGGTGAGCCCAGCTGCACGCTGCGCGAGGTGTCGTGGGCTTGGGTGCCTTCCTGTCGTAATCTGACTGACTGCTCCTCTTAGTCAATCCACAACCTATCATCTTACAATACAACCCCGGCCCGACAAACCACCTCAGTCTGATACAACTTGTGTGCGATACACTCCAGACCAACTGACTGTTACTAATACAATCCTTTCCATTGCAGTACACGGCTGTCCTCTGTCAATTTTCCCCCATCTTTGCAATCTGATCTGGCCACCTCTTGCAATACAATTTCTCCTTAAATGGCCACGCTGTACCTAGAGTTTGCAATACAAACCTTGTCTTGCAATACATTGAAGCGATAGCCTATTCTTTCCCTTTGCACAAATTTTTAAGTTTTTCATTATTATTTATTATTATTGTATTATTATTATTATTATTATTGGTATTATTATTATTATTGTTTAGATCGACAAATCTTGAATGCCCAAAAAACACATAATTCTTGCGATTTATTTGTTCTGTTCGAATATCGTCACATTATAAAAAATTATTTATTCATATGATTATTTGTGAAATACCAAATTATACTAATTCACCTCTGACTAGATAGATTGATAAAATTTATTTTGTTGTTCTTGTGTTCAATGATCGAATTTCTCAGTCAAATCACTCTTACAGTGTTTGCCCATAGAAAATACCAAATTTATTTGTTTTATCAGTGAATAAATAAAAGTGCTCAAGTGTCCTTTTTCAGTTTACTCTATTGTAACTCTAAATCTTTTCTAACTACGATGTGCACAATCACTAACTTTATAAATAATCTGACACATCCATGACCATGATCACACATCATTCATGTTATGCATATTTTCGCATAACCTTTATTCAATCACACAAAACATTACAACACATGCGTGCAGTGTCCTAGTTTTTATCGTGATTTCCTAGGTAATCATACCTAGAGCTTAACGTCCAGACCTGGTGGTGGATGCAACGAGCTCCTAGGTATTATTATACTCAAGCTCTGATACCAAGTTGTGACGCCCTAATCCGGGGTGTCCGTTAACTTCCCAGATTAACCCTTTGGAATGACGAGAATGTCGGGTGACCGACATCTCTTAATCGGGCGAGTCTCTTTGCAGAGAGCTCTACCCAAATACATCATACATTAAATCAACATTCACAAGATACATATATGAGTAAAAACGGCCTCTTGGACCCATTCTACAATACTCATCATCAATGTAAACCAACTATATCCAATAGTTCTAAGAATTAGTTACTCTTATCACAACCTATATTAAAATTCTAAAATTTCTAATACATATGAATACATAATGATAAATGAAGCCACAACCTGACTTTCTTCTCAAACTCGGCCTCTATGATAAGTAGTCTCTCGTCTAAACCACCATGGCGAAATATGTTCCATCTGACGGTGTGAGCTATTTTCGATGGTGGAATCTCCCTACGCGGAGCTACTCTCCACCTAAGTGCATATGCAATGCTCCAAAGTAAATGTGACACCCCATTTCGAAGTTGGAAGGGTTGTCCCTAAAATGATATTATCGGAGGGTAGTCCATGCCAAAAAAATATCAATCGTCGAGAAGGCAGTGATTGATATACATCGGAGGGTAGTCCATAAATAATATCAAATGCGTCTAAGGCAGATTGATATATATACATTTGGAGGGTTGTCATAAATAAATTTAATGAATTCTCATACGAGGCTTAGGCGGGGTATGGGGGAGAGTCGATGAGGACTCGAGTGAGATGTCAGTTAGACATTCAAGTAGGATCATGCATTTGCTTGAATGTGTGTTTATTTTGGAACATTGCATATACACTTAGGTGGAGAGTAGCCCACTTAGGGTGATTTCACTACTGAGCATTAGCTCACCCTGTCAAGGGATATTATTTTACAGGTACAGGGAGCGTGTGAGGAGACGGCTCATCCTAGGGCGAGGCTTTAGAAGAAAGTCAGTTAGCTTTGGGTTATAATGTATGACATGTATTAGAATCCTCCCAATTTTTTAATATATGTGTTGTATAAGAGTAAAATTTGAACTCTTGAAACTGTGGATATAGATATTGTGATGAGTATTGGTTTACTGAAGCAAGTGCGTTTTATCATGAAGCCCCATTATATTGGATTGTTTGGGGCCCGGTTATATACGGGTTTGTATTTGGGTAGAGCTCCCAGGTATAAGGAGACTGCCCCATTTTAGATGTCGGGTTACTTGGCATTCCACGAGTATTCCGCGGGTTGGCGGGTAGTCAACGGACCCGTTAGTGTCGCGACGTGCGAGCTTAGGTATGCAGTACCGAGGCTTCAGTTTATCCATCGCTGCTTGGTTGGTTTGATATAGAGTATGGGTATGTGAAACCTAGAGAATGGGGGCTTGGGCTTAGGCCATAGTCGTGTAAGAACATCACCACTAGGTGTGGTTCGATCATTGAGTTTAAGGTATGAATTGCAGGAAATCACGCGGGACAAAACTAGGACCTTTGCATGTGCATGTGTTTAGTGTGTTTGTGTGATTTGATGAATTTGTTAATGTGAATGATGATTATAGCATGAATTATGTGTTGTGAAATGTTGTGTGCTTAGTGATTAGTACATAGAAAACTTGGGAGTTTTACGGTGAGTAAAGCTTGGAAGAATAAATAAAATAAATAAATTTTAAATTGTTTGAGTGTTGGATAATGAAATCGAATTTTAATAAATTTGAGATTGAACACTAGGTTTAGTGTTATAGAATGAGGCTTTGAGGAAATTTTGGACCATTTTCCAGAATTAAATGAAAAAAATTAATAATAATAATAAACAAAATGAATTTTAAGCAATTTATTTGGTTTATTGAGAAATGAAAATATATATATATATATATATATATATATATATATATATATATATATATATATATATATATATATATATATACTGGTATATATATGTATATAAGGTGGAGAGAAAATTTTACGATTGTGGAAACTAGAAAGAAAGTAAAGAAAATAAGAATTTCATAAAATTTATTTTAGATTTATGAGGAGAATAAATAATTTTCTAGATTTTACAAGTAGTAAGGGTGAAGAAAATGGGATAAAATAAATTTTATAAATTTATTTGGTATTCAAGAAAAATGAAAAATATTAAATTAAATAAAAAAATCAAATAAAAATCAAATAAAATTAGACAAAATTTTTCGAAAAAATAAAATTTTCAAGAAATGAAATTTTTATTGATAAAAAATATTTTAAATGCATAATTAATTGTCTTGCACTACCTGTAAATGCAAGGACAATGTGTATACACTGATTTATGTGTATGATTAGTGTCTCAGAATTGTGTTTATGCCTTAGAGATATTGTATTGAGATTTAACTGTCATGTTAATTGTGTAGATGGCTAGTAGAGGATGAGGACGTAGAGAACGTCCATGGGGTACTGGTTAGGCACCACCGGCATTTGACCAGCCACCAGTATTTGATCAGCAGGCCTTTGTAGAGGCTATAGGTATTGTGGTGGCAGCTATAACACAGGCTAGCATAGCAGGTAGTCAGGGAAGTCCTAGTAACCTCCAAAGGTTTAGGGCGCATGATCCTCCGACATTCACAGGAGGAGGAGGTCCGATGGTGACAGACCATTGGTTCATACAGATCGAGAAGGTGTTAGAGGCTATGGAGATTACCTCTGACACTACCAGGATTAGACTAGTTGTGTTTTAGCTAGAGAGTGAGGCCCAAATATGGTGGAAATGGGTAAGGACCTCTAGAGACCTTAGAGGAGCCTTTGTATGTGAGTTCTCCTAGGGTTGGGCAAGAATAGGGATGATATGTCGAGGGGTTGCGGGAGTGGAGATCTCGGGACTCTACTCCCGGTGGGCTGGGGATCGCTGGACATGTCGAGTTCGTGCCATCCAGGGGATGGATTGGGCCCGTGACTACGGGGGTTGATGCCCGGTGTGAGCGTAGGAAGGGTTATCGCCTACACGCAGGACCCGGTACTCGTGTGGTATTTCAGAGGGGACAAGCATGATATTTTGCCCCAGACGGTATATGAGTCAGTGTCGAGGGCCGAGTTAGTGACACGACAACCGCCTTTGAGACGAGACTGACTTAGATCTGCATTAGTGTGCTAGGTGGATGTTTTTCGGGATGAGCTACGGACTACCTCCGCAGAGGGTTGAACCGATTATCGAGTTACATACGGTACTTACCCATCTCTATGACTCCGCATAGGATGGCGCCAATTGAGTTGTTGAGGCTCGGGAGTCTAGCTACGGGCTGCAATTAAGAAACACATTAGGCAGAGCATCACCATGGGAAAGCGCTCGATTTGTGAAGAAGGACAAGGCCACCCAGCTTGGTACGTGATCGGCGATTGACCGGGGTTGCGATCAGATGGTACCGATATGGAATTGTATTGTTTGATCAGTTAAGAGGGCGTGAGTCTACTCCAGGCAGGCTGCCGCAGCAATTACCGTGATTGAGTTGGGGGAAATCCCTAGGACTAGCGTTGGAACTCGTTATGGGCACTTGCTACTTTGCGGATACTCCAGCGACATTCATGGATCTCATGCGCTAGGAAGTATTCAACCTATCTGGGTCGGTTTGTGACGAGTCGTGGATGACATCGCGATACACTTCGGTCGGAGGCGATCTGCCAGTATCGCTTGAGATAGTGATACGATTGTTGAGAGAACCATCAGTTATGCAGCAGTTTTGGCTAGGTGGTTTTAGAGACACATGGTGTCAACATCGAAAGTGTCAATCGACCTGAGAAAGAGTTGGGCGTGGTTGGGAGAGATGTCGGCTGAATGCGGCTGCTTGGGATTGTGGAGTATTACGGAGATTCAGAGTGGGCTCGGGGATCATTGCGAGATCTTGGAAGACTTCGCCCTACGGGACATGGCTCCATGGTTGGGACCGGCCCTGGCATAGAGAGAGAGATCGAGGATACTGGAGCACCGGATCTTGTGTTAACAGAGAAGTTGACGCTTCTTTCTAGTTGGGGCGGCGACGGCACCTGCTTCACACGGGTTTCGGACCGGGCGGGCATGTGAGCGGTTGCCCTCGGGGGCGCGAGGGGATCGAGACTGGTTGATCCCGATTAAGCTAAATAGGCTGGGGAGGTATCGGTTTGGTTCCTCCCAGTAGGTAGGGTGGAGGCCGGTTCGGCCCGAGTGCAAGCACTCGGCCGGCTCTGGCAGAGGCACCCGATGTGGTCGGGAGTCGGGACGGATCGAGTTGCGCCAAAGGAAGCATAGTGGACCTTAGGGTGGTAAACATGTTGGTTCGTTGATCGAACTTAACATGGATGAGTTGGCATTACGTCGGGTTGTCGATGTAATTGGGATCTTAGCCGGGTTGTCATGCAGGCACGACCTTAGTTTGGGCTTAGAGGTTTAAGGCCTTTAGAGAAGCAGGGAATATATGTTTCTTTCTAGGGTGTAGGGTGAGAGTTGATATGCTAGGTCAGGATTATGAGTGAGAGATCTCCGAGATTCTGCTCATGGTAGACCCCGGGATTGGGTGTCACAGTATGGCATCATTGCGGTTAGGTGCACGGTACAGTCATTCACCACTCTTGGTGAGTGTGGGTTGAGTTTGTCTTTAGAAGCCCCACGTCACGATGAGACTCGTAGTTCGATTCGGGAAATGAAGGAAGTAATTAAAGTGTGTTGAAGCCCAGCGAGGGGGTCATTAATCCCACAGGTGAGAATCCTGGAGTTAGGGTGTAAGAGACTGAGGAGATATCCGGAATTTCTGTGTGAATGTAAGAGGCTCGAGAAGTGTAAGGCCCAGAAGAGTTATATTTACTTGAAGATGAAAACACACGGTCGGGTTATCCACATAGACTTAGAGTTGAATTGATAGGGTCGGGTGACTCGAAGTTTGGATACCCCTTTGGAAATCGCATTGGGTGTTGTTGGAGCGGCTTAAAGGGCTCGAGTATATGGGCGTCATCACGTGACATGAACTAGGTTAATGGTCCGTTGGATTGTCGTGGTGTGACCTTAGGAAGGTCGGCGTTTCCACACAAAGTAGGGTTGTGTAGGGATTACCGTTGTGTGGATTATATACGGGTGTTAGGACACGGCTGCGGGCATACGTCCTCACGGGTCTTAGGGTAGATGAGCGGTGCCCTTAGTGGAGTCGCTGCAGCCCAGCCAGTTCTGAGAGCGGGTATACGGATGGCACCATTTAGAGGCATTGTATGGGAGGCCATGTAGATCCAGTTATGTTGGAGCGAGGTGGGAGCGGTTCATCAACGCTGGTCTGATATGATTAGAGACACCTCTAAGAAGGTGAGCTTGATACGACAACATCTTCTCACGGCTCAGAGTCGACAGAAGAGCTATGCTGATATACGACGTCGACCCTTAGAGTTCGAGGTTGGGGATCACGTTTTCTTGAAGGCCATGCCTAAGAGAGGAGTGGTCAGATTCGGCAAGCGCGGGAAGCTATCACCGAGGTTTATTGGGCCTTTCGAGATGCTCGAGGGATGGGATGTGCGTGCAGTTCGCGTTCTTAGCTGGCATGGTGTCCACACGGGTATTTCACGTCTGTAACAGGGTATACTCCAGGATCCATTCTCGTATGGTGGATTGGGAATGATTAGCAGGGGTTGACCGCTGATGGGACCTTTGAGGAGGGGACCCGGTGTGCATTTTGCATAGTCGTGATTAGGTTTTGCCACCTTGAGATCGTGAAATTTAGTGAGGGTGTTATGGCGGCACTATGGAGTGGAGGAGTCAACGTGGGAGCGCGAAGACACGATGCGAGCCACCTATCCCTTCTTGTTTAGGGATGAAGGTACGTAGTTCAGTCGTTTAATAATTAAATGACGAGTTTACATGCATGGTAGAGTGCACGTTGCATATGCATGTTAGTGAGTATGATTGTCCTGAATTTCGGGACGAAATTCCTTTTAAGGAGGGGAGAATGTAAGACTCGAGAAATTCAAATTTCTGGAATAAGGGCAAAATCGTAATTTCGATTACAAAATTGTAATTTCAGTTAAAAATCCGGAATTTATTCTCTAGATCTCAGATGACGAAACGGATTTCACCGTTGGAATCGTCTTACGAAATCTAGCTAGCACGTCGAATTTCGTCGAATTGCGAGACTGCCAGAGTTGGCACGTTTTTCAAGGCATCACGTTTTGGGTGCCGTAAAAAGATTTTTGATGCAACGAAAGTCACATATAACACGTACTCATGTGCCATAAGTGGCATGAATAGAGAAATGATGAAAATGGACGGCCGAGATAGTGCCGTATGTCAAAACTGGGAAAAGAATGACAAAATGGTCATTTTGGAAAATGATTAAGTGGGAAAAAGACAAAACACTCAATAGTGTTGTCTCCCACAAATTCAAAAAGCAAAAGAAAACGTGAAATGGAAAAAAAAAAGAGGCAGTAGCTCCAGATTCTTAATTTTAGAGAGAGAATATCTTGCTTCTCTCTAAAATATCGGGCGATCAATAGTCGGCGATCTTCGGGACAAGAAGGAAAGATTTGCTCACAGCGGAGAGGGCTTCGACGTGGAGTCTGGGAATTTAGGGAGTTTCCTCCAAACTCCGAGAGGTAGGGGTTTCTCCTACTTGGGGTTTCCCTTTATTTAAGTGTTTTTCAATGTTTTGGTTGGTTTGAGGCCTTGAACGACCGTTTGATCGGTCCCAAAACTTGGGACCGAATTATTGGAAATTTTTGAAACCCATTTGTGCCGTCCATCACTGGGCAAGGGCTGTTGGGTTGATTAATTGTGTAATTTATGAAATAAATCATGTATTATTGATTAAGAATGAGGTGATAGCCGTGAAATTCGGAGTTCACTAAGTGAATCAATGATTGGTGATTTGTTGGGAATAGTAACCGAGGGTTTCACTATTCCCAAGAATAGTGTTCACAAAATAAATTTTGTGAATTAATGTGTTTGGTCGAGTAATTCAAGTAGAATTGCTTGTGTTTGATTATTAGCCCATGTGAGCTAATTTCGATGTGATGAAATGCAAAATTACATAACATGATTGTGTGATTTAATTTTTATGTGAATATATGCATGTTTATATATTTGCATGTGTTATAGACTGTAATGGAATTGGCATCATGCATTCCATATGCCTTTGAGACACTGGGACGGTAAGTGAAGTGCATGAGATGAGTCTAGAGAAAATTGGGTTCGAAGGGTTGTCTAAAAATGATAATTATCGGAGGGTAGTCCATACCAAAAATATCAATCGTTGGAGACGGCCCAATTGATATACATCGAAGGGTAGCCCATAAATAATATCAATCGTCGGAGACGGCCCATGTGAGCTAATTTTGATGTGATGAAATGCGAAATTACATAACATGATTGTGTGATTTAATTTTTATGTGAATATATGCATGTTTATATATTTGCATGTGTTATAGAGCGTAATGAGATTGGCATCACCATTCCATATGCATTGGGACACACCCCAGGACGGTAGAGTGAGTGCATGAGATGAGTCGAAAGTGGGTTCGGAGGGTTGTAAAAATGATAATTGCTCCCGGAGGGTAGTCCATACCAAAAATATCAATCGTTGGAGACGGCCCAATTGATATACATCGGAGGGTATCCCATAAATAATATCAATCGTCGGAGACGGCCCAATTGATATATATACATCGGAGGGTTGTCCACAAATAAACATAATAATTCTCATGCGAGGGGCAGCGAGTGTGAAGTCGGTGAGGACTCGGGTGCGAGATGATCGGTTAGACATTCAAGTAGAGGATCATGCATTTACTTGAATGTGTGTTTGTTTGGAACATTGCATATGCATAGGTTGAGGTAGCCCACTTGGGTGATTTCACTGCGAGAATTAGCTCCTGCAATAGGGATATTATTTCTGGTACGGGAGCGTGCGGGGGGGACGGCTCATCACTGGGCGGAGGCTGAGAAAGCTTGGGATTGGCTTTGGGTTGCATAATGTATGACATGTATTAGAATCCTCTAATTTAAATATATGTGTTGTATAAGAGTAAAATTTGAACTCTTGAAACTATTGGATGTAGTTGGATATAAATATTGTGATGAGTATTGGTTTATGAGCCCAAGTGGCCGTTTAATCATACATTGTTATATTGGATTGTTTGGGACATGTTATATACAAGTTTGTATTTGGGTAGAGCTCCGTCTGAGGAAGCTGCGTTTTACTAACTCTAAAAAAATGTCGGGTTGCAGGCATTCCATGGCTATTCCGCGGGTTGGCGGGTAGTCAACGGTTTGGGGATCGAGGGTGTCACGGTCAGCTGACAGCAGTCAACCCATGAATACTGCAGTGAATGTGGGTAACCCGATATTTCACTAAATCGGGCATGGTCTCACTTTGTCTCACCAATACAAAACTGCTCTCTTTATCCCAACAATCAAACAATCCGAAATTAATTCGTTTTAATCATAGAAATTTGTTATATTGGATTGTTTGGAGACCGAGATTATATCTGAGTTTTGTATTTGGGTAGGCTCCGTACAAGGAGACTGCCCAGATTTTGTGAAAATGTCGGGTTACCCTTACATTCACGAGTATTCAGCGGGTTGACGGGTAGTCGGACCCGGGATCGGTGTCACGATCCGTTGACAGCCGTCAGCCCGTGAAGGCTCTCGTGAATGTCGGAGTAACCGACCACCTCACGAATCGGGCGAGTCTTCTTTGAATACGAAATACCCATAGTACATCATCTGTCCCAATCATCAATCACAAGATATAAACATGAGTAAAACGGCCTCTTGGGCCCATAATGTCACTCATCACAATATATATATCGAGCTATATCGATAGTTTGAGAGTTATCGTTACTCTTATCTGTATATATTAAAATTCTAGAATTCTAATACATATATAATACATCATAAAACCAATGTGGCAGGAACTTCTTACAAAAGCGACTACAGGATGAGCCGTCTCCTCGAGCGCTCCACATTGCCTGAAATATCCCTCGACGAGTGAGGCTATCGCCCAATTAGTGGAATCACCCTAAATGGGTTACTCTGTAAGAGCATATCTGATGCTCAATGAAAACATACATTCAAGTAAATGCATGATCCGCGAATGTCTACGCCCAATCAACTTATACCCCCGAGTCCTCACCGACTCCTCACGCGCACAAGCGCATTATGAGAAACATTATTTTCAAAACAAAGATATTGATTTTTTTTATTATTATTGTGGGCAACCCTCCGATATAAGTAGTGCTCCGATGTTATATTTAGTGAACTACCCTCTGATGTATATCAATTGGGTCGACTCCGACGATTGATATTTTATATGGACTACCCTCCGATAATTATTATAATTAGTCAACCCTCCGAAAACACTCTCTCCATAAGCCATCTGTGCACTCATCTCTGCAGGGTGCACGGTATATATGGAATGCATGATGCCAATTCCAATTCAATTCTATAACACATGTAAATATATATAACACGATATACATTTACATAATTTAATCACACAAACAAGTTATGTAATTTCACAATCCATTACACCAAAAATTATTTCATGGGCTAATTATCGAAACCACGAGCAATTCAGCTTGAATTGCTCGACCAAACCTATTTTCACACAATTTATTTTTCGATGTCACTATTCATGTGAGCGATTGAAACCCTCGGTCCCTTTGTTCACATCAATCTTAATAGGTCGGTTTCACCTTGTGAAACCCCGGGTGTAACCATTTCGGCCTCATACACATCACAACACAAATTGTTTCACAATTTATACAATTTACAACCCAAACAGCCCGTGCACAGTCACGGACTACACAAATGGGTTTCAAAATTTCCTAACAATTCGGTTCCAAGATTTGGGACTGATCAAACGGTCACTCACGGCCTCAATCAACTCAAACATCATAAATACACTTAAACAAAGTGTAAAACTCAAATGGATGAAACCCTGCACGGCCCCCAAAACTCGGGGTCGATTTGACTATCCGTCGACACACGGAGGAAAATCTATCGTCTCATTATTTGAGACCCATACCTGAGTAAAAATGGCCACTTTGGCCCCTGCATCAACACTCATCAAACATATACCCAACTATATTCCAATAGTCTAAGAGTTATGTCATTACTCTTAATACAAATAAATATTAAAATCTACAATTCTAATACATATTATCTAAAACATCAAAGCCACAACCTGACTTTCTTCAAAATCAGTCTCTAAGATGAGCCGTCTTCTCGAATGCCCCCTGTACCTGAAAAAATGTTCCCTCGACAAAGTGAGCTATCGCCTAGTAGTAGAATCACCCTAAATGGGTTACTCTCCACCTAAGTGCATATGCAATGCTCCAATTTAAACACACACTCAAGTAAATACGTGATCCTACTTGAATGTCTACATGTCCGTTCCCATGTCTCTAGTCCTCACCGATTCACCCACACTTGCCTAAGCCATGTATGAGAAAATAATCATTTTCAAAACAAAACTTGTTATTCTTGAAAATATACTATCGAAGTGTCAGTAAAAATATGAGACTACCCTTCGAGCGGGTGGTGATGAGCTTTAAAAACTTGAGTCATGGTCCTCATCCAGAAATGATATGTTGGCCCATCTTCCCGACCCAATTCAGGAAAATCATCTGTAAATTCTTTTAGCAACCATATTCGTTTTCAGAATTCATATCGCCTCCTAAATTCTAGGTTACCCAGTGCATATGAAATGCATTATGTCATTTCAATCATTTTTATACAATATATCAATTATACATATATTCACAAATTACATTCACACCACATGTAATTTAACATGGATCAACCATCACCCAAACTAGCTCACTTGGGCAATTTACAATATCATCTTCAATGGCCTACACACACAATTATATTCCATATAATTATGTCCTTATGTTAATACATTAAAATCATGTATTAACCTATATATTCCTTTGATCCACCAACTCAAGCCATTCTGCAATTTACCGATAATTTACGCAAAAGTGGCTCGTGGGCTAATTGTGAATACGAGAGCAATTCCAATTTGAATCACTCACTCAAACACACAATTTATTTGTAAATTATGAAACAAACACCCCAAACAGCCCCTAAGTCCGCGAGCTGTCCAAATGGAGCTCAAAAATTCTCAATTCCAACAATTCGGTCCCAATTTGGGACCCGATCAAGCATGACGTTCAAGGCTTCAAACCAACCAAAACATTACAAAACACTTAAATAAAGTGTAACTTCAAGTAAGATAAAACCCCTACCTCACGGAGTTTGTCAAAACTCCAACTTTTTGGTATCTATGCGTAGCTCTCATCGCATTAGATCAGCACGCTAGCCGACCCAGAGCGAAAACCTACGGTCCGATTTTACGTGGAATCGAGAAAAGCGAAGAAAAAAATAAAATTCCTCTCAACCTCTCTCTCTCCACTCGACGCCTCTCTGCCCCTTTTCATTGATTTTTTTTCCATTTTATTATAATAATAATAATATTGTTATTATTATTATTATTATTATTATTATTTTGAATACAAAACTTATATTACACCTCATTCGATTAGTTTCTCCCAGAAAATTTTGTCTCTTTTTCGGAGTTCAATTATTTTAATGAACAACTCACGCCATTTCGACTTGAGATTTTCGTAAAAATCTAGTCCACGAAATCAGACGGTTCTATCGCGAGAAAATCGTAAAATATTCTGTTTATCTCGAGAATTCTAAAAACTTTTACGGGTCACTAGATTTCCTTGAGACGAATTTAACGGCCTTGATCCGTTTGTCATCGAGAGATCGGAGAATAAATTTCGGATTTTGTTGAAGTACGATTTTAATCCTTTGAGAAAAATTGAATTTTCTGGTTTGTTCTCCCATGCAATTTAGTCCCGAAATTCCACGCTCACGCATCACTCCTTATGCATACTACCTTCTACAACTCCAAGGGCCATTATGGGGTATGATAGCCCATCTCGAGGTCACAATCACGTGGCAGATGGAGTGTCAACTCATCCATGTCAAGAATGACATCAAAACCCGATATGACTATCATATCTGACCAACTCTCACCCTAGATCATAGAGGAAAAATTTCCCATACAATGGCTTTTCCCAGAGGCCTAAACCTCTAAGCCCAAACTCGAAGAAGGTTGATCCTCCTTTCTCTTCCCACCGGCACTCGCATCTCAAGTGCCTTGTGCGTCACCATCTCTCTCTCTATAGCGAGAGTTGTCCTGACCATAGAGTCCATGTCTTGTAGGCGGAGGCCCACAATCTTGCCCCGAATGGACAACTTCAGTCAATTCTCAAATCTCCTATCCTTGGCCATATCTGTGGCCACATAGTCATCACCAAAACGTGCCCATCATTGAATGTCTGGCCATGCTCCATCCTTTGTCATCGTTCCCTGCCTCAGCTCTAGGAACTCTTGGGCCTTTGCATGTCTAACAGTGTCCGGAAAATACTTACCCATGAACAGCTCCTGGAACTCTGCCCATGTCATTGCCTCTAGGTCTCTAGAGGTCTCAACCCAGTCCCACCACACTTGGGACTCACCACATGGCTGAGCAATAACTGCTTTGATCTTGTTTGCATCGGGTAATATCCATAGCCTCCAATACATTCTCAATATGCGGAGACAATGGTTTGCCACCATCGGATCCCCTCCCCCTATAAACGTCGGAGGATGATGTATTGACAAATCACGGAGGTTACTCATTACCTCCCTTGACTACTGTTGCACTAGCCTATGCAATTGCTTGTTGCAATCCCAGCTTGACCTCGGCAAGGTGCGCTGGTCAAATCTTTGGTGGTGCTTGGCTAACACCTTGTGGACGACCTCTACGTACTCGGCCTCGACTTTCCATGTACACATGTCAAATGGCAACAAACTTTATTTAATCTCATTTCAGTCGAACTAGTAACACACATGCCAATTACTAATAGACTTGACATCTATGAACTGACCCGTTCATCGCCTAAGTGGAGCTACTTGTCAACCACTCCTTTTATTTATTTCAATAAAATTCAACACTTTCAGGTTCATTTCATTTTCCGAATCCCTAAGGTTATAGTTCCTAACCTTAGCATTCCACTTCTTCCTATATACATTATGTCATGCATATAATTTTCCCGCGCAATAACCACGCAATCACACTTCCCATATACATCATACCATGTATAAGTTTTCCACGTAATGTGTAACACACAATCACGCGATCCTGAGCATGGAACCTGATGCATGCGATGGTTTAAACCCGTCCCATGAACTCCTAGGTATTTGTGTACCTAAACTCCGATACCAAGCTATGACACTAGTATCAATTTCACCGCAATAGTAATGGCCTAAGCCCATGTCCCGTGATTGTCTAGGTAATCACATACCTAACCCTAACATCGAGCCACACCAAGTGGTGATGTTCTTACACCTTAATAACCACGCCATTGAATCCACTCGAGCCCTAGGTAGTCGTATGCACATCACGATGCAATTTGTGAAGGCGGTATCATAACCATACTTATAAACACACCCCGCAGGGCTCCCAAGTAATCGTTTACCTAAGCTCTGATACCATGCTGTGAGGCTTGTATCAGG
Organism: Tetrastigma voinierianum; assembly: GCA_016808115.1. Classification (NCBI taxonomy): domain Eukaryota; kingdom Viridiplantae; phylum Streptophyta; class Magnoliopsida; order Vitales; family Vitaceae; genus Tetrastigma; species Tetrastigma voinierianum. Next base: position 568,973 of record JAEQBH010002122.1, on the reverse strand, counting down.
ACTAAACTTATGGATACACCCACCGAGCTCCCAAGGTAATCGTTTACCTTAGCTCTGATACCAAGCTATGACGCCCCAAACCCCGGGGGTCAGTTGACTACTCGTCAACATGCGGAAAATCTATACGTCTCGTATTACGAGACCCATACCTGAGTAAAAATGGCCACTCGGGCCCTTGCATCAACACTCATCAAACATATAACCAACTATAATAGTCAAGGGTTATTTCATTACTCTTAATACAAATACATATTAAAATCTACAATTCTAATACATATTATCCAAAACATCAAAGCCACAACCCGGCTTTCTTCAAAATCGGTCTCTAAGATGAGCCGTCTTCTCGAACGCCCCCTGTACCTGAAAAAATGTTCCCTCGACAAGGTGAGCTATCGCCCAGTAGTGGAATCACCCTAAATGGGTTACTCATTTTTTTTTTTTTTTTTTTTTTTTTTTTTTTTTTTACTCCACCTAAGTGCATGTGCGATGCTCCCGATTTAAACACACACTCAAGTAAATGTGATCCCTACTTGAATGTCTACATGTCCGTTCCCATGTCTACAGTCCTCACCGACTCACTCCCACACTTGCCTAAGCCATGTATGAGAAAATAATCATTTTCAAAGTAAAACTTGTTGTTCTTGAAAGATATACTACGAGGCAATCGGTAAAATATGAAATTCCCTCCGAGCGAATTGGTTGGTGAAGAGCTTTCCGAAGCCGATTACATAGTCCTCATTCGAGTGATCTGTTGGCCCGTCTCGACCCGATTCTCGAGAAAATCATCTGTGAAATTCCTTTATGCTTATGTTCGTTTTGAAAAATTCATATGCATTGCACTCACACAAATCTAGGTTACCAGTGCATATGAAATGCATTATGTCATTTCAATCATTTTATACAATATATCAATTATGCATATATTCACAAATTACATTCACCTACGTATAATTTAACATGGATCGATATCACCCCCGAACTAGCTAGCAGACAATTTACAATATCATCTCAATGGCTACACACACATGATTATATTCCATATAATTATGTCCTTATGTTAATACATTAAAATCATGTATTAACCTATATATTCATTTGATCTACCAACTCAAGCCATTCTCTAATTTTTCAATCCATTGCACAAAAATTAGCTCGCGTGGGCTAATTAACGAACACGAGCAATTCAATTTGAATCACTCACCCAAACACACAATTTATTTCATAAATTATGAAACAAACACCCCCAGACAGCCTACGGTCACGAATTTCCGATGAGCTCAAAAATTCCAACAATTCGGTCCCAGGATTTTGGGATCGATTAAGCAACCGTTCGAGGTTTTGAGACCAAGCAGAAACATTACAAAACACTTCAGAAACAAAGTGTAACTGAAGTAAGATAAAACCCTACCTCACGGGTTTGTCAAAACTCAACTTTTTCAGTATCTATGCGTAGCTCTCATCTTGTAGATCAACTTTGCCTTGACCCAGCTAAAACCTACGGTCAGATTTTCGTAGATGCGAAAAGAAGTAAATAAAATAAAAAAATAAAATTCTTTCAACCCTCTCTCTCCACGCTCCCGCCTCTTGCTTTTCATTGATTTTTTTTCCATTTTATAATAATATATACTTAATAATAATAATAATAATAATAATAATAATAATAATAATAATGTGTGTATTATTAATATTATTATTAATATTATTATTTTGAATACATAACTATATTACCTCATTTGGGTCAGTTTCTCTCAAGAAAAATTTTATTTCTTTTTCGGTTCAATTATTTTAAATGAACTTTGCTCACTCCATTTCGGCTTAAGTTTTTCGTAAAAATCTCGTTCTGAAAGTCACTTGGCGGTTTATCACCGAGAAAATCGTAAAATGTGCATTTTGTCTCGAGTCGATGAAACTTTTATGGAGTCACTAGATTTCATGAGGCAATTTATTAGTGCAATCGGTTTGTCATCGAGATCCGAGGAAAATAAATTTGGTTTGGTCGAAATACAAATTTGCCATTTTTCAGAAAAATTTAATTTTTCTCGGGTTTTACACTACCTCACGGAGTTTGTCGAAACTCCTTAAATTCGGTACCCACGAGAAGCCCTCGCTGAGTAGAACCACTTTGCTTTTTGTCCCGACGAATTCCGACGGTCGGATCGCCTAGAAACCTAGAGAGAAGTCTATCACTCTCACTCTAAAACTCAATCTGGACCTTCACTGCATCTCTCCCCTCTCCCCCGTTTTCTTTTCCCCCTTTTTAGTTGTAGGAGACGACACTATTTGGACTTTTGTCCTATTATCATTTAAACTTTCCATTAATGACATCTATGTCCCTTCTTTCCCCAGTTTTGACACTTGACACTATCTCGTCCATCAATTTCCATCATTTTTCTACCCATGCCACATAAGTAACATTAGTACATTTTATAAGTGACCTTCGTCACATCACATGTCGTTTCACGGCCGCGCGAAATGTGATGCCTCGAAAAGCGATACAAATTCAGGTCATCTCGATTCGGCGAAGTCGGCGGTGCTAGATTTCGCGAGACGATTCCAACGGCGAAATCCGTTTCGTCATCCGAGATCTAGAGAATAAATTTTGGATTTTTGACCGAAATTACGATTTTGCCCTTTTTCCATAAATTGGAATTTCTCGAGTCTTACAAAACACACATTCAAACAAATGCATGATCCTACTTGAATGTCTACCTGATCAACTCATCCCCCGAGTCCTCACCGACTCCCTCACACTTGCCTAAGCCACGTATGAGAAACATTATTTTCAACAAGGATATTTGTTTATATTTGTGGACAACCCTCGGAGTATAAGTAGTAGGTGAGCTCCGATGTTATGTTGGTGGACTACCCTCCCGGAGTGATATCAGTTGGGCCGACTCGGGCGATTGGTATTTTGTATATGGACTACCCTCGGAATGTAATTATAATGGACGCACCCCGATAATTATTATTCTTAGTAGTCAACCCTCCGAAACTATTCTCTCAAGAATCACCTCATGCATTCACTCCTATTGTTCTAAGGTGCCCCAGTGCATATGGAATGAATGATGCCAATTCCATTACAATTCTATAACACATGCAAATATATAATCATGCATATATTCACATAATTTGAATCATAAACATGTCTGCATGTAATTTCACAATCCATTATCTAAAATTAGCTCACGTGGGCTAATGATCAAACCGAGCAATTCAACTTGAATTGCACTAGGCCAAACCTGATTTACCCGCAAGTTTATTTTTCGTGTCACTATTCATATGAGCAATTAAAACCCTCGGGTTTACTATTCCCATCCACTCATCAATTCCTTCGGTTCACTTTGGGAACGCAGATTTTCATGGTCATTCCGGCCTCACACACATCACAATACATTTTAAAGCACACATTTCACCAAGACCAACCCAGCAAACAGCCATTGGACAGTCACCCGGACTGTCCACATAGGTTCTAAAATTCAACACCTCGGTTCGAGATTTGGAACCCAGTCATGGTCTCACGACCTGATCAACCAACATCATAAATACACTTAAACAAAGTGTAAAACTCAAGTAGGATGAAACCACTACCTCACGGAGTTTGTCAAAACTCCTGAAACCGATGCCCACACGTAGGTCTTGATACGTAGAGCAGCTTTGCTTCTTGTCCCGACGAATTCCGACGGTCGGATCTCCCGTAAATCTAGAGAGAAGTCTCTCTCTCTCTCACTAGAAAAAAACAAATCTGAAGCTCACTGTCACATTTCCTTTTTCTTCCCCAGCACGTTTCTCATTTCCCCTTTTTGAAGAAGATGATCTTATTCCTTATTTTGTCTTTTTCTAACTTAATAATTTAAATGACCATTATGTCCCTAAGGTTAGATTTCGACATTTAGCACTATCTCGGTAGTTCATTTCCATCCTTTCTACTCATGCAACATGTATAACATGTGTACATGTTTATAAGTTGCTTCGTCACATCACATGTCTTTTCACGGCACTCGAAGCGCGATGCCTCGAAGCGATGCCAACTCCGTATTTGAGTGACTCACGAAATTTACGTGCTAGCTAGATTTTGCAAGGCGATTCAACGGTGAAATATATGTTTTATCATCAGAGATTTAGAGAATAAATTTTGGATTTTTTGGTAAGTCTGATTTTGCCCTTTTTCCATAAATTGAAATTTCTCGGGTCTTACAATTGTATCCATTTGGCTGCTATATAGTAATGTTTTTGGATTTTATCCTATATATAGCAAAGGCCACCTAGTAACCCAGAGCTTAAAATTGATAAAAATTTATTTCATTCCATCAATTAAAGCAGCGGTAATATGTATATTTTTAATCACGATTTTAATGATCCCTTGCTATAATTATGCTACCATAAGTCAATTTTCTAGTAGTGTCATACTTTGGGGAACTTTCCAAAAAATAATAAGGAAATTTAAAAAAAAAATCTTAAAAAATTGTAATAATTATGTAGTTTTATCCACGACATCATATTCAAGCTTTAAATTTTGGTTTTGGGTTTGATCAAAACTGAGCAAACCCTACCGATTTGGTTTCGCTATGGTGGTTTCTTCCCCACGATTACGGAAACAGATTTTTGTGCTCAAGTGGGGTTTTTCTCTTCTATTTTTCCTCTATTACAAGTTGTTGTTTGTATTTCTAGTTTGTTTTGGGAAAGGTTTGGTCAGTGGACTGGGGAACAATGGAGGGTCGAGTGGTCCTGGATTTTCCTTTTTTCAATGCAGTAGGTGGTCCTGGTTTTTATTTTTTTGGGTTTTTGTTGGAGGAGAGAGGAGGGAAAATATGTGATTTTGGTGGCGTTTGTTTTTTGACTTAATGCTAAAGCTAAATAGCTTCAGCATTAAGTTGTTTGTTTTTTTTAAATTTTCACGACTTATTGATTAAATTTTTTTAAAAAGTTCTGAATATAAAAAGTGAAAATATTTGGCTTTTTCTATTCAGAAAAAGTCATTTTCCACAAAAATAAGAAAAACTCAATCATTGTCCGACAAAGAAAAGTATGATATACATTTCTTTCAGAGTACAACATAAGGGTTTGGGGCGAGCGGTCTCATCAGGCCCGGTTCGTTTATTTTTTTAAATTCCTAAACTTGTCTCATTTAAAAAATTAAACGGGCGATGCGGAGATAGGAAAATTCCCAAACTATCAGTTTATTTATTTTTGTTTTATTTTTAATTTTAATTTTTTTATATTTGCTTTTTTATTTTTATTATATTAAAATTAATATTTTCATAAAAATAAAAAATATTGTGATTATAAATTATTTATTAAAAAACATTATAATTATAATAATAATTTATATTAAAGTATAAAAAATAAAATAATTAAAATATTTTAAATTATAATCGGCGGGACTTATTATTATTATTTTGGATACATGGTTCAAACTGCTTCATTTAGGTCGTTTCTACCCGAAGCAAATTTTTCAGTTCACTTCATTCAAGAACTTAACCTAAACCATTTACGACTTTGATATTTTTCGTAAAAATCTTGTCCCCTTGAGTCCTTTGCCAGCTTATCACCAATCAGAAAATTTATACATCTCGAAATTAATGAGAGCTTTTCTAGGTCATTAGATTTTGTGAGGCGAATTTAACGCTGATCTGTTTAGTATCCGAGAGATCTAGAAATTTTCTAGGCTTTCACGAACCCTTATGACAATTTATTATTTTTATTAACATTTTGTCATTTTTTGAAAATTTCTAATTTTATCGGGTTTCATGATAACAATGACCTAAATTCGTCACCGGATTTGAGAAAATAAACCCAAACCCTTTAAAAACCCGATTAAATTAAATTAAACATGTGCCTTAAGAAGCGGCGGGGCAAGCAAAATAATATGTCCCATTACCATTCCTACTCATTACCATTAGTTAAAAAAACAAACAACTTAATACTTAATGCTATTAAGTACTATTCAGCATTAAGCTCAAAAAAAGTTATATTCAACATTAAGTAAAAAAAACAAACACCACCTTTGTTACTATTAACATTAAGTAAAAAAAACAAACATCACCTTTGTTACTATTGGGATGGGGTCTTGTCGGTGGTGTGGTGGGTTCATATTGTTGGTAAGGAAAGAGGAGAGTTTGGTTGGGTTTCCATTTGGAGGAGAAGTGAGGTGGGCGGGACTCGAAGAAGGGATGAGTGAGTGGGTTTGGGCTCTAGTTGTGTGTGTGTGGAAGTAATTTTATGGCAGTACAGTAGGGGATCCATTTTTCCAGTACTTATCCTTTTTTTACTATTTTTTTAATTTTGATCCTTCATAATGATGTGTGGAAGATTTATACATATTCACTATTGAAAATATGGTGATTTTAAAGAAATTTGGAAGTATTGTTATATGAGAAAATTTGTCGTTGAATTCAAATTTTAATTATTACTTGTAAATAGGTTTATGTCGAGCCTTAATGTTTTGGAACGGGATGATCCTTTGAGCTAGGTGAAGCTTAATTTTGCAGGACTGATCAATATTTTAAAAACTAGACCGGTTGTCGACCAGTGGGTTTCCCGGTCCGGGTTAACTTTAGGTCGGGGTTGAACCGGCGGTCCGTTTGGCCCAATACATTTTTTATTATTAAACACTGAACTTATAAATACACCCCTGGTTTTGTCTTTGATTTTTTTATATATTCAGATTTCATAATATTTCTTAAGGTGTAGTTTGTTTGTTTTTTACTTAATGCTGAATAGAACAATTTTTCAACTTAATGCTAAATAGTATTAAGTAATTATTAAATGTATTAAGTTGTTTGTTTTTAACATTTAGATAGTAGAACTACTAACTCTCCTCCTTGTAGGGAAAGTATGGTGTTTCTTGTTTTGAAATATGACTTTTTCTAAATAGAAAAAGCCAAATTTTTTTACTGATTGAAGAGAGATTTTCTGTCTTCTACTCTCATGTTGTATTATTATGATGTGATTTCAGTTGGAGAGGAACAAGATCTCCCCTCATTTTTCTTTCATTTCTTGCTTTTGTTCTAATTTTGTTTTGTTTTTGTTTTTGTTAAACAAACCCCTTATGTCAATGTATGTAGGTTGATTAAACTTCCATTTTTTGTGATTGATATTCTTTTTCCTATTTTCATCTTATTGGTTAAGTTTAATTATCTTAAACACCTTGTTATTGTCTTCTTTACTCAGTGTGCTACCCAAAATAATAGCGAAAAAAACTTTGTGGTTATTTGTTTATGGTTTGTGAAATTTTTTTTTTCTAAAAAACAAGGGGAACAAGAAAAATAAAAATAAAAATATATTGATATTTTTATGATGTTTCATAAAACATATCTTGTGTTTATGATAATTTTTTTACTTATTTTTAAAGTTATGTTAGAAAAATAAAGATATTTAAATGATTAAAAATAATCAAGTATAACAAATTAAAAATGGGTCTTCTTGCGTATTCACCAATTTAATAGTTTTAAGGCTAATTGTTATATTTTCATAAGACTTTTATTAAATGGGCACATCCCACACTATGAGCATAATTCCCTTTTTGTTTTATCGAGTGTATTTTGAATTAAAAGTTTTAGTACTTATAACGGACATCCATTATACTCGTCTTATTACCACTTGAGGCTAGATTTGAAGGCAAATTCGCGCTTTCTTAAAAACTGGAGTTTTTTGAGAATAATTTCCTTGGAAATTTATATATATATATATATATATATATATATATATATATTAAAAATCATAATCTTTCCTTGAAAATAATTTCCATTATAATATGTATTTACCTTCCAAGTCATAAATACTTGAGACCCCCATCCCTATGTACTGTTTATATCGTAAGCATTCTACCGCGAGATAAGGGATAATAGATATATAATTTTAAGTTTTAAAGTTAAAATTAAGAAACTAGGGTTTGTAACTATGGTATAAATCTTAAAGAATTTATCATTGTTTTTCGTTTCAAATGCTTAACTTTAATTTTTTTTTAAATGATTATTTTTTTATATTATATTTATAGTTAGAATATATAAGTTATTTAAAAAATTTATATGATTATCTTAAAATAATAATATATGAGATTTAATCATTAGTATTTTAATTTAATGTTTCTATCAAAATTTTATATACCATGATGTGCCTTTTTAGCTTCTTAGGTTAAAAAAAACAGAAGAGAAAACATAAGGGAAACTCTCCACTTTCCACTCTCCACTCTCCCGGTCGATCTAGGTTGCCTCTTTTCTCAGTCCACGCCCAGACTCCGCTGCACCACGGATCGTTAGGCCCGCCCAGGTCTCAGAGAAAGTTTAGAGTTAGAAATCCAAGAAGCTCCACTCACCATCGCGGCATCGGCTAGGATTACAAAACTGGTTCATCTTGGTAGAATGTGAAAAAGTTTTTTATTTTTAGTTCGGCCCACGAAGCGAATCTCAGTTTCTCTTACAAAAGTTGATTTTGTTGTTGTAATGGTGAAATGGAGATGGATATCTTGAATCGGCTTTTTTCTTCTCTAAGAAAGTGAGTTGACTACGAATCTCAGCGAAACATCGGGTGGCCGGGATTTTTGAACCACACTTGATCCGACTCGACTCAAATACTCTTCTCCTATCCATTTCTTGAGCTCCCTTCTTTTAGTTTCTTCTTATTGCTGCTTTGTTTCCTTCCTTACATTTTCAACAAAATCAAATTCCAAAAACCCCTCAGTTCGTTTTTGGTCACCTTTGCATCAAATTATAAGCTTTTCAGTTCTGTTGTTTCTCATTTCCCTTCTGTTTCCAACAAACGAATTCCGAAAAATAAAATAAAAAAACCCATCTGTTCGTTTTGGTCACCACGGCGCGATTATTCTTGACTTTTCCTACTTTAATTGTTTTCCCAAATCCAAATCCAAGTAACGAGATCGTTTTGCCGTTCTTGGGAAAGTTTCAGAGTACTTGGTTGCCTTTATTGTCGCCCATTTCGGTTGTGGTTTTGCTACCGCCCAGCCCGTGTGATGACCGCCCAGCCAAGTTCGAGACCGGCGGGACGGCGGGATGATCAGCAAATTGCTGTTGATGAGCCACCAGAAAAGGGGATGAAATCACACCAGGCGTTAGAGTGGCTGGTCGGGTTGGTCGGATCACGGGAGCGAGGCATTTGATGAGGATGATCAAAACATGAGCTGTTTTGAATGGGTGGTGTCTAATCTCATCTCACGTTATCGGCAGCGAGGAGAGGCATGCGAGAGGCGCGAGTTATTGTTGGGATCCAAGCCGGCTGCAATTTCCTGATGGAATTTCATACGGTGTCCCTCCACGGAATGCAACGTTTATAGATGTATCTGGACTCGAGACTTGAAAAGATGTAGAGGGATTACTTGAAATTCGTAGCTAACGAAATGTTAGGCTTCCAATTTAAGGGAAGGATGAATCCGCAGAGCGGATGGTAGGCAGAGACAGCGAAAGAGAAGGAACGGGAAAGACCGGAGGCGAGAAGAAGAAGATCCTTATTATCTTGGATGACATTTGGAAGGAAATTAATTTAGGCGAAAGTTGGAATTCCTTTCAAGATGATCGAACCAAATATCTGTGAACAAGTGATGGTTTCTAGAGCACGAAACCTATTATGCGAAAATGTGGGCACACAAAAATGTTTCCAATTCAACCTTTACAAAAGATAAACTTGGCATTTACTCCAAGAATATAGCCGGGTGATTACGTAGGTGCTCTTCAAGAAGCGGTTTGTGCAAGAGAATCTATTTCTATGATCATTTTCCCGTCACTATCATTGCATTTGCTTGGGCGAATGATGCGATGGCTTCCACGCATTGTTGCCTCGTAGCTTGGATTCGTGATTTTTACATGGAGATAACCTTCCACTTTGGGAGCTACGTCATTTCCATTTATTGGTGAATTGCCCCATCGAGATGCCGCATTTTGGAAATGTGGGTCCAATCTTCGTGCTGATATGACACTTGCTGGCTTTGATGGCTTCCGCATTCGACGGTCAGAAGATGTTAATGCATCTTTGGCTCCTGGTTCCTTGATTGTTCTTGCTCATAAGGAGAAAGAAATCACAAATGCTGGAAATTTGGTGCTCAACCAAGCGACGAAGTTGCTCATGAAGTGATGTCTCAAACTAATATGTATAGGCCGGGAATTGATGTTACAGGGCCGATGAAAGGATAGAAAATGGTGGTGACAATGATGACTATGAAGATGTATTGGTGAAGAGAGGATGCAGTGGATTACGCTATTCGTATGGGCAACTCGGATGGTGTATGTGAGATGGGGACCACCATGTCCATGACTCCCGAAAATGGTTCAGGTGGTTCTTTTGAAAATTAATGAATCCAATGGCATTGTTAAGGAGAAAGAAAAGTTGGTTTTGGATGGAGCAAGAATGGATAAAATGGAGAAGTGATGATCACGAGGATTCAAGATTAGATTAGAAGTTCTCAAGTTGGCCCAGAGAAAGTAGCGACCCAGTACGGTTGATAGTCAAAATTCATCTTTTGAGTTTTTTCTAGGGAGGATATGGGGGGAAAATTTAAGAGGGAAAATATAAAATCAATAAGAAGAAAAAGAAGAGAAGGGTGTAAGTGGTGACTCTAAACATGAAAGCGAGTATAAGAAAGGTGCGACTGTCTTGTGGTTGGCCTTGATTTTCCTTTGAAAGGCGAAGAGCTATTGCCTTTGCCGACATCTTAGCCAAAAATTCAAAGGCATTAGGAGGCTCGGGGAACTTTTAACTACTAAACTACCATGGCACATTTCCTGTCAAGGTGCTACGGAATCTTGTCTTGAACTCTTCATTTTGTGTTATTATTCCAATCTTTTCTCCCATATGTTTGCCCCCATTTTTTTACTTTGGCAAATTCTTTGGACATCTTTTATCAATATTGTGTGATCACCTAACTTAGTTTCTTCATTATAAATTGTTTTTATCTTTCAAACCTAAAGCACCAAAGCGCACCGGTTTATATTTCTCTATTTCCGTTGGAATGTAGGATCCAGAAACACTTTAGTATTGGTTTATATATCTCATCTACTGCAATAATTTATCTAAGGTGTCTGCCGTTTGTAGTTATTTTCTTGACACAAACTTTGATTGCATCTAGAATTCCTTGATATGGAAGTTCTAACATGTCGACCTTATAGATTTGCATTTTAAAACATACAATGCGAAACATACAATGGTTTTGGAGTATAAAGTAATTATGATATTGTTAATTTAAATACTCTTATAGATTTGCATTTTAAAACACATTGCAGAAACATCTGACAATTTTTTGGAGTATAAAGTAATTATGATATTGTTAATTTAAATAAACATATTAGGAATCAAACGAAGCACATACAAGTGTGGTTGCTACTAACACAACTACAACTATGTAAGTTCAATATATTGGATGAAGTTAAGTTAGGCCAGAACGATGGAGTTGCAGTCATTGTTGTAACTCATTTGTGATTTCTTGGATGCATTTAATTAAACCTTCTTTTTTGACCCGATGATTAGTATGAGGCTTTAATTGTAAACATAAAACTTTGATAAGTTGATATAGATTAGATATACCTATGTATATAATACGTATGTACATTACATAAACACAATTTACTGATGTGTTCTTCTTTGTGAGTAGTATCATATTTATCGTTGGGCTTCTAGTGCCTTGTATGCGCAAATTTCATGCATCATAGCTTTTGATGCTATTGCTATTGCTGCTGCTACTAATGCCTATCACTGCTCCGGTTGTTTCACTTGCTTTTGCTACTATCTTTCCTGCAGCATTATTGTCACGACCCAATCTGGGGGATCGTGACCGGCGCTAGGGAATGGGAAGGCGTAAGGCCACCGAAACCCGTAGCAAGCCTAACTGAAATACTCATACCGACTATCATGCGATCACACGATAATGACATACCTATATAATATATAGATGCCCAAACATCACTAGGGAACATCAATAGGGAGAGATGAAATCTCGTTTTCCCCCCCCCATACACCATCATCATACACAAAATAAACAGAATTATCTGAATTACAAATTATACTAATATTAGAAATGCTGCTTGCGGTGACACTAGATTAAATAGACAAAAGATTAATAATAGCTTAATAGTGCATGTAACCGCCGTGAAGGAAGAGAATTCGATTTATCTAAGTGCGGAGAAGGAGGGCGCAGTACCTGAAATAAATTGAAGACGGTCGAGTCGAAAGTGATTTAATATCATATAATCTATACCACATCTACGCAGCCGGAGATACACATACAGATAGAATTACAATATAATAATACACTCACATAAGTATGCATGCACACACATTAAGTTTCATATCATCACATAGTCATCACAAAAAAATCGAGAACTCTAGCAGGACCCTATACTCCAATACTATAAGCCATACGGCTCTCTCAAATCCAATGTATTTGGGCGCCCGAGAGGCTTGGCTGACCGGGGGTCCTTAACTCGATTGACACTTAAACCCGACAAACTATGGCAGGCGCCCCCAGGGAGAAATCTTCGTAGGTCCTTTAAGCTCCGACAACTATCCTACCATAGTATAGCCGGGCGCCCGAGGTAGCTCAGCCCGGACCTTACCTCAGGCATCCCAGGAAAGCGGCTCGACCGGGACACTCATATGCATAACCTAAATGTCATGGTCCCGGGTTATTGCCCAGGTGCGTAGCAGTCTGATGTAACCCGCGTTAGGTGGTATGTCTGCTATAGTTTATTACAAAGCGGTTCACATACAATGTAATATCGCACCCAACAATACACACTCATCCATCATCTCTTGTCTCATATCTGATATATTTCATAACGAACTAAATAATTTAGTCACCATAGTAGTACAACTCAGTAATGATAATAATCATGCGTGATGGGTGTAGCCTAATGCCATAAATGCTATGAAATGCATGCAGATGATGTGTCGTAAACTATATGATATCAACTCACAGAGTATGTCGGATCTCAGAATCGCTCCTGCGCCTCAGGCTGTCCTGGCGGAGCTGTCGGACAATCTAAAATGGAAAAGACGTTATTGATAAATAAGATTAAGATTTAAATATACTCTAGACTCGACTAGAAAACTCACAGACTAGCCCAGAGCATAGAAAGCGTACTTACGTTCTACGAAGATTCGGCGAACCTCCCTAAAAACTGGACTTAACTCCTGTAAAACGGGTCCAGAACCTGATAAAAATACACTTCTAATATCCCCATTTATCCAATGCGAGGCCGGGCCGCAGCTTCTGAGATAAATCCACGGCTCGGCAATCCAACAAAGGTCGACAATTCGCGATAAATACAATTGATACAATTTATAACGGATAAATCATTATATTTATACATGGATAACTGGGATATAATTAAATCGTTTAATCAAAATCAGTTCTAATTACATAGGATAAGATTAAAGCACAATATCGAACCGGCGTATATATTTTAGTTACATCTTTTCAAAACACAAACATGAGCAATTAAACGATAAATAAGGCATTTTCAATATTAAAATAACCTTTACGAACAATTATACAATTAGAGCTCGCACGCGTTTTAGGGTATAGATTCTTTACCGAAGCTCGAATGAGGAAACTGATCACACCGTCGGAACCAACGAACGGGGACGAACGTTCTGTCCGGGGCACGCTTCCCGAGGTCCGTCGCCGCCGACGGTGGCCGGAAAATCCCAAGGTCGTCGGAAATTGGTTTCCAAGGCACACACACGAAGCCCTTGGCTCCAGGAACCCAACCGTACACGTGGCACCACCAGGAGCTCGCCGGAACACGGCGGATCTAGGGCCCGAAGTTCCAACTCCGGCGACGCTCGTTCACCAGTCGACAGGCTGTGTCAATGGCGGAGGTGGTTGGTTCCTGGGGTTTTTGAGGGTGGGGAGCTCGATTCCACCGTCCATTTGGAAATTTTGGGGAGGTCGAGGAAGCATAAGAAATGGACGAGTTAGAGAGAGAGAAAGTGACGATCTCTTCCCTTGCGTTTTCCGGCGAGTGGTGGCAGTTTCAGGCGAAACGGAGGTTAGTCGAGCGTTGCTTAGCGGGAGGAGAACATTTTTGGAGGTGAGGTCGAGCCTTGAGGTGGCGGAGTGCTGGCCGGGCGGTCGCGGCAGGGCGGAGGCCCTGGCGCGATTCCGGCGAGACGGGTAGCCTCAGGCGAGATCCAAGCAGGACAAGGGTGGCCGGTGACGGGGTTGCCTTTTCCCGGTGTCGGACGGCCAGATCAGTGGCCGGAAATGGCTGGACGACGCCGGTAAGGGGTGGCGCGCCGTGAGGTGTCGGGGAGAGAGAGAGAAGGGTTTTTGGTTTGGTAGTTTTTGCCCCCTTTCAATTTTAGCCCTTAATCAACTTAAATTAATATTTTAATAAATCAAAATAAATATTAAAACAATTATGGAAATAATTTAAATAGCCAAATTTACGGGTATTACAATTATGACCAGTGGAACCAACAGCTAGAAGCTAATATTTATATGACTGATACTACTAAGTCGGCTATCACTAATTTTATCATCGACTGCATGATCACAACTACAATTATCTTTTTAAGAATTAAATGGAACTAAAACTCCCGATGAGGAAAGTACATTTGGTAACGTAAGCGTGCGAGTCTTGGGCTTGATTGCATTACTACTCTCCCGATGTTGAATGTAATAGTTGGCTATAATAGATGAGACCTATTCGGAAGCATGACAACAGTTGACCCAATCTGATAAACAATTATTGTCCAAATGCTGATCATAACAATACCCTTAATGTCGATCAATGTCCTCAACAGTACTAACAAAAAGCTTTAACAAAAGAGAGGAAGAACCACATGAAAGTATATTAGGAAAATTTAGGGTGATCTTAGAGGATCAAGTTTTGATTGTGTAGGGTGAACCCTTGAATAGAACCATCACATTGGAGCACATGTCATCTATTAGTAGTGTCATGGATGAGTACATCATTTTAGAAAGTATGAATCAACGAGGCTACATGGTTTCCCAAGGTTGATATCTAAAGATTGTTCTATAGTTATAAGACTATCATTATTATTATTGTTGTTGTTGTTGTTATTTTGATATGATTATACGATGATGATGATGGTGGTGGTGGTGTCATACTACAGTGAGTGAGTTTGGTAAACGATTGCATTTATTGATCGCATTCTTGCTTACCAAAATTAGCTAGCCCATATATGGGGTCCTTTTTTTTATCTTTATTCTAAATCTTTTCACTCAAAACAGTCATACCTATTCCTCTAGGTTAGTTTTTAGCATTCCCTAAGTTGTAATTTGGAGCAAAAAGAGAAAAGCAAACGTGAGGGATGGAAATTGATTAGAGGGTGCCAAAGCATTTGAAATTAGAGCATGTGGAAGTTTCAGCAACGTTTTCCAAATGAAAGATGTGGATTGTGCAAGAGGCAATCTATTGTTAGATATTTGTGTAGGCAGTTGGGATTGACCCAATAGAAAACTCAATGATCAGGATGGCCAATTATATACATGCCCTTCTTCTTCCAATATCCTCTATTACTTAAAACACCGGCCATCGATCATAATCTTAGTAAAAAGAGCTTTAACACATGATTAACATTGATACCTCTAACATCATTTTTTTCCATATAAATTACAATAAATCCAGATCAAACCAAACCTAAGTCCATTGTTGAGGACCTAATTTTGTGCAACAGTGGTTCCTTTTTTTTTCTTCCTTAAAAGATGAAGGGGGAAGAATGTAGGGGAGCATATCCAAACATGTAGCTCAAAATGTAAATTAAAGCGAATAAATAAGGTAAGGCATCAAAGCATTTATTTTATTTACTTATAGGGATAGTGTTGAGAGAGAAAGGTCGAGGGATGGAAATTTTCTCTACATTTATAGAGACACGTAAGGAAGGCGAAAATCAAAACTACATTTAAAGAAAAATTTAAAAAGACTAAAGCCTTAAAGAAGAAAAATGAAGTCTAGGAGGAAATTTGGGGACTTGTCCATCTCTTGGGTAAAATATCCATTTTCAGCTCTCTCTCTCTCTCTCACACACATTGTCTCTTCTAAAGCAATTTGCAAGTCTTACGGTTTATGAAGGTCCATGAAGCCGCATATGAAGGGGACTTTTCCTTTTTCAAATGCCAGCCGCAAACAGCTGGCCCTCTGTCCACCTCAAAATAATGTGCCAGTGCTCTCTTTATTAATATTTTCTTCATTCAAAAAGGTGGGGTATGAATAAGGTAGACCCACCCACCCACCCACCCACCATTACATCCAGTGACGTTAGTCCCCATCAAGAACTGTTCACACACACTCTCTCTCTCTTCTAGTCCTAGGTGATTCTGAATTGGTTCGAATAACTTAATCACTCCAGAAGAAGAAGATTCGTTGGTTAAATCAGAGATACATAGGTAGCTTTGCAAAGGGGCAAGAACCAAGAAGAATTTAAAGCAGAGGTTGAAATGATGAAGAGTAATTGTTTATGTGGGGTGAGGGCTTCGAGTCGAATCCGATGGTCACAATTCCTTATCCCTTTGTTTCTAGCTTTTTATGAAGGACTTTCTAGCCTCCTAGCCCTTAATTTCTGGAGCGAAGCTCTTCTTTCAAAAGTTGGTTGAGTTAATTTTTTTGTTTTGTTATTATAGTTAATTTATCATTTTTACGTGTATTGTTGTTATTTTATATTGCTCTGTCATTCCATTTGATAGATATGTTTTAATGTTATTGGATAATCATTGGTTATGGGTACTTTTTACGGCTAATTCATGATGCATATTTCATACTCTTATTGTAATTTTTCATTACAACAACCATGTGAACAAATTTAATATGGTAAGTGAGATGCCGTTGCATACGGTTTTTAAGTTGTTATTTTTTTAGATCTACCTTTTGTCCTTGTAGTTCCATTAATCTATCAGAAATTTATTATCTTTTATGAGTCCATCACTCAGGGTATTTTGAAAACTTCTTAGAAAAATAAAACAGAGTTTGGAAAGCTTCCCTTCTCTAATATTTTATGTCAAAAATTAGAATGATGACTTGTATTTTATTGCTTGCATATTGGGTTAATTTATTTGTAGAAGAGTTTGGATAGTTGAAGCACTACGGAAAATTTTTTCCATCAAATTTGATATTCTTGACTTTTTGTCAAATCTATTTCTTAATTCAGTAAGCCTTTGTTTGGAACCCGAAAAGTACTAAGGAAAGAAAATAGAGAGGAAAAATGGAAGGAAAGAAAATTTGAAGGAAAATAAAAAATAGGTTTAAATTTGATAAACTAATTCTGCATATTTATTCAAACTCATATTATTTGTTTATCTCTATTATATAAGGATTAAAAAAAATTAAAAATATGTAAAATTTTGAGAAATTTTGATTGTATTTGATTTTCTTTTATAATTTTACCGTTGAACCAAACATAAAGAAATATTTTCTTAGCATGTTTTCCTTTTCCTAGTATTTTTCGGGTTCTAAACAGAGCCTAAAGGGAAATTATTTCTGGTAAAATAGGTTTAGACTGTTGTATTAAGCCTCTTATAGCATATGAACATAAAATCTGAGTCTGTTGATTTTTTCTTATTGTGAGTTGCCATACCAATTGTCCCAACTATACGAGTCCTAGTTACCCTAACGAAATTTGAGGAGTTAAAAAAATAATAATAAGCTAATTCTACATATTTATTCAAACTTTTATTATTCGTTTATCTCTATTATATAAGGATTAAAGAATTAAAATATGTAAAATTTTAAGAATTTGATTGTATTTGATTTTCTTTTATAATACATGGTGAGAGCAGACATAAGAAAATAATTTTTTCTTAGCATTTTTTCTATTCCTTATATTTTATGGATTCAAATAGGGCCACAAGAAATTATTGCAGGTAAAATAGGTTCAGACTACTGTATTAAGCCTCTTAGCTTATGAACATAAAATCTCAGCCTGTTGATTTTTTTTTTTGACTATTGCAGGTTGCCATCCCAATTGTCCCAACCATACGAGTGCTCGTTAAATTTACGAAATTGGAGGAGCTTCAGCCAATGGAAGAGTTCTCAACCCCTCTCTCTAGCCCAGCTCATTTCCAAGACACCCGGTCTAAGGAATCAAAGGGATCATCGACATCATGGATTTCATGGATTAGAGTGGTCAGTCAAGTGACATCTAGAAAGGTATAACTTCTCTTAGAATTGTATTAAGTAAAAGATTGACTAGATTCGTTCGTGGAAACAAAGCTATGCATTAGAAATGATAATGTTTGCAAAATAAACTAGTAAATGAAGATTGTAAATCTCCTTGGTGACAAGCAAGTGAGATATCATATCTTTTCCATTAAAAATAAATCATAACAAATTCGGTCACGAATCGATCTTTTTCCGCGCTAAAGGATTTCTGGTGGGACCAATGATTTGGGAAAGAAGATAATTAAATATGAGATAATCCCGTGTAAACAAAAAAGCCTGCATAATCCCGTGTACCATACTGTTGCTCTAGCGTGTACCTAAAGCTAAGAGCACAGCGCTTGTTTGGAAGGGAAAGTGTAGAGCGATAGGGGATAAGGTTGTGGGAATATAACTCATACGGATGTTGTCAAGAAAGAAAAAAGAAAAAAATGGTGTTCATAGAGATACTTATACTTTGGAGGGGACAAAGAAGATACCCTTGTTTCTTTTTCCATCTCACTTCTTTTGCATAATGATTCCAAAGCCACTTATCTTATTAGAATATAACTCGTATTATTTGTTTCTCTCTATTATATAAGAATTAAAAAAATTAAAAAATGTGAATTTTGAGGAAATATAAGAAAATAATTTTTCTTAGCATGTTTTCCTTTTCTAGTATTTTAGGGTTTCAAACAGAGCCTAAAGGGAAATTATTTCTGGTAAAATAGGTTCAGACTGTTGTATTAAGCCTCTTATAGCATATGAACATAAAATCTCAGCCTGTTGATTTTTTTACTGTTGTAGGTTGCCATACCAATTGTCCCAACTATACGAGTCCTAGTTACACTAACGAAATTTGAGGAGTTAAAAAAAAAAATTAATAAACTAATTCTACATATTTATTCAAACTTTTATTATTAGTTTCTCTACATTATGTAAAGTTAAAAAATTAAAATATATGAATTTTAAGGAATTTTGATTGTATTTGATTTTCTTTTATAATGTTTATGGTGAAACCAAACATAAGAAAATAATTTTCTTAGCATTTTTTCTATTCCTTATATTTTATGGGTTTTGAGACGAGCACAAGAGAAAGTGTGCGGGTAAAATGAGTTCGGACTACGTATTAAGCCTCTTAGCTTATAAACATAAAATCTCAGCCTGGTGATTTTTTTTTTGTTGCAGGTTGCCATCCCAATTGTCCCAACCATACGAGTCCTCGTTAAATTTACGAAATTCGAGGGGCTTCAGCCAATGGAAGAGTTCTCTAGCCCAGCTCATTTCCAAGACGCCCAGTCCAAGGAATCAGAGGGATCATCGACATCTTGGATTTCATGGATGAGGGGCGGTTGTAATTGATCGATCCAATCGACATTTAGAAAGGTATAACTTCTCTTAGAATTTAGAATTGTATTAAGTAAAAGATTGACTAGATTCGTTTGTATGGAAAACAAGAAAATTGTAACAGTAGAAACTAATAATGTTTGCATAATAAAGTAGTAGAAACTGAAGATTGTAAGTCTCTTGGTAATGAAGCAAGTGAGATATCATATATTTTTCAATGAAAGATATCATAACAAATTCAGGTGCAAGAATCAGTCCTTTAATTCCGCTAAAAAGAAGAATTTCTGGTGGGACCAATGATTTAGGAAAGAACATAATTAAATATGACAAAAGGCACCGCATAATCCCCGTGTACCATCTTTGCATTGCTCTAGCGTGCCTTGTTGGAAAGGGAAAGTGTAGGGAAGCGATGGAGATAAGGCTTGTGGGAATATAACTCTTCTGGATCATCCAAAAAAAAAAAAAAAAAAAAGAAAAAAAAAAAAAAGGTGTTCATAGAGATACTTATACTTTGGGAGGACAAAGAGATACCCTTGTCTCTTTTTCCATCTCACTTCTTGCATAATGATTCCAAAACCACTTATCTTAAGAATATAGAAGTAAGTTGGCGATAGCATCAACAAAAAAAAAAGGATTATTAAATTCTAAGGAAGGCTCGGCTTCCACAAGGATTACCTATTTTATTATTAAACACTGAACATACCAATACACCCTTGGTTTTGTCTTTGATTATTTTTATATATTCAGATTTCATAATATTGTTTAAAATGGATAGCTAAATGTTTCAACTAGAGAAGATTGATTGGAACCTAATGTTTTATTTGCCTTAATTTATATTGAAGTTGTGGTTTATTTTATATATGCTTATGCGCTTGTGTTTGGATTGATGCTTGATTTGGTTTATATGAATTGAATTATGCCTTAGGGTTAATTAATTGAGAGTAAAAACTAATCTTAATTAACCGGATCTTCAAGTAGCATTGTGTAAAGACCGTAAGGATTGGGAGGTGATCGTTTCTCCACATAATGTAGAGCTTTTATCCTAAGGACCGGGAGGTGATCGATTTAAGACCTAGATGGGAAGAATTTGCTATTGCTCTTTACCCTACAAGGACTAGGGGATAGGTAGAGAGAAATCTTTTTGGAAGTCTTTATAAGTTTTGGATTAGGGAAGTCTTTATAAGGGATAGGTAGAGACTAGGGAATAATTTGCTATCGCTCTTTAAAATCAATGATACAACTCATTCTTCATTTATAATTTTTGGAAGTCTCACATACGATCTAATTGAAGTCAATATATATGGAGGAATCTTTCTCCTCTAAAAAAAGACCTTTTAGTGGAAGGTGAAAGAGATTCTATAAATATTATGATAATTTATAGTGTTGTTACTCTTTAGGGAGAAAAAAGAATATGCCAAAGCGCAAAGAGGACGGCCACATAGGGTTCACGTTAGTAGGTCGCCAAGCCAAGCCGAACCGAAAAGAGAAAGGAATCTTTTGATTCATGCCGTGGAATAAAAGCAAAAGCCAAAGTAAAGCAAGGTTTGGTTTATTGGAATTTTGCAACTTTGCCCTTTATTCTCTTTCTTTT
Organism: Tetrastigma voinierianum; assembly: GCA_016808115.1. Taxonomy (NCBI): domain Eukaryota; kingdom Viridiplantae; phylum Streptophyta; class Magnoliopsida; order Vitales; family Vitaceae; genus Tetrastigma; species Tetrastigma voinierianum. Next base: position 547,934 of record JAEQBH010002122.1, on the reverse strand, counting down.
AGTTTCTTCCTATTGCTGCTTTGTTTCCTTCCCTTCTGTTTTTCAACAAAACCAAATTCCAAAATAAAAACAAAACCTCACCAGTTCTCGTTTTTTGGTCACACTACGTCAAAGTATAAGCTTTTCCCTTCTGTTCTTTCTCATTTCCCTTCTGTTTTCAAACCAAATTCCAAAAAAAAAAAAAAAAAAAAACCCATGCACTCATGCCTAGTTTGCCATATTTTCACCCATTCTTAATTTCTCTCCTTTTCCGTTTCCTACATACTCACCGTTAATTCCTACCATCCTATTGCTTGGAACAAATTCTCACTTCTTTTCATTTCATTTCTTGGGCTCTCTTCTTTTAGTTTCTTGTTGTTGCTTGCCTTCAATTGTTGTTCACTTTTCCTACTTCCCAATTGTTTTCCTAAATCCAAGAAATCTAAGTAACAGAGACAAAATGGCAGAGATCGTTGTTGCCGTTGCTGGGAAAGTTTCAGAGTACTTGGTTGCCCCTATTAGACACCAGCTCGGTTATCTGTTTTGCTACATATGCATCTTTGAAAAACTTCACAGCCAAGTTCGGGCCGAGGGCGGCGCGAGGAATGATCGACCAAATAAGCTGTTGATGAAGCCACCGAAAAGGGGATGAAATCGGACCAAGCATTCAGAGTGGCTGAATGAGTTTGATCAGATCACGGGGGAGGCGGAGGCATTGATGAGGATGATCAAAACATGAGCTGTTTGAATGGGTGTTGTCCTAATCTCATCTCCCGCGTTATCAACTTGGCGGAGAAGCATGCGAAGGCGCGAGTTATTGTTGGGATGCTTGACCCGCTAATTTCTGATGGAATTTCATACCTACTTTGTCCCTCCACAGTGTAGCGTTTAAAGGATATGAATGTTTTCGGTCAGAGACTCACACTTTAAAGCGACATTATGGATGCCTTGAGATGATAAGACGAAGATGATTGGGGTTTGTGGGATGGGCGGTGCAGGCGAAACCCCGTACTTTCGTCAAGCAGTAGCACGACAAGCTAAGCAACCTGTCCCATTCACACGGATATCTTCATGATGCTATCTTGGACTGAGACTCGAAAAAAGACGAAGAAGGGATTGCCAAAATTCAGCAAAAAACTGCGGAAATGTTAGGCTTCCAATTTAAGGGGAAGGATGAATCCACGGGCGGATGGCGGAAGCGAGGCTGCGAAAAGAAGGAGCAGAGAAAGACAAGGAATCAAAGAAGAGAATCAATAGGAGAAAGAAAGACAAAAAAGAAAGAAGATCCTTATTATCTTGGATGACATTTGGAAGAGGAAATTAATTTGGAGAAAGTTGGAATTCCTTTCAAAGATGATGGACAAATACAAACTAGTGTTGGTCTCACAGAGACGACTTAGATTCTTGAACATGGGCGCCTGAAAAATGTTTTCAAATTAAACATTTACTTGAGAAGAAGCTTGGCATTTACTCAAGAATATAATAGGTGATTCTGTGGAGGGGACCAATTGCGACCTGTCGTGAGGTACTTGATAAATGTGGGGGTCTACCACATTTGCAATTGCTTGCAAAGGCATTGAAAGATGAAACTATTGTTGTATGGAAGAATGCCTTGGACGAATTGAGGAGTTGTGCACCAATCAATATCGAAGGAATGGATGAAAAGGTATACACATGTCTGAAGTGGAGCTACAATCATTTGAAAAGCGATGAAGTCAAGTCCTTGTTCTTACTTTGTGGTTGCATGAGCTATTATGGTGATATTTCAATGGATCAAATGTTAAGGTATGCTATTGGTTTGGATTTCTTTGACCGCATCGATTCATTGGAGGGAGCTATAAATAAACTAGTTACATTGGTGAAAACCCTCAAAGCCTCAAGCTTGTTACTTGACGGAGACGGTTCTGGAGTAGGAGCCTCAAGGTTGCTATTCATGGATGGTGATCATAAGAGTGTCAGGATGCATGATCTTGTTCGTGATGTTGCTAGAATTATTGCATCCAAGGATCCTGATCGATTTAAGGTTGTAGAAGTTCCATCGATCAAGTGGACAAGATTGAAGATGAATCAAATTCATCTCTTTTATATTACTAATTTGTGCTCAAGCTTCCTCCCAAGTTTGGTATGTTGAAACTTCAATTTTTTATATTACGGAGCGATAGTGGTGCTTCCTTGAATGCCTATCGGAACACGTTCTTTGAAGGATGAACCCGACTCAAAGTTTAGCCTTATGCGGAATGCATATCTGACACTACCTTCAACGCTTCAATCCCTCTCAAATCTTCGAACATTATGTCTAGATAGGTGCAAGTTGGGAGACATGGCTATAATTGGAGAGCTAAAGAAACTACAAGTTCTTAGCATGGTGGGTTCCGACATCCAACAACTGCCTAGAGAAATGATGCAATTAACCAATCTAAGGTTGTTGGATTTGAACTGTTGCGAGGAGCTTAAAGTAATTCCGCGGGATATCTTATCAAGCTTGTCTCGATTAGAATGTTTGGTCATGAAATCTAGTTTTTCTGAATGGGCAGTCGATGAAGTTTGTGATGGAGATAGCAATGCTTGTTTATTGGAATTGAATAATCTGCATAGTTTGAGGACGATCGAGGTAAAAATACCGAACACCAAGTTGGTATCGAAAGTAGATATGTTTGATCATAACTTAACAAGTTATGCAATATTTATAAGGCAGTTTCAATCGGTGCCAAAATATGAAGAATCAAAGAGCGTTACATCCGGAGGTGGTGGCCAGCTTACTCTCTAGGGATGGAATCCTCAAATTGTTGAGGACAACTGAAGATCTGTTTGTGTAAGTTGGAAGTATGCGTCGCTGAATTCCGATGGAGTCTTTGATAACCTAAAAACATTGAGAATTCGTGAGGAATGTCATGGATTGAAAATTCTCTTCTTACTTTCCATGGGTAGAGACCTTCCCCAACTTGAAGAAATGACAATAGAAGATTGCGATGAGATGCAACAAATAATGGAAGAGGGCCATGTTGGGATCAACTTGCAGTTACTATTCCCTAAATTAAGATCCTTGGAACTTCGTTTCTCTACCAAAGCTTGTGAACTTTGGCTACTTCAGCTCTGAGATGGAAACAACATCCGAAGCAATGTGTTCCCCGAAAGCCAAATCGATATCAATATGTCATTTTCCAACTACGGTATGTTCAAGTTTAATTAATAGCTAATTTCCATAGATTTTTACTTTTACATTACTTTTTATCAAATAAGTAATGCAAAAACAAGATTAAGCTTGCCCATATATATGCTCTTTCAGAATTCCAACTTGTGTGTTAAGAAGAGAGAACATGAAGATAAGAAGAGATTTTAGTTTATCATTTTACTATAAGATACTCTCAATATTTAGAAAAAGTCGTCCTATTTGAATTTTTTAAAACAGATATTAGTAATGTTTTATAAGAAAAAGATAGTAAAGGAAAAGTTGATTAAGATTTAGATGGAAAATGATGGCGAAATGAATCTCTATTTTGTTCATTTACTTGTTTTGTTTTATAAAGATAAATTTTTTTTGGAATTCTCTTTTATTGAAATATTAAGGAAAATATTGATGAAAATAAAAGGAATATCAAAATTTTAGATGAAACAAATAAAATAATATATAATATATAAACATGCATACTATTGAGTAATTTTTTTTGAAAATATTATGAGTAAATATTATGACACACTATTAATATGGTTTGTCAATAATGTAGGTAGGTGTGACTCACTTAAAAAAGAAAATAGTGTATATTTAGTATAACCTTAGAGTATCAAAACAAAAGTACCAACCTCCCTAATAATATATTTTTAGGAAAATAACAATTTAAATCTTGAAATTTCAACACTTTTACATTTATATTTGGAACTAAATTTGTTTTTTGAAATACATGTATTTTCATTTTTAATATCGCACAACCTCGGATATCCTAATCATATCACCGGACCTTGAAAATTGAGAAAATAAATATGTATTATGAATAAAATAAATAAATTTGAATAAATGAATTTTAATTATAAAATTAAAAATAATAATTTATGATTTTTTTAAAATTTGAATTAAATTTTATATAATCTGAATTTATATTTTAAATTAACAAATTAATTAATTATTTAAATAAAAAAAGTAAAATTTAAGTTTAACGAATTGTATCTAATTATTAGTTTTTGAAAGACAAACTTGATTTTACTAGATCAAAAAATAAATCTTAGTTAAAAAATGAATAATCATTTTTTTTTTAAAGGAAAAAAATCAATAATCACCAAAATTGGTTTAAGCATTTTCTAAAATTTTAAGAAAACTAAAGACTTATTTTTTTAATATTCAAAATTGATATTTCTTTTTTTCTAAAATTCTTGATTCAAAATTGTCATTTTAAAGTTGATAACTCAAATTTTATAAAAACTAAATTTAATTCTTCTAAATTTGAATTAAAATATAATTTTATTTAAATAATTAATTTGATTTTGTGAATTTTAATTATGATTTAAAAGAATTGAATTTGGATTTTTAGAAATTTTGAGTTATTAACTTTAATATGACAATTTTGAACCAAGAATTTTAGTAAAAAGAATTTCAATTTTGAATATTCAAAACATGATTCTTTAGTTTTCTATCACAAATTTTAGAAATGTGTTTAAATTATGAATTTTTAGATTATTGATTTTTTAATTAATTATTTTAATTCATAAAATCAAATTTGCATTTGAAAAACTAATAATTTGATGTAATTTTCTAAACTTAAAATTTAATTTTTTATTTAATTAAATAATTAATTTTTAATTTAGAGTGTAAATTCAGATTTTGTAAAATTTTAATTCTAAATTTTTATAAGCATGACAATTATTATTTTTAGTTTTAAAATTAAAATTAAAATTTACTAAAACCTAAATGTTCAAATTTATTTATTTTATTCATAACACAAATTTATTTTCTTAATTCTCAAGATTAGTGTTGTAGTTAATCCATCCAATACTAGAAGTGCTCTTATATGAAGTACATATATTTAATTTTTTAATTTTTTATTTTAGGATATAAATAGAAATGTGGTGAAATTCAGGATTTAAATTGTTATGTTCCCTATATTTTTTAAAATAAAAACTTTATTATTAAATAGATTGTGGTTGTTAATAAATTTTGTACAAATAATAATAATAATAATAATAGTTTTTTTGTAATTCTTCAAGATCTTCACATGATTTTTATTGTAAGACCCGAGAAATTCCAATTTCTGGAATAAGGGCAAAAATCGTAATTTTGATTACAAAATTATAATTACGGTTAAAAGTCCGTAATTAATTCTCTAGATCTCAGATGACGAAACGGATTGCACCGTTGGAATCGTCTCGCGAAATCTAGCTAGCACGTAAAATTTCGCAATTTGCTGAGACAGTCGGAGTCGGCACGTTTTTCGAGGCATCGCGTTTCGGGTGCCGTAAATCGATTTTCGATGCGACGAAAGTCACATATAACATGTGCTCATGTGCCATAAGTGGTATGAGTAGAGAAATGATGAAAATGGACGGCTGAGATAATGCCGAATGTCAAAACTGGAGAAAGAAGGGAATTAATTAATTAAATTGATTTAGTTACTAAATGACAAAAAAAGGAACAGTGGCCATCTCTTTAAAAATGCAACAAAAGAAGCAAAAACGTGACTTTGAAGAACCAGTAGCAGCAGTAGCCAGACAATGGCGTTTTTGGAGAGAGAGGATCAGACTTCTCTCTAAAAATACGGACGATCCGACCGTTGGCGGACTTCGGGGTGAGAAGGGGAAAAGCGATCTCACAGCGAACTGGGCTATGCGTGGAATCCGGTTTTTAGTGAGTTTCTTCTGGAAACTCCTCGAGGTAGGATTTCTCCTACTTGAGTTTTATTCCCTATTTTAAGTGTTTCACGAATGTTTAGGTTGTTTGAGAATTTGTGAGGAGCCGTTTGATCGGTCAAAACATGGGACCCGGGTGTCTAAAATTTTTGGGAGAAAAATGGAGCAGCCCGTGGCTGCTCCACGGCTGATTTGGGTTCACAATGATGGGTTTGTGTGTTAAATCATGCTTTAGATTGGATTTGGGCCGGGGAATGGCCGTGAATTTCGGGTTCACTAAGTGAACCGTTGATTTGTGATCTTTCGGGAATAGTAACCGAGGGTTTCACTATTCCCGAAACAATATTCAAGAATATATTTTCGTAAAATTATGTGTTTGGTTAAGTAATTCGAATCGAATTGCTTGTGTTTGAACATTAGCCCAAGAGAGCTAATTTTGATTCGTGAAATGATAATTACACATAACATGTTTGTGTGAATTAATTTTTATGCGAATATATTCATGTTTATATATTTGCATGTGATTAGACTGAATTGGGCGCGCATGCATTCCATATGCCTTTGGAACATCCTAGGAATATAGGGTTAGTGTGAGATGATACAGAAAATGGTTGAAGGTAGTCTAAAGGTTAATCATCGGAGGGTAGTCCACAAACTAAATAATATATCAGCGGAGTCGGGCGGCCGGTTGATATATATTCATCGGTAGTCCCTGAACAAATAATATATATCAATCGTCGGGCGGCCCAATTGATATATATTCATCGGAGGAGGAGTTGCCCACTAATTAAATAATGAATTCTCATACAAGGCTTGGCGGGTGTGAAGAGAGTCGGTGAGGACTCGGGATCTGAGTTGGTCATGTAGACATTCAAGTAGGATCATGCATTTGCTTGAATGTGTGTTTACTTTGAAACATTGCATTGCACTTAGATGGTGAGTAGCCCACTTAGGGCGATTCTCCTACTGAGCTTTAGCTCACCCGTCGATGGGTCCCCTTTTTGAATACGGGAGCGTGCGACGGTTAGATCCTTGAGAGTTTGTATTAGAAAGAAAGTAGGGTTGTGGCTTCAATGTATACATGTATTAAATTCTCCCCAATTTTAATGTATGTATTGTATAAGAGTAAAAACATATTAACTCTTGTAACTATTGGGTATATAGTTGGATTTATAGTCGACATGTATGTTGAGTACTGTTATGGGTCCAAGTGGCCATATTGGATATATATTGGACTGTTTTTGGGACCAGGATATATGTCGAGTCTTTGTTTTAGGTGAGCTCCGTACAAGGAGACTGCGCCGATTTTCTATAAAGTGGCGTCGGGTAACGGCCTCCACTTGTATTCCAGCGAGTTGGCCAGGTAATCAACGGACCCCTGAGTTTTGGGGGCGTCACATTTATGGCATATGAAGAGGTGCATACGGTTTTGAAATAATAAGCGATTGATAGGATCTAAAATAACATGCCATAAAAGTCACGTATAATCCATGGTCATTAGAAATAGTACATTTTATTCAAGAAGTAGTCTATAAATTTTCTATTTGCAACTTAATTGTTAATTATTCTTTCGAGGTATCTAAAATTTTTACATGATTTTTAAAACATAAATAAAGTAAAGGATGACAACCTCTTGGAATTGATAAATTACATTTACCAAAGGAAATATGTTTACATTTTTGCTAACTTTTCAATTGATGATATGATGTACTATTTTATAGGTATTATTCTCTAATTTGGAGATATTGCAACTCGGTGGACTTCCTAAAATCAAGGAGATATGGCACCATCAACTTCCACTTGATTCTTTCTCCAATTTATGAATCCTAAGGGTGAATCGTTGTGAACATCTACTCAATCTTATCCCGTGACGCTTGATCCAAAGCTTCAAGAATTTGAAAGAGATAATGGTGGTTTGGTGTAAGAATCTAAGGCATGTATTTGATGTTCAAGGATATGATGATGTAGATCATGTTGAGATTTTCTCAAAGTCAGAAGAAACCTTGAAGTTAGAAAACCTAGTTGAGCCAAAGGGTATTAGTATATGCGACAATGAGAAGAATGAGAGCTCGGGAGGTTGTTTCTCTTGTTTTTCTCCTTTCATGCCTGTTGAACGTTCATCCATCTTTTGTCCCGAAAAGGAAGACAAAGATCAAGGAAATATTAATATTTCAAATCAAGATGGAGTGCATTTCTTTGGAGGGGTTAGTTTTCTCCAATATTCTTTTAGTTTCTCCTTATATTATTTTTTAAGTGAAATATTATGAAAAATATTCCATGGAAAATTTAAAATATTATTTAAACATTATACTCATGAATAATAATAATAAATATAATAAAGTAATTTAAAATTTAATTTTACATAATAAAAATGGTTAATAATACTTTCTTTTAAATGAAAATGGTTAATAATGTAAATTATAAAGGTGGAAAAAGAATGAATCTAAATCAAAATTTCAATCTTAAAAACAAAAAGCACTAACCAATAAGACCAAGTTCAAGTGGCTAAGAGCTCAAGCTAGCATAGGGATGGGAGGGGTTAAGGGGGTTCGAGTCCCGATGGGTACAAATTTATGAAAGAACAAAATACTATGATCTAATGCAAAGTGAATAGTTGTTTATTAATTCCATCATTCCTTAGTATGTTTAATTCGATATTTTTACGTAAATTTTTTATATAAATTATTTACAAATAATATATTTAGGTCAATTAGTTATCGTTAAATTCTTTATTTGCTTTAATTTTGATTTTATAAAATATTTTGGTATTAGGTGTCGTTTTACTTTCCACAAAATAAAAAATATGAAGTAAAAGATGATAAATATATGTTTGAATGATAAGTCCTTCTACGGTTTACCTTTTATATTTTACATTTAATAAAATAAATTTTAATTTTTATAGTTATCAGATAAAAAATTAATCACATGTTTTCAAATATTTAAATATCGATTTTTTAAAAACTTTTTTGTCAAAAATTTTCTCATCTCTCTCTTTCTTTTTTTATTTTCAAAAATGTCAATACGTGGAAGACCAAAGCAAAATTGAAGTTCACTCACCTTCTTATTAAGGACCTTCATCCCTAGTCAATTCTCCAAATTTTACTACTCATCATCCTTTATTCTATATATATATATATATATATATATATATATATATATATATATATATCTTTTATCTTCATCATTTATTTGCTTTGCCTACCTATCTCTATCTCCTTTCGGTTTTAATTGAAAAACTAGATTATCTCCACATTCAATTTTAAATTCCACTATATACATGTGTTAAAAAGTTGATAATATAAAAGAAAAATAAAATTTATTTATTATATTATTTTTTTGTGAATATTTGAAGAAAAAAAGCATAGGTTGAATAAAAGGCAAAATATTAATAATATTTTATACGTTTTATAAAAAATACAAAAGATAAAAAAAAAGAATTAACAAGAAAAAAATTAATCAAATGAAATTGGATTTAGTAATTTTTAAATGTAAAATGAAGATAAAAAGGAACATAGAAATAAAAATTTTGTTATTTAAATAGCTCATTTTATTTAAGAGAAGTGAATAAATTCTTTATTAATAACTTATTATTTTTTGGATAATTTTCTAAGACTTTTACATGATTATTTTTTAGTTAAGTTTAGACATTTTAAAATACATAACTAATGTTAATTGTTTGGAAATTGATGAATTACATTCCAAAAATGGAATATGTTTTATATTTATTACAACTTTCAATTATTGATGTCGTAATGTGTGTTATTACAGGTTTTATTCTCTAATTTGGAGAAGTTGGAACTCAGCGGCCTTTATGAATTGAAGGAGATATGGCATCACCGACTTCCACACGATTCATTCTCCAATTTACGAATCCTAATGGTGCATCATTGTGGAAGCCTACTCAATATCATCCCATGTCATTTGATCCAAAGCTTCAAGAATTTGAAAGAGATAAAGGTGTATGGTAGTAGAGAATTAAAACATGTATTTGATCTTGAGGATGTGATACATATGGTGAGATCCTCCCAAAGTTAGAAATCTTGGAGTTAGATTACCTAGAGAAGTTGAAGGGTATTATTATATGCAACAATGAGGAGAATGATGACACAAGAGGCATTTTCTCTCCTTCCATGCCTATGACTTTTCAGAACCTCAAATGTTTATCTATAGATCATTGTGGGGAGGAAGTGGAAGATGGAGGAAATGTTAATATTCCTATCGAAGAACATGAAGAGCTCTTTGGTGAAAAGGTTAGTATTCTTCAATTTTTTTTTTAATTTTCTCATACTATTTTTGGAAAATACTAACAAAAACATTCCATAAAAGTTGAAATATTATTTAAATGTTATGTTGTAAATAAAATAAATATACTAAATTAATTTTTTAATTTTTAATTTTACATGATACAGTTAATAATGAATTTTATAAAGATGAATCTAATTCAAACAAAATTTTAAATTTAAAAACAATAAGTAATAATAAAAATATCACAATCATTTTCACATTATCGGATAGTAAGAAATAGCTTAAAATAATCAAATGAAATTGGATTGGATAATTTTTTTATATAAATTGAAGATAAAACCAATGATAATTTATTTATTTATATGTTTTGTTTCTATTATTTTATTATAATTGTAGCGTAATAAGAAATACATTATCTTTTTTGACATCCAATAAACACACTATCTTTTAAACAAAATATATTATCTTGTTCTTTAATAATTAACTTTGTATTTATTTATCTATTAAATTAAATAGTATACCTTTGCTATAAAGAAATTTTTTGATGATTCTATTTTATTTAAACTATTGATGAAAATATCATATTATATTTATAAGTATTAATAAAACTAAATAAATGGAAATTTGAGGAAATAAAACTTTAAAAATATTAACATAATAAGCAATGTATAAATATATGAATGATTGAATTAATAGAAAATGAGCAGTATAAAATCAGATAAAATAATTTTTTTTTTGAAAGCTAATCACTTTTTGAAGGTATAAATGTAGTAAATTGTCACTATTGACGATTTACTACATCTGAACCCCTCCCCTCCCATGTTCCGTTCTTAAACAGCTTTAACCAACTGAGTTAGACATGTGGACAAATTCAGATAAACTATTTAATAATTTGTAACATAGTAAATAATATATTATATACAGATATGATTCAACTTATAATAAAAATGAACAAAAATATGAAAATTTCATATAAAGGACAAACATGATAACACAATAGCTAACATATAAAGATAAAGATGCCTTTGAGGCTTGACTTAAATGGTAAGGGAGGGACATAGTACTACAATTATGCAAAATGAATAGGTGTAAAAAAACATATAAAGATAAATATGATCAAAAGAAATATTTTGATTAAATTAATATTATTTTAAATTTAATAATGGAGGAAAGGAGATACACTACTGTTTTTGATTAAAAAACCCAAGTTGAATAAAGGAACTTTAAAAGTTCTTATGTTTTCAAATCTTCCTAAAGAAGTGAAATAATATTTTTTGAAGGGAAAGTAATGAACTAAATTAAAAATCACTCCTAAACTATTTATTTTTTAATAAAAATAGATTTAAAAAAATGAATTTGTTAAAGTATGTTTATGATTAATATGAAATAATAAATGGTGGTATGTGAAAAATAGTTATGATATATGAAATAAATGACGATTGTTTGTCTTGCCAACTAAAGCTTTTGACCACCAACGAAGTATGATTCTTTTTAATTTGATTTGTAGAAGTTTTTATGACCATGTTCTCTCTACCTATGACAAGAATAAAGATGTGAATATTCAGAGTTAATGAATTATGTTTGAGAAATATTTTATATTTATCATAAATTTATATTGAATGATGTTATGTATTATGATGTGTCTCTATTGTAGGTTTCATTCCCGGAGCACGGAGGAGTTAACACTCAGCGGTCTTTCCATGTTGAAGATGATATGGCATCCCAACACAAGTTCTCAACAAATTACAAAATTAAGTGTATATAATTGTCCCTTTGCTAGACAATCTTATCCCATCTCATTTGATACACAACTTCCAAAATTGGAAAGAGTTAGTTGTGTATAATTGCCTTCGAATCCTAGAATATGTGTTTGATCATCAAGGACTCAATAGAGATGATGGAATCGTCCAAAATAGAAATTCTAAAGTTAGAGGAACTACCTAGAATTGAGGAGTTTACCTTCGGCTTGAGCCAAGAATGACAACATGCCATATGATTCATCTCTTTTCAAGTTCTGACTTTGGAGCACATTAAAGAGATACATATCAATAAATGCGGGAATCCCTTAGATGAGAAGGTTAGTTTTCTCCCATATTTTTTTTGTTTTTCCTTATGCCGCTTGAAATATTTAGAGACATTTACCATAAAAATAAATATTTTGAAATATGAGGAAAGGACATTGTCTTTAATAATCATTTTATTAAATTAATTTTAAATAGTAAACAATTATGAATAATACGTAAATTACAAATAAGTTGAAAAAAAAAATAAATTTAAGTGAAAAATTAATATTTAAAGGATAAATGTATTAATATAGATAATATCTTTAAAAATGTAAAATGAGTAGTTATTATTTATAGTTTAGAAGAAAAAATATTAGAGTGCTTAATTGAATATTTGCGATGGGTGGAAAAGAGAATTAGTGAAAATTTAATTCAAATAATAATGTTATACTTAGAATTAAATAACATTTGGGGAAAATCGAGTTAAGATGTTATATGATTAAAGATAATATTACTTTTGAAAATGTAAGACCGCCCCTGGCCTCCGGCGGGGTGTCCCACTCCTGAGCTATCACAGCTCACGGGGTTTCTTTCGCCTCAGTGCAGGCTCGAGACACGGGACCATGAGCTTAGATACCCATTCGGGTAGTTCCACTACCAGGCGGGCTGCTAGCCGGGTTGGTAGTGAAGGGCTTTCTCTCGGAATGGGTATCTAAGCTCATGGTCGAGGTGCAAAGCTGTGACACTAACCAGGTTGGTAGTGGGGAACTACCTCGAGATGGGTACTCTGGCTCATGAATCAGGGTTCGAGCCCAGGAGGCGAAAGAGCCCTGTGAGCTAGGGGGATAGCACGTGAGTGGGACCACCCTGTGCGGAGTCTTCAGAAGAGACTCTACAATTACTACGGAATAAGGGCAAAATCGTAATTTTGATTCTGAGTATAATTCTGATTAAAAAGTCCGTGAGAGTAATTCTCTAGATCTCGAGATAGCAGAAGCCGAGATTGCACAGTTGGAATTCGTCTATACATGAAATCTAGCTATACGTAAAATTTCGCGATTTCTTTGGGAACGTTCGGGTCGGCACGTTTTTCGAGGCATCGCGTTTCGAGGTCTTGTGTAGTCTTCGATCGGCGAAAGTCACATATAACATGTGCTCCATGTGCTATAAGTGGTATGGTAGAGAAATGATGAAAATGGGCTTGGCTGAGATAGTGCGAATGTCAAAAGCGGAAAAGGGAATTAATTAATTAAATTGATTTAGTTACTAAATGACAAAAAAGAGCAGTGGCCATCTCTTTAAAAATGCAACAAAAGAAGCAAAAACGTGACTTTGAAGAACCAGTAGCAGCAGTAGCCAGACAATGGCGTTTTTGGAGAGAGAGGATCAGACTTCTCTGCAAAATACGAGCAATCAGGCCGTTGGCGGACGACCGAGTGAAGGAAGCGATCTACGCGGAGCAGGCCTACGCGTGGAATCCACCGGTTTTTAGTGAGAGTTTCTTCAGAGCTCCTCGAGGGTGGATTTCTCCCTGCGAGTTTTATTCATTTTAAGATGTTTCTGAATGTTTAGGTTGTTTGGGCGTGAGGAGCCGTTTGATGGGGTCGAAACATGGGACCGGGTGATAAAATTTTGGGAGAAAAAAAATGGGCAGCCGTGGCTGCTCACGGCTAATTGGAGTTCACAATGATGGGTTTGTGTATTAAATCATGCAGTGATTGAATTTGGGCCGGGAATGGCGAGTGAATTTCGGGTTCACTAAGTGAGCCGGCGATTTGTGATCTTTCGGGAATAGTAGCGAGGGTTTCACTATTCGAGCAATATTCAAGAATATATTTTCGTAAGAATTATGTGTTTAGTTAAGTAATTGAATCGGGTGCTTGTGTTTAATTATTAGCCCAAAGAGGCTAATTTTGATACGTGAAATGATAATTACATAACATGTTTGTGTGATTTAATTTTTATCTTGAATATATTCATGTTTATATATTTGCATGTGATTAGAAACGAATTGGAGCGGCATACATGCATTCCATATGCACTGGAACATCCTAGGAATATAGGAGTTAGTGCATGAGATGAGTCTAGAGAAACAAGGTTCGGAGGGTAGTCTAAAATGTAAATTATCGGAGGGTAGTCCAAATCAAATAATATATATCAAATCGGGCGAGTTGATATTTATTCATGGAGGTAATCCACAAACAAATAATATATATACGTAACACCCCGTCAGAGATAGTACTCTGATGTAATCTTGTAGGGGTGTATAAAGTACGAAGTGTCACATTGTAGTATTTTGGAGATGAATTAGGAAATTATAAATTTTGGAACCCGGAATTTGGTACTTAAAATAAGGGTATAATTGTCATTTGCAAAAGGATATGTAAGCATAATTAAGTTAGAGATGGGCCATAGTAGGAATTTCAAAGTTGGATTTGCAATATTTAAATGTGAGGACAATTTACAATTAAGGAAAGTTGAGGTGAAAGTATAATTAATGGAAGTTTAAATAGTAAATTAATATTACTAAATTGCCATAATAATAATTCAGAAGTCTCGAAAATTCTCTAGATCTCGGATAGCCAAGCAGACTGCGCCGTTAAGTTAGATCTCATGAAATCTAGTGACTGAAAAGTTTCGTTTAATTAGGAGCAGGTCGGAATATTTTACTGCAATTTACAGGCGAGTTTATAGTGAGAGCACGGCGGGATTTTTAGAAAAATTCCGAAAAATGGCAAATACGTAAAGAATATTTAATTAGGATAAATAAAATTGAAACCGGGACAAAATAATTTATTTCGGGGCTGAAACGGACTAAGAAGTGGAATAAATGGACACGTGGGTCCCACTTGGATAAAAAAAAATAAAATAAAATAAAAACCAAAAGGAAGTCAAATGGAGGCAGCAGTAACAAACGTGCTGGGGCGTGGTGTACGAGAGGAGAAAAATATTTTTTTTCTTTTCTTTACTTTCTTCTCAGATTTACGAAAATTTGACCGTCGGATTTCGTCGGGATAAACACGAAAAGTGCTCTACGCGACGAGGGCTACGCGTGAGTACCAAAAACACGAGATTTCACAGAGAATTCAGGTAAATATGAAAAAACCCAAATTTTTAGTTTTTCTCGAGATCTGCGAGTCCGCACTTTTCGGACCGGTAGGTAAAGTTACTCTGTGACGAGAGCTCTGGCGTGGACACCAAAATCTTGGCTTTTCGTCAGAGCTCGAAAGGTAGGAAATTTTCCTACTTGTATTTAGGCCTAAAGACTATATAATGGCTTGGAATATTCTTAGAGGCCATAAATTCAGTCCCAAAATTTTTAGGCTGAGTTTAGGAATTTTTAGGAAATTTTAGGAAATTTTGGGACTATTTTCGGACAGTCCGGGCTGAATTTCGGGACTGTTTTCGGACAGTTTTGGTTAAAATTTCAGGATTTTATTCAAACAGTCTGGACAGAATTTTCAGAAATGTTTTTGGGTGTTTTTAGACTATATGGAAAGTCCCTTTAGTCTAGAATCTAGCCATATGCCTGTGAATGGCATTTGGGGCCCACATATTTTACGAAAATTTGGTAATAACACAAAGTGTGCAAATTGATTAGTTGTCTTGCGTGTGTGATATAATACATCAGTGTGTAGGCTAAGCAAAGGCGGGAAAGTTGTGGAGGCGTGCTTTTCCAGTTTGTAATGAGGTGAGTGTTCTAAACTCATTTCCAAATACTAGTGTATTATTATTATTATTATTACAAGCATTTTGCCTTTGGTATTTCATGGTTTTGATTGCAAACCATTTTCAGAAACAAGCAATGAATTAGAAAGCAAGCAAATGGTTTGAGTTAAACCATTTTTTGAAAAGAGTAAGTAAATGGTTTTGAATAATTAGAAGCCATTTTCAAGCAAGCAGCAAATGGTTTTAAATTGCAAAACCATTTTTCAAAAGTAAGCAAGCAAAGAATGTTTGTGAAAAATAGGCCTTCCTAGTTCTAAGCAAGAAAACGGTCGAGGTATTAAAATTAGGTACGCGGTGGTGTTAGGATCTCATACATGCATTTTAGTTTTGCACGGTAGGCAAGCGTGGGACCTTACATCATGCATTTTAAAAGGGAGGCGGTAGCGCGTACGGGAGTATGTAAGGTTATGAGCTCTTGCTAAATTATGGTGATGGCGGCCCAGGTCAATTCCACCATATTCACCGGAGGAAAAGGTGATACGGGCCGAGGTCGCAGGCACGGTCGCCCGGCTTAGAGTGTTCACTGGGTCTGGAGTAAGCAAAAATAGGCCTCCCGGTGGTTGATGTTTTATGAGCATAATATACGGTTTTGAAAAATCAACCATTGGTTCCGTCGCCCGAGGCTTCGGAGGTTTAAAGCAAGCGGTTGAGCCAAGCTCCCGTTTAGATTTCAAAGCGATCGGTTGAGCGAACTCGGGTGGATTTTAAAGCAAGCCCGGTTGAGCCCGGGCTCGTTTATTTTGAAGAATGCGGTTGAGCCCGGAGGCTCCGGGTTTTTATGAAAGAGTTTTTGAGAAACTTTTAAAGCAAAGGTTTGTGAAAGGTTTTAGAAACTTTTCAAGCAAGATAAAACAAGCAAACAAGAGACTTTTTGAGAAGTTTTATAAACTTCTAATAATAATGAGAGTTTTATAAGCTTTTAAAGAAAAGAAAAGCAAAGCGGCTTAAGCAGTAAGAAAAGTTTTAGAAACTTTTAAAAAGCAGAAGCAAGTACAAAAGCAAGAAGCAAGCAAAGAAAAGTTTTAGAAACTTGAAAAGCAAGAAAAAGCTTCTGGAAAATAATTGTAAAGAGAGTTTTACATTTTGAGATGTTTCAGGAAAAGCAAAACCTTTTATAAGCATACACTCAGGCTCGTTTAGCTCATTTATTTTGTATTTAAAGCTATTTTCCAGGTACGGACACTCGGACATTTGGAGCAGTTAGGATTCTCGACATTTATCGATCTTGTGGTCAGAATATATTGTGTAAGGAAATACTTTCAACTTGTATAATGGAGCATATGCGTACATAGAGTAGTTTTGTGAGAATGTGTTGGTATCTTTGGTTGCCATATTTTGGATATAGTGTAAATTGGATCATATCTGAGGTTGGGACATGTCCTGTATGCAAAAATTTGTTATCTTTGCTTGAAGTTTTTCATTTGCTAAGATTTTGATCTAAGTTATAAATAAAAGAAATTTTTTGGGGAGGTTTTGGCAAACGTACGGCCGCTTCCACGGGGTTTCTGGTCGTTAGAGGTAACGGCTGGAGATTTCTGTGGAGTGGCCGGCACGCCCGCCACTGGAAGGGGGTGGGGGTGTGTCAATATCAATCGTCGGAGCGGCCCAATTGATATATATTCATCGGTTGTCCCTTTAATAACCTGTGATTCTAAATACGGGGCTTAGGCGAGTGTGAGAGAGTCGGTGAGGACTTCGGGATCAGTTGGTCATGTAGACATTCAGTAGGATCATGCATTTTGTGAATGAGTGTTTACTTTGGAACATTTCCACGCACTTGGGTGGTGGGTAGCCCACTTAGGGCGATTCTCCTCTTGACTTTGGCTCACCCAGTCGATGGGATCCCCACTGCAGTGGGGCGTGCGAGGAGACGGCTCGTCCTAGAGATTTATTGTGAAGAAAGCCGGGATGTGGCTTTGGTGGTTGTACATGTATTAGAACTCTTTAAGTTTAATATATGTATTGTTTAAGAGTAAAAATATTAACTCTTGTAACTATTGGGTATATAGTTGGTTTCATAGTTGGCACGTACATTGAATACTGTTTATGGGCCCAAGTGGCCGTATTGGATATATTGTACATATATATTGCATATATTGGACTGTTTGGGACAGGTATATGCAGGTATTGTATTTGGGTAGAGCTCCCCGTACAAAGGAGACTCTGCCCGATTTTCTAAAGTGGCGTCGGGTAACCCGACCTCCACTTGTATTCCGCGAGTTGACGGGTAGTCAACGGACCCCCAGGTTTGGGGCGTCACGGGAAAATATAAAGGAGTAAAATACATTTTTATTTCCTGGGAGACTAGTGTTTCAATTTTAAACAATAACCACAGTTAATAATTTTATAATTTAGTTTCTAAAAACACTCATGGATCATAAATAAAATATTAAGGAGTTGAAAACAAGAATAAAGTTACAATTCAATTTTTAATTTTAAAAATATTAACAGTAATATTAAAAAAAAATGAAGCATTGTAAGTTTATTGTAATCTTAATAAAAAAAGTTATAAATATAGCAATGAAAAACAAATTTAAAAGGGAAATTTTTTTTTTTTTTTGTATTAAAGTTGTTGGGAGTTATTGAATTATATAGACTTTGTATTTTAATGTTTATTCCAACTATAATTTACAATTATTTATATCATGTATTATATTGTTTTTCTAATGTAGGTTTCATTCTCTCCTAATTTGGAGGTTCTAGTTTTAGAAGGATTTTCCAAGTTGAAGAAAATAGATTTGGAACCCAGGTAAATTAAGAAAACTAATATTGAAGAACCTACACAAAGTTAAACATGTGGGAGCAATGGTGATGAGTGCCGTTAAGACATGTCTTTTGTCATTTTCCACATTCAAGAATTTTCACAATCTCAAAGAGCTTGACATCACTGATTGTGGGATGGAGGAGGATGAGTGAGACTGCATACTAGAAAGGTTAGATTTTTTTCCTTTTTTATTTTTAAAATTTTCTCTATACTATTTTCTTAACATTCTTTTAAAATAATAATTAAATTACATTTATTATCCTTATTTTATTATTTTAAAGCATTAAAATCCATATCTAGATATCTGGACACAATTTTTTTTTTCTTTTTTTTCATAATTATTTAAAAATATATATATATATTATTTTTTTGTGAACATCAAAATAGACAAAATATTTTTTCAAAAAGAAATATATAAACTTTTTCTTTGTATCGAATATGTAGTCTTGTAATTTTATAGCCATATGCTTAGCTCAGTTAGTAGAGCATTCAAAGTTTAAAAATGTAAGATATTTAGGAAGGGGAGGTTTGCGGGTTCGAGTCCCAATGGGGACAGTTTACTACATTATAACAAAGTAATTAGTTGTAAAAATAATAATTACTTTTTCAATTCTTCATATTTTTTTAATGTTTTAAATTTAAATTATATTTATTGAAAGATATTAATTTTATATAGTTTGATTTTTGGGGAAATTATTTAGAATGAAAATAACTTTTTATTCAATGAATGAAAAAAATAAAAAATATATATATATGTTTTTTTTTTGTGCTCCAAATTTTAATTCTTGTTTTAATTTAGGTACATCTCCAAATGAAAAAACTTTTTATTTATATAGCATTTTGACTTTATAATATTTTTGATAATTTAAACATCTCCCACATATTTGAAGACAAATGAAAGACCTAGGATTTCATTTTCAATCATAAGGTAAGCTTTTTTACTCTATCTCTCTCTCTCTCTATATATCTATCTATTATCTATCTATCTATATATATATATATATATATATATATATATATATATATCTTAATTTTTTTAATATGCACATAGTTTATTGATCATTAATAATATATTTCTTAAACTATTTGGAAGCTTTAATCTTAAATAGTGAAATAGTGAACTAATAAATAAAATGAAATCATGGGTAAAGTATTAAGAAAATAAGAGTACATGTGACTGAAAATGATTTATCATTATGAATAAAAATAATTTAGGGGATGAAAATCTCCCTAGTTGCTTCATTTTTTTAAATATAATTAAACTTGCGAATAATCCAAGTTGATGAATTATATTTAGGGAATATATATTTATATTTATCATACATTCAAATTGATAATGTGATGTATTCATATTATAGGTTTCATTCTCTAAGTTAGAGAAGTTAAAACTTCGTGATCTACCAAAAGTTAAAGAAGACAAGAATATAGCATGAAGAGGTTAGTCTTCTCCCATTCTTTTTGTTTTTTGTTTTTTCTTCGTACTTTCTTCTCCTTATACTATTTTGAAATCATTGATAGAAATATTCTATAAAGAATTAGATAAAAGGTATGAGAATATTATATTTATGGGCAGAAATTCCAATTTACGAAAAAATAGCAAAATCGTAATTTCGGTCAAATCCAAAATTTATTGCTAGATCTCGGATGTGAAAGCGGATTTCACCGTTGGAATCGTCATGAAATCTAGCTAACCACGTCCGAATTCGTCGGTCAGGGAGCGGTCGAGTTGATACGTTTTGAGGCATCGCATTTAAGATTAATAAATGGCGATTTTTCGATGTGAAATCATCATAACCGTATCATGTGTATAGTGACATGGTGAAATGATGAAAATGGACGGTCGAGATAGTGTCGAGTGTCAAAACTGAGAAAAGAAGGACATAATGGTCATTTTGAATTTAATTAAATGAGAATGAGACAAAACACTCAATAGTGTCGTCTCTTGCAAATGGGAAAAAAGGGAGAAAACGTGGGAAACAAAAAAATGGGATGCAGTAGCCGATTTGTTTGGTTTTAGAGAGAGAACATCAGACTTCTCTCTAAATTTTCGGCAAATCCGATCGTTAGAATTCTTCGGGACAAGAAGAAAAGCTGCTCTACGCGAAAAGGTCTACGCGTGGGCTCCGGTTTTAGGGAGTTTCGTCAAATTCTGAGAGGTAGGGGATTTATCCTACTTGGGTTTTACACTTTATTTAAGTGTATTTACAATGTTTGGTGGGCCGTGAGGGCCGGTTTTGATCGATCCCAGATCTTGGGACCGAAATGTTAGAATTTTGCAATTGTGGTGGTGGCTGGTGCCACATTGTTTGGGTTAGAAATTGTGCGAATTGTGAAATAAATCATGTATTGGTTTGTATGATGCCGGAAATAGCCACGAAATTCGGGTTCACAAAGTGAACCGTTGATTGGATGTTGGTCGTGAACAGTAAACCAAGGGTTTTACTGTTCACGTGAATAGTGTTCACGAAAATAATTTTTGTGAAATAATGTGTTTGGTCGAGTAATTCAAGTTGAATTGCTCGTGTTTGATTATTAACCCATGTGAGCGAATTTTGGTGTATGGAAATGTGAAATTTCATAACATGTTTGTGTGATTTAAATTATGTGAATATATGCATGATTATATATTTGCATGTGTTATATAATTGAAATGGAATTGGCATCATGCATTCCATATGCACTGGGGCACCCTAGGACGATAGGAGTGAGTGCATAAGATGAGTCTAGAAAGAATGGTTTCGGAGGGTTGTCTAAAAATAATAATTATCGGAGGGTAGTCCATACTAAAAATATCAATCGTCGGAGACGGCCAAATTGATATACATCGGAGGATAGTCCATAAATAATATCAATCGTCGGAGAAAATCCAATTGATATATATACATCGGAGGGTTGTCCACAAATAAACATAATAATTCTCATACAAGGCAGGCGTGTGAAGTCGTGAGGACTCGGGGTATGAGATGTTCAGTCGGACATTGAGTAGGATCATGCATTTTGCTTGAATGTGTGTTTTACTTTAGACATTGCATATGCACTTAGGTGGAGAGTAGCTCACTTAGAAGTCCACTACTGACATTAGCTCCTTACTGTCGGGGATGCTATTTTCACAGTGCGAGGGCGTGCGGGGAGACGGCTCATCCTAGAGGCCCGAGTTTGGAAGAAAACCCCGAAATGTGGCTTTGACGGAGTTTCTTACATGTATTAAATTCTAGTATTTTTAATATATGTTGTATAAAGAGTAACTTTGAACTCTTGAAACTATTGGATATAGTTGGATATACATAGTTGGTATGTTTATGATATGGTTTATGGAGTCCAGTGGTCGTTTACTCATGTTGTTATATTGGATTGTTAGGACGGTTATGTCTGCGAGTTTTGTATTTGGGTAGAGCTCCACAGGTACAAAGGAGACTGCCCAGATTTTTCGTGAAAAATGTCGGGTCACCCGACATTCATGAATATTCTGCGGGTTGACGGGTAGTCAACGGACCTCCGGGTTTGGGGCGTCACAATATTAATTTTAGATATAGTTTATACTAGAGATTAATTATCATTCTTTCAAAATATAGTCAAATCAACCTTAATTAAAATAAAAAAACATATAATTTATTTTTAATAGGTCAAAAAACAATTATGAATATTCTATCTATTTGCATCCATATATAACAATTAGCTTACTTTCTAACCAAAACTGTGATTGAGGTAGTATAGTACATGATGATGTTGTATATGTAATTTAATTATCATAAGCAAGGGCCAACTCAGGTAAGGCCGAGGAGGGGGGAAGGCCCCCCCTCACTCAAAATTTCTTTCTTTGTTTCTAAGTGGAATCCAACCGGGAAGGAAATATGCCCCTTGACTCCCTTTTTATTTTTATTTTTATAACTATTCACTTAAAATTACAACATTATAATAATATGCTCTCAAGAAGTTTCGAACCTTGTTACCTCCCATCCCTATTTATGGCCTAGCAATTATTCGCTCTCACGCCCATTTCTAGTTCCTCATTTGTAAGTTTTAAAGTAATTTTATTTATATTTGATTTTCTTTAGAGTTATGTTTGGTTCCCAAAAATTTTGAGGGAAAATCAAAGAAAAGAAAATAGGAAGGAAAAATAGAAGAAAAAAATGAAGGAAAATAAAATAGAATTAAATTTCATATAAAATTTTTATTTGCTATCTCAAATCAATTTTATTTGTTTAAAACTCATCAATATAAAGATTAAATAATTTTAAAATATTTAAATTTCTAAGAAATTTTATTTATATATGATTTTCTTTAAAAAAAATTATAAGACAATTATTTTCCTTAGCATTTTTTTTCCTTAATATTTTCTAAGAGCCAAACACAACATTTTTTTTACATCAATTCACTTGGAATCGATGTTTTAAAAACTAGACCGGTAGTTGAATTGTAATACCCTTAAATTTGGCGCAATTTAAATTTTTATTTATTGAGTTTTAATTTCGATTTATCCTATAAATTTTATTTAATCATCATATATTTAATTTTCTTAAGAAATTATTTGGGTCATAATAATTATTTTGGCCATTTTGAATTATTTACATACTTGTTTTAATATTTATTTTGATTTATCAAAGGTTAATTTAAAAAGTTATTATTTATTTAAATACTAATTTTGCCTTAATTAAGTAGATGAAGGGCTAAATTGGAAGTGAAAAATATGAAGGGGAAAACTACCAACCAAACCCTTCTCCCTCTCTCTCTCCTCTCCACGCGCGCCGCCACCCCTGCCAGCGCCGTTCAGCCGCTTCCGGCCACCGATCAGGCCGTCCGACACCGGGAAAAGGTAACCCCCATCACCGGCCACCCTTGTCTTGCTTTGGTTTCGCCTGAAGCTGCCCGTTCTCGCCGGAATCACGCCGCAAGTTTCTCTCTCCTCGCCCCTTGCCGCCGCGGCGATGGCCATTCAGGCCACCTCAAGCTTCGTCGTTACTCTCAAGACTTGCACGGACACCGGCGACCTTGACCATCCTGGATTCGCGGAAAACTGCCCCCATTCGCCGGATAAGCACGAACCGGTCGCCCCTTTCTCTCTAGCAGCGCCTTCGGTTTCTTGCGTTTTCCGGCCACCTCGGCCCAAAGCTAGATGCGGATCTGAACTCCTCACCCCAAAACCTAAGGATCCACCATGATCGACACGGCAGGCCGCTTTTTACCGGTGAGCGGGCGGTGGATCTCTGGCGAAAACCTCGGGATTTGGGCATTTCCGACCATTCCGGCCATTCCGGTGATCCTTGGAAGAAACAGATTGCACATTTGAACTCCACGGTAAGTGCCGGCGGGTGTGCCTTCGAATCCAATTTCCGACGACTCTCAAATTTTCCGGTCACCGGTCGACGGCGAACCTCGGGACGTGCGGGAGCCGAGCGATCGATCCCGGATTAGTGGTTAGACGGTGTAATCGGTTTTCGAATCGAAACTTCGGTAAAGATTCTATAGCCTAGCGATGTAGAAACCCCAATTGTATAATTGTTCGATATTCGTATTTTAATTGTTCGTAAATGTTATTTTAGTATTGAAAATGCCTTGTTTATTGTTTAATTGCTCATGTTCGTATTTTGAGAAGATGTAACTTAAAATATATATACGCCGGTTCGATGTTGTGTTTAATTGTATCCTGTATAATTCGAACCGCGTTGATTTTTTTTGATTAAACGTATTTTTATTTATATCTGGAGTTATTAATGTATGAATATAATTATTTATCCGAAGCTATAAATTGTATCAATTGTGTTATCGTGATTTGTTGGCCTTTGTGTTGGATTGGGTCGAGCCGTGGATTTATCTGTAGTTGTGGCCCGGCTCGACATTGGATAAATTGTGGATATTAGAAGTGTATTTTTATCAGGTTCGGACCCGTTTCACGAGGGGAGTTAAGTCCGGTTTTGGGAGGTTACGCCGAATTTTCGGTAGAACATAGTCTGATTTTATGACGGTTTAGTACGTAGGTTAATACGGTGAGTCTAAGAGTATATTTAAATCTTAATCTTATTATTAATTATGTCTTTTCCATTCTGGGTGTCGACAGCGCCCGGAACGGCACATTGCGAGGCGGTCCCGAGATCGATATATTACGTGAGTTGATATCCTTATAGCTTATAACACATCGTGCATGCACGATCTTCATGGCATCGGAGCGTGATACGTCACCTCGGTACACGATATCATTATTACTATTATTAATATTATATCTGCATATGAGATTGTCGTGATGATGGATGTGGGCGTGTACTGCTGGATGTGATATTGCTTTGCATTGTACTGTAATGTTTGTAATGGGAACGATAGCAGGACATACCACTGATGGGTGCATCGGGACCGCGTCTTGCCGGTAATAATCAGACTATGATACAGATTTATATTTATGTATAGAGTCTCGGTCGAAGGCTTCTTCCTGGACGCCGAGGTAAGGTCCCCGGTCGAAGGCATTTCTGTGGCGCCGCCATGATTATGATATATTAGATGCTCTGAAGTTATGACCCCGGCCGAGCATTTCCCGGCCGGCTATAAAGTTACTGATTGCGTTGACCGAGTTAAGGACCCCCGGTCGAGCATTCTCTGGGCGCCAATCACTGATCGGTAGAGAGTCGTACATGAGCAGCAGGAGTATAGTGGTCCCGCGAGTGTTCTCGACGATGTGATGCTCAGGTTAAGTGACATGAACTATGCTAGCGCGTATACATAAATTATGAATTTCTTTACATTATGATTACTAACATGTGTTATATTATGAATTACTATAAGTATGTATAACATTTCGTTGTAGTCAGGGTATAAATTATATGATACACTCACTCTCGACTGATGCGCCTCAATTTATTTTTTCGTAGTCCCGCGCTCCTCCTTCTCCAGATCCTTGATAACCCGCCGAATTCTTTTCCTTCACGGCGGTTACATGTACTATTATGATACTATTAATCTTTGTCTATTTAATCTAGGTGTCACCGCACATTTCGAATATTAGTATGTTTTGTAATCTCGATAATTGCTCATTTTGTGGTATGATGACGGTGTACAAAGGATCGAGACTTTATCTCTCCCTATTGATGTTTGGCATCTGAGCATATTATATATATGTATGTTGATATATAGTCAGATGATCGCATGATAGTCGGCATGAATATTTCAATAAGCCATAATGGTTTTGGTGGCCTTATGCCTTCCCATTCCTATGTTTGGTCATCACATTTCGGGTGGGTCGTGACAGTTGGAATGTGAGTTATAGTTCATTTCATGGCCTGTAGGTCTAAGTTTCCAAACATCATGAATTAGATTGAGTTCGCCCTGTTCCGTCACCATTGCATCTAAGTTTCGTCGTCCGTTAGGACGCCCTGGTTGTTATCCGATAGTCTTCAGGTTTACTTTTCAAGACAGACTTATTCCAGGTTAATGCAATGGCAAATACTGATGCCGTTAATGGAAGAACGATCGCACAAGCTCTATGATGAGGCCCAGGAGGCCCAAGATGAGGTATCCCTTCAGCCCGATCCACCAGTTCCTGGGAGAGGGCTAAGGAGACGAGCAGCCCCCGTGGCGCCAGCCTGCATTGTGTACCGGGCCGATGAGCCACGTGCCGAGGGAGCCAGTTAATACGCCCAGTACGCCAGTACGCACGCCGGTGTCGTAAGAACATACTATGGAGGCATTTCGGGCGGGTACGATCAGCGCAGACAAATTTCCAAAGAACTTACGGAGCATCACGCAAGAAGAAGCTGCTAGTAGTTCTCACCGTGGACCAGATTTCAATCTGATCACATTCCTTTGTTCCAAAGACATCAAAGCACGAGGTTGTATCGATAGGTATCCGCACCCAACGGATTTTCCTGACGGCGGGAGAAGAGAGCATCTGACCGAGAGCACCGAGCAGACCTGACCATTGAGATGGCAGTTTCTCCCTCAAGGGCTTAGCATTGCAGCCGTACAAGGATTACACTGTCACTTCTCGAGGGTATGACACGGGCCTGGGCCTGTGGCGAGATTTGAAGATAACTACATTTCTTGCCATGAGGCAAGAGTACCCGAGACAAACTTGAGCAACCACAGGATGATATGTCTCGTAGTGGAGTACACCCTGTGTTCATGTATCTTAGTAAATTTGTTCGGAGTTAGTTGCAATGAGGTCAAGACGAGTAAGTACATCACCCAGTTTCGACCACATTTCATATCCTTGGTACAATGAGGAAGTGTAGCTTCGAGGTCACCATTTAGCGGACGTATGGACTGACCTTCGCCTTCATGGTATCTTAGTGGATGGTGCTAAGAAGAAGACCACAGAGGAGCAAACTAGTACACCGCCTACAAATATTATGGTGGTACAGGGTACTTCGGTGGTACAGCTCAGCAGACAGAGCAGTTTAGACCAAGGGGTCACAAGAAGGGTAGACGCAAACTTAAGGTTATAGAGGCCTCCAGATCGACAGGGGTTTAAAGCCCAAGCGAAGCTATAGTTCATGTACGAAGTCTCAGCTCTGTGGTACAAAGAGTCACAGTTCCGCACTGGAAGATGTGCCCACAAGCAGGGCGGATGCACGTGGCCCTATACTACGTACTAGCTGAGCTTGTTTTAGGAAAAGGAGAGGTCAGCCATACGGCCAACTCATGTCCTAGATTTTCCAGCCAACAAATTTTCCTCGTGGTCCCACAAGCAAGGTCATTCACTACCATTGACGTTTATTCTTCTCAGCGGTAAGAAGATAGGCAGATACAGGTCAGTGATACGAGGTAGAGCCCGGAGGCGCATTTAGTGGTGAGGCCGTATCGTTTCGAGCCCTACCGCCTCGACGCGGTCCCGAAGCCTTACACCACTCGACGCCTGTAAGGCCAAATGTCATAATGTACTATTCGGTCCGCGGTGCCACTGAGTTAGGGTGTTATTAGATCCGGTGCCACACTCCTTTGTGTCTCCTAGCTTTCAGATTGAGGCTTCAGGTTCACCAGCCGTGACTTAAGACCTCGCTTATTAGTCACTTAATTCCTCGAATGATGCCTAGAGGCGTATATTTACTTTCCATCGTGTCCAATTTCGTGAGTAGGCAGAGACTCGGGCGGATCTTATTTTGCTGGAATGTGATGGATTTCGAGGTTATTTTGGGTATGATCAAGGCCAGCACTACGCCATTCCCGATTGCCGGTGAAAACAAGTGATTTTCCTGATTCGTGGGATTCAGAGTTCGCTCGTATGTAATGACACCACCCTTCTAATTTAATTTCAGCCATTATGTTTAAAGGGATGTTACACGGGGTGCTGTGGTTATCTGTACTGTGAGGGACACCGCATGGGATAGAGGTAAGGCCGATAATGTCCCATTGTTTCAGGAATTTCCTGAGGTTTTCCTGCAGGAGTTGCCGTGGCTACACCGACAGGGAGAGATAGAATTTTGTATCGATGTTGTACCGTACGCCCCTATCTCCTTGCCACCTTATAGATGGCACCCATTTTAGTCAAGGAGTCAAGGAGCAAGTATGTGGATTTGTTGGGACAAAGGTTTTGTCGTGCCCAGTACTTTCCCCGGGGTGCCCTGCATTGGTTTGTAAAGAAGAAAGATGAATTCCTCACGGCTATGTATAGATTACAGATAAATGAACAAGGTGACTATTCGCATTAAATATCCGCTCCTCGAATAGATGACTCGCTTGATCACTGCAGGCATCATGTTTTTCTAAGATTGATCTACGGTCAGGATATCATCAGCTGAGAATAAGACATGAGGATGTTCCGAAGACAGCATTCAGGACGAGGTACGACCATTATGAGTCTTGGAAGGATACCTGACTCACTAACGCGCCAAGCAAACTTATGGATTTGATGAACAGGTGTTCAAACCTTCCCGATCGCCAGGATCGTGTTCATTGATGATATCTTAGTATTCTGAGTATGAGAGCATGTAGAGCATTTACGATATATCAGGTACTTCTGAGAGCATCGCTTATATGCCAAATCTTCCGCGTGAATTTTCAATGGATAAGGTAGCTGGGACATGTAGTATCGAGGGAAGGTATTCAAGTGATCCCAAGAAGATGAGGCGCGGATGGATTGGCAGAGACCAACCACGGCGGATCGAGGTTCAAGTTTCCCGGTTTAGCTTGCTATTACCGCTTTCGTGTGATTTTTCGGTGATTCGCCGCACCTCGATAACGGTTAACCCGTAAGAATGTGAGGTTTCAGCGGACAGAGGCTTCGTGAGGCGAAGCTTTGGAGTTTAAGGATTGTTTGACCGCCTAAAGGTTGGCATTACCTTCCGTACAGAGGCCATACAAAGGTATCAGGACGCCCGCAGCCTGGATTGCGTGTATCGATGCAGCACTAAGAAGGTGATCGCTTATGCTTCTAGCAAATCAAGAGGCACGAGCACTACCCCACTATGACTTGGAGATGGCTACCGTGATCTTTGCATTGAAGATTCGAGTGTCACACCTCGCTCGGTAGAAAGGTACAAAGATACGATACTGTAGGGGTGTGTATAAGAGTACCAAGTGTCACATTGTAGTATTTTTGAGATGAAATTAGGAAATTATAAATTTTGGAACCTGAAATTTGGTACTTAAAACAAGGGTACAATTGTCCTTTAGAAAAAAAATAAATACGTAAGGCATAATTAAGTTAGAGATGGGCCATAGTAGGAATTTCAAAAGTTTGGATTTGCAATATTTAAATGCTTGAGGACAAATTTGTAATTAAGAAAAGTCGAGGGGTGAAAGTATAATTAATGGAAGTTTAAATAGTAATTAATAATAATAAATCGCTTTAATTTTCAGGGAAGTCTCAAAATTTAGATCTTGATGATCTAAACTGATCGGGCGCCGTTAAGTTCGTCTCGCGAAATCTAGTAACCTAGAAAAGTTTCATTTAATCTTCGGTGACAACCGAATATTTTACTTAATTTCTGTGACGATGAGTTTAGAGTGAAACTCAAACCAGATTTTAGAAAATCTCGAAAATTGCAGGCATATAAAGAATATTCATTTAGATAAATAAAATTGAAACTGACAAATAAAGTGTTTCAGGACTGAAACGGACCAAAAAGTGGAATAAAGGGACATGTGGGTCCCATATCAAAGGAAAAAGAAAAAAAAAAACAAAGCTTCAAATGGCAAGGAGAGGACGGACGAGAGTGAGAGACGTAGAGCGCTGAGTTGAGAGTTTTTTTTTAGTTTTATTTTCTCTTCTTTCTTCCCAAATTTACGAAAATCGACCGCCGGATTTCGTCAGATAAACACGGTGCACTTACGCGACGAGGGCTACGCGTGAGTACCAAAACACATGATTTCACCGAATTCAGTAAATATGCGAAAACCCAAATTTTAGTTTTTCCTTTCGGGATCTACGCCATTCTAGCTGGGTCCGCACTTTCTGACCAAAGAGGCAGTTACTCTACGCCACTGTAGAGAGCTACGTGGTGGACACCAAAATCTTGGTTGGCCAACCTAAGAGAGAAATTTTCCTACTTGTGTTATTTCAGTCTAAAGACTATATAATGACTCGAATATTCTGAGACTATAAATTTCAAATTCCAAAATTTTGGGATCGAGTTGTGTGAATTTCTTTAGAAATTTTAGAAATTCAGACTATTTTCGCATAACCGGTCAATTTCGGACTGCTGACGCTTTGTTAAATTTCAGATTTTATTCAACAGTTCGACATAATTTTCGTAAATGTTTTCGTGCTTGTGACTATATGGAAAGTCCCTTAGTCTAGAATCGTCATATGCCTCGTGAATGGCATTTGGGGCCCACATATTTTCTTCGAAAATTTTAATTGTAGCACCAAGGTAAATTGTTTGTTGTGGCCGATTGTGATCTAATACATCGAGTGTGTAGGCTAAAACAGTTACGGAAAGTTGTGGAACTGTGCTCAAGTTTAGCAAGCAAAGAGGTGAGTGTTCTAAACTCATTTTCCAAATACTAGTGTATTATTATTATTATTATAAACTGTTTTGCACTGGTATTTCATGGTTTTGAGTTCAAACCATTTTCAAGAAGCAAGCAATGAATTTAGAAAGCAAGCAAATGGTTTTGATTTAAACCATAATGGAAAAGTAAGCAAATGGTTTTGAATTTTTAAACCATTTTTCAAGCAAGTAAGGCAATGGTTTTGAATAATTAAACCATTTTTCAAGCAAGCAAGCAACTAAGCAAAATGGTTTTGAATAATTAAACCATTTTTCAAGGGCAAGCAAATGGTTTCAAAGTGTAAACCATTTATAAAGAGCAAGCAAGCAAAGAAAGTTTTAGAAAACAGCCTTCCTAGTTTTAAGCAAGCAAACCGGTCGGGATCCTGTGCACGCACGGTGGTGTTGGGATTTCATACATGACAGTTGTCTCGGCCTAGCAAACGAGGATTACATCATGCATTTAAAGGAGACCGTGGCACGTACAGGGTATAAGGTTATGAGCTCTAACTAAATTACGGTGATGGCGACCCAGTCAATCCCACCATATTCACCGGAAAAGGTGATGTTGACACAGTCCTTCCACCACATCTGCCGCCTGTGCTTCCGTGTTCACTAGGGTACAAGAAGCAAAATAGGCTCCAGCCGTTGATGATTTATAAGCATGATATACAGCTGAAAAATCAACCATATTCCTATCGCCAAAGCCCGAGAGTTTTAATGAACGTTGAGCTCAGCCCTGCTAGATTTCAAACGATCGGGTTGAGCTCAAGCTCCGTGGATTTTAAAGCAAACGGGTTGAGCCCAAAGTTCTGCTTTATTTTCAAAGACGCGGTTGAGCCCAGGCTCCCGTTTTTATGAAAAAGTTTTGAGAAACTTTTAAAGTAAAAGGTTTGTGAAAGGTTTTAAGAAACTTTTCAAGCCGTATAAAGTGCTAAGGGAAATTTGAGAAAATTTAAAGCAAGTAAGGTAAAGCAAGAGAATTGAGAAAATTTTATAAACTTTAAAAGCAGCAAGTATTAAAAGTTTTTAGAACTTTAAAAGCAAGGCATG
Organism: Tetrastigma voinierianum; assembly: GCA_016808115.1. Classification (NCBI taxonomy): domain Eukaryota; kingdom Viridiplantae; phylum Streptophyta; class Magnoliopsida; order Vitales; family Vitaceae; genus Tetrastigma; species Tetrastigma voinierianum. The sequence continues at coordinate 516,411 of JAEQBH010002122.1, read as the reverse complement.
TAAAGTTTTAGAAACTTAGCAGCAAGGCATTTCGAAAATATCTTGTAAAAGAGAGTTTTATAGCTTTGATGTTTTTTAAAAGCAAACATTTTATAAAGATACACTCACTGAGCTCACAATTTCATTATTTTGTATTTTAAAACCATTTCCGTGTACAGGTACGCAAGACGCTGGAGCACAATAGGATTGTCCTGACATTGTACAAGTGCTGTTATTAAGAATATTATGTAAAGAAAAGACTTTGAATATGTATAATGAACATATGTATGTACATAGAGTAGTTTTGTGAGAATGTGTTAGTATGCTGAAGGCTATATTTTGATATAGTGTAAATCGGATGTATACAGATTTGGGGATGATGTTCATATGCAGCCTGCTATGTCGTAAATTTATAAAATCATAAGGTTAGAAAAGAAAAAAATTTTTATAGAAGGTTTAAGCAAGCAATACGGCTTCGCTTCATAGGGATTTTTAGTCGTTAGAGGTAACGATCGTATTTCGTGGAGGGCACGACACCCGCCGCTAGTAGGGGTGGGGTGTCAGATATGGTATCGTAGCATAAGTATTGGCAACTATGCATGTTCAAACTTAAAGTACATGGCTATCAAGTAATTCAAAGTATTAAATAGTTGATATTTTTGAAATTACAAGACTATGTCGTAGAGGACGAGAGGTCGCCATAGGAGAGTTATTCCACGGCTTCGAAAGGCCCCGCAAGGCTCGTGAGAGATGAGCACATAGTTCCACTACCGCCTCTATGAATCGCCCAAAGAAAGGTGTCGCTGGACCATCCGGGCCACCGTAAGGTGCTCATGCCGTGACCACTGGCAGAGCAAGTGGCACAGACACAGTAATGTATATAGTAGCAATAGCGACCCGACAAAGGCCGCACCTCCACCGCCACCAGAGGTTATGTAAGAACCGAGAGGTCAATGTAGAGTACAAAAACTGGGCGCCAAGCCATATGACGGCAGTGGTGATCCAAAAGCAGCCTGGTTATGGCTAGATAGAGTAAACAAGAGTTCACTGACTTTCCTCAAAGTAATAAGGATTCGTGGTTGAAGAGTTCTTCGTGTTAGGAACGTAAGAACACAAGGTCGATTATGAGAAGAGGTTCTCGAATTAGTTAGATTGGTTCCCTATTCGCGCATGAAGTCCTTAAGTGCAAAGGTTTTATCAGACTACAAAGACAAGCAAGATCGAGTGCAGCATTACCGCAGTTCCTCGAGATCGGGACTTAGTAGAGGGCCATTCCGAGAGTCGAGCAAAGTACCACAATCCACGACGAGTAGCAGAAAGTGGGAGTAAGAGGAGTGCACTGGGTGCACGTCCCAACAAAGCTCTGGACAAGACAAGAGAAGAGAAACAAGTGGTAGAGGCATATAGAGGCCGAGGTGCAAGTGGAGGAGCTATCTCTAGTCAGGATCGTTGAGGCCCCCAAATTGGTTAGCAAAGGCACCCGCAGTATTACTCCCTGTGATGTTATATATGTCAAACGACACCATGGGGAATGAGATCTAAGACATGGTGTTTCCACTGTGGCCAGGAAGGCCATTTCATTAGGAGTGCCTCGCCTGGATTGGTGCGAGACATCGCAGTCTGCCTAGCTACCCCTGCACTGTAGATGAGCGCACAAAAAAGTCAGTTTGGGAGAGGTTTTCCTCGCTGTAGGCAGCACACCCACACAGGTGAAAGGCCGTGGTAGAGGTAGAGGCAAGTGCTCTGTGGATACAGAGCAGCCTCGCAGACTGTGCGAGTATATGCTGTGGATCAAGAAAGATGCTGATGCAAATTCAGATGTGGTCACTGTATTTCTATCCTTGATCATGATGCATATACATTAGTGAACCCAGGAGCTACGCATTCATTTGCATCCAATCCATTCTTAGATCATTTTCAGATAGAGACCCAGCCATTAGAGGGTCGTCTAAGAGTTTCCTTTACAGCTGGAGATCCGTTACTCGCAGACAGAGTAGTCAGAGATAGTAGAGTTCGACGAGGACAGGAGCTCCTGGCGGGATTCAGAGCCTTGCATATGAGGGACTTTGACGTGGTTCTCAGATGGATCGGGTCAGTTCTCGCCATAGAGCCACATCGATTGTTATAAAGAAGTAAAGTTGCATGTGACTGTGAAATTGGAGGTAAAGTTAAGGAATGCGCAGAGAGTTACTCTAATATGATTCTCCATATGGCACTACAGAGAATGCTACGAAAAGGATGTCAGGCATCTAGTTTTTTTCTTTTTTTTAAGTTTATGTGTGGAGACCTGTGAAGGAGTGGGGACTATATCGATGAGATTCCAACAGCTAGAGAGTCTCTGTGATGTGTTCCTGATGATATCAGCAGATTGGCCACCTGCAGCAGAAGTGGAGTTCACCATTGATTTGATTCCTGTGGATCTGTCTATTTCATTCCTCCCATAGATGGCTCCCAGAGCCGAGGGAGCTTAAGGCCCAGCAAGAATCTGGCAGTGATTCATTCCACCGGGCATATCCCTGGGGAGCTCCAGCCTCTTCGTGAAAAAGAAAGACGGGAGTTTATGGGGGTTGTGTATAGATTACACAGTACCGAACAAAGTTACCATCCGCACCGCATCCACTCCCTGTGGATCGATGAGTTATTCGATCACCCAAGTGGTCTCGAGTATACCCAAATAGATTTGAGGCCTGGGTATCATCGCCTGAGAGGCTGTGAGAGCGAGCAGCCCAAGACTGCCGACACGCTTTACGCATTATGAGTTTCGGGCGTATGCCATTTGGTTTGACTATGCCCCAAACAATGTCTACGATTTGATGAACCGCATTCCAACCGTATTTGATAGGTCTGGCCATAGTTTTACTGATGATATCCTAGTGTATTCAGGTAGTTCAGAGGAACATTCAGAACACCAGGATTGTATCTGCACTTAAGCAAGATGGGCTGTATGCCAAGCCGGTGCCGCTTGCTCGAAGGTGGCATTCCAGTCATGCGGATTTCACTGACGGGGTGGAGCGATCCCCGTAAAATGTGGCGCGGGTAACCAAACCACCAAAGAATGCCTGCAGGTCGAGCTCTCGTTTAAAGGTGGTACTCATGTGAAGTCTGCTGAGGGGTTTTCCAAGATGCTCTAATCGACTCAAGTCGATACGAAAGAAAGATGTAGTTATGATCGGGTAGATGCCTCGAAGAGTTTCTCGAGGAGTTGAAGAGCAGATTGACTTCAGCCCCAGTTCTAGCTTTACCCAATGGGAAAGATGGATTTCAGGGTTTATACAAGATGCTTCCGTGCAAGGCCTGTCAGGTGGTTTTGATGCACGATAGGATTGACATGCCTCTAGACAAATTAAAGAAGCATGAGGAGAATCACCTCACACACGACTTTAGAGTCAGCAGCTACTGTGTTTGCCCTAAAATATGGAGACATTACTTATGGTGTTCTCAGAGGATCTACAGACTGTATAAAAAGTCTTCAATATATTTTCACCCAAAAAGAGTTAAACCCGGAGGCAAAGAAGATGGCTTGAGTTGATTAAGGACTACGATCGACTATCGAGTACCATCCAGAAAAGCTTTCAATGTCAGAGCAGAGATGTCTCAGTAGGTGACTGTGAGAGTTCTTGTCTCACAATGGTAGATCGTGTTAGTCTCGCCACCATTGTAGATTTTAGAACATTAGGGGTGATATCGAGGTTGAGGATTCAGAGCCTTGCGGCCACGCTTCATGTTAGATCGTTTAGTGGACCGCATTCTAGCAGGCAACAATCGATCCACAAATGATTGCTTTAAGGAAGAGATAGAAAGGAAAGAAAGTTTGGAGTTTCAGATTAGAGATGATGGTATGATAAAGGAAAGGACAGGAGAATGTGCGCAGCAGAGTATGGTGATCCGAAAAGAGACATAGTGCAAGAAGACATTCATCTCACAGATGCTATGCATCCAGTAGTACTAAGATGTACAGAACTTTGAAAGAACATTACCGTGGAATGGGATGAAGAGTTAAAATCGTGAAGTTTCGCTTACTGTGCTCAACCTCGTCGCCAGATGAAGAGCATCAGGAGGCCCGCAGGAAGATACAATTACTCTCATTCCAAAGGTGGAAATGGGAGAAGATCACATGGATTGTGACGTCTTCCACGGATCTTAGACAAAGATGGCTGCTATGGGTGATAGTTGGATCGATCACTGTAACTGTCATTTTCTACCGCCATCGTTGAAGATTCTCGTGAAAAGTCACAAATTGTATGTGGACAGATATGAGACTTCGCTGGTTCCAGCTTTGATAGTTTTCGATATAGAGACCCCTGTGTTCATCTGTGTTTTGGCCTAGTTTGCACGCCTTAGGTACCGCTCTCATTTCAAGACAAAGATTTCATCCCTGACGATGGTCAACTTGGGCAGAGACTGGTCTGGGACGTTGGGAGGATACGCCGAGAGCTTGTGTGATGCTGAAATCTCAAAGGAAGCCGAGATACTCACTCTGGCACTAATGGAGTTTGCCTACAACAACGCTACTGCCAGATAGATATGGCTCCATTTGTGCGCCAGATGGCAGAAATGTAGGAATCCAGCAGCCGGGATAAGAGGTTAGTGAGAGAAGACTAGTAGGCCCTGAACTAGTACAGATCACTTCAGAGAAAGTGAAAGTTGTTCGTGATAACTGAAGATACAAGAGATGCATGCAAAGTTACAGACAACCTGGTCGTAGAGACTTGCAGTTTGAGATAGGTGACCAAGTCTTTTTGAAGATTTCACCTGAAAGGCAGGCCGAGATTCGGGAAACGAGGCAAGCTTAGTCCGAGGTGGTATACTGGACCTATGAGATTGTGTAAATAAGAGCTTACAAGTTGAAGTTACCCCGTAATTATCAAGGATCTGGGCGATACATCCTACGATCGACGCTGGCGAACATATCCCGATCCTTCATACGCGCGAGAGAGCAAACTCAAGGCAATAAAGGAGAATATGACTTATGAGGAGATAATTCGCGCGTATCAGAGATCGTAAGGAACAAAAAGTTGAGAAGCAAAGTGATTCCATTAGTTAAAGTCTTATGGAAGAATCATGAGAATGAGGCAGCCATTGCCGGAGGCTCATGCGCCACAGATCTTCAATTATTTTCTGATTGAGGTATTTTTTCTTAGTGTTAGTTTGTTCATTTTGAGAATCACTAAATGTTCTATGAGGAGGATTTGTAACACCTCAGTTTTGCAGAAACAGATAAGATACGATAATTGTAGGTGTATAAGAGTACCGCGTCATCAGAAGATTCGTGAGATTTAAATTAGAAATTATAAATTTCTGAACCTAATTTGGTACTTTAAATAGCGGCATAATTGTCATTTAGCAAAAGGATATAAGGCATAATTAAGTTAGAGATGGGCCATAGAATTTCAAAAGTTTGATTTCAGAATATTTAAACGCTTGAGGACAAATTGCAATTAAGGAAAGTTGAGGGTGAAAGCATAATTAATTAAGCTTTAAATAAGAATTAATAATAATAACCTCGCTTATAATTTTTCAGCAAGCTCGAAATTTCTAAATCTTGATTTACGGTAAACCGGGATCACAACGTTAAGTTCGCCTCATGAATCTAGTAACTAGAAAAGTTTTTTCGCTTAATTCAGATGCAAATGAATATTTTACTTAATTTCTAGCGCGATGAAGCTAGAGCGAAATTAAACCTTGATTTAAAAATTTAAAATTGCAAGTATATGTTAATATTCATTTGTGATAACAAAATTTAAACCCGACAAAATAAAGTTGCTTCGTGATCAAAACTGACTAAAACGAATAAAGGGACATTGGTCCAAGATCAAAGCAGTGAAAAACAAAGCTTCAAAACATGAGAGCGACGGACGAGTGAGAGACAGTGAGAGCGCGTGAGTCGAGTTTTTTTAGTTTTATTTTTCTTCTTTCTCGTGATTTACGAATCAACGTTTGATTGGTCGATAAACACGGGGTGCTCGCTTCACGCGATTCCAGGGCTACGCGCGAAGCATTCAAAACACACGATTTCACCGACCAGGAATATGCGAAAAACCCAAATTTTTAGTTTTTCTCGTATCTACGCCATTCTGGTCCGTGACTTTTCGACCAAGATAGAAAGCTACTCTACGCGATTTGTGAGCTACGTAGGACACCAAAATCTTGGTTTTTCACAACTAAGCAGTAGGAAATCTTTCCCATCATATTTCTCACTAGCACTATATAATTTGACTTAATATTCTGTGTAGATTATAACTCAAATTCCAAAATTTTAATTAGTTTAGGAATTTTAGAAATTTTAGGAAATTAAATCATTTCGTACATCCAGCTGAATTTCTGGACTGCTTTTTACGCTTTGGTTGTACTCGTGGATTTATTCAACAATGACATAATTTTCGTAAAATGCCAAGTGTTTTGTAATTATGCAATAAAGTCCTTACTGGGAATCGTCACAGTTCATAATATACTTCAAATCCAGATATTTTCGAAAATTTTAATTGTAAAGACCAAGTGTGCAAATTGTTTGGTCAAGCATTGACGCTACGATCTAAATAAGATCGAGCAGAGGGCCAAAAACAAAGGCGGAAAGCCAAGGGAATCGTCGTTTTTAAGAAGCTAAGTTGAATATTTAACTCATTTTCCAAATAATACTAGCCAGACATATTATTGGCTTATAAACTGCTGCACTCAGATTTCATTACTGAACCAAACCATTTTCAAGAAGTTGTTGAATCTAATTGTAGTTGAAAGAAACGGGTTTCGAAGTTAAACTACTTTGAAGCAAGAATTCCGCTTTCAATAATTAAACCATTTTTCAAAGTTGTGTTGTGTTAGCAGAGAATTCATTTCAATAATTAAATCATTTTTCAAGCAAAGAAGCAACCAAGTTAAATGGTTTTCAATAATTAAACCATTTTTCATGAGTACAAAGAAAATGGTTTCAAAGTAAACCATTTTATAAAAGAGCAGCAAGCAAAAGAAAAGTTTGTGAAAACAGGCCTTCCTAGTTTTAAGCAAGCAAACCGTGTCAGGTAATCCGCACGTTACCTGGTGGGGTTAGGATTACACACGCATCAGAGTTTTGCCTCATATCAAACGAGACATACATCATGCATTTAAAGGAGACCAAGTAACGACAGTAGTATATAAGGTTACGGACGGTTCAAATTACATTACGACCCAGTCAAATTCCACCATATTCATCGGAAAAGGATGATTGTGTCCTTCCACCCCACAATGCCAGCCTTTGTTCACTAGGCGGCCAGAAGTTAAAATAGCCTAAAGGGTTGATGATTTGGCATGATACGCTTGAAAATCAACGATATCCCCTACGCCCAGCTTCCTGAGAGTTTTATCAAACGGTCAGCCCAGCCCCGTTAGATTTCAAACGACGGTCAGCCTCAGCCTCCCGTGATTTAAAGAAATTTATTATCCAGTTCCGCTTATTTTCAAAGAATGCGCACAGCCCAGTCTCGCTTTTATGAAAAAGTTTTGAGAAACTTTTAAAGTAAAAGGTTCAGGAAAGGTTTTAAGAAACTCTTCGCCGATAGCAAGCAAGGAAATTTGAGAAAATTTTAAAGTAAGGTAAAGCAAGCAAGCAAGAGAATTGAGTAAAATTTACAAACTTTTAAGTTTATAGCATTAAAAGTTTTGTGTCTTTAAAGCAAGGCATGCAAAGTTTTAAACTTTAAAGTAAGGGCGCGCTTCCAGTAAATATCTGCAGAAAAGAGAAGTTTATTAGCCAGACAAGCTTAAAAAGCAAAACATTTTTATAAAGATACACTCATCTGCACTAACAAAGAGGCTGAATGAATCAACAATATTTATATACCTGTGTTCCCTACCGCGTAGGGTCAAGCACTGCAGATGCTGGTTCAGTATCAACACTGGACGGGTTTTCACAAAAATGGATTCGAGTGAAATCAAAACCTGTGGAATTAAATGGATTCAAGCCTAGCAAAACAGTTGCCTGGAACCGAACGACTGTAAAAACCGAAAAGTTAAGCATGGTTTGCAACCTAAAAATAAAATGAAGAAAAATAAGAAAGAACTCCCGGGGGCAAAGAGGACCACCGAGTTTAAGATCCTAGGGCTAACTGAGAGGTCCTCGTTAATTTCTCGTACAGACATGCGTCCATGGCATAACCCATCTATATTTAACTAGAAAACTCACCCATGAAACAACCCTAATCGAGTCAACACGTGATGCAAAGATGGCCCTTTTTAGTTTAAAACCCTAACATTCCATTATCATTTTCGAGGCTCGTAGTTACCATCTAAAGAGCCACAGCATCTCACTAAGCACTGATCCTAAAGCATGGAGAGTATTGGCCAAAACAATAAAAGTAAATGTTAGTTTAACCTAATTTGAAGAACCCTACGATGTAAATATTATCTCAAAGAGTCAGAAACCATCTGTTAACAATTTAAAGATTTTATAGTGATTTGGCCAAATCAATAACATCCTACGCATGCAATCCAAGTTTTGAGGAATAAGGGCCATGCAACACACTACCCGCAACATGAAAAGCAAGGGAACCACTGAAGAACCTAAAAGATCTCACCCCCAAAGAACCCTTTTACTTCAAGAATAGTGGTTTTAGTCGCCATCCTCCAAGTCATTATCCTCGAGGTGTTTGGCAACCAAGAAAGTGGAGAAAGATGAGAGAAGAGAGAGAAGAAAAGCAAAAACTAAAAATAAAAGACTTTATTTACAAAAATAAAAGCTTACAAAATTATTCTCCCAAAGACTGATGCTTGAAAAATGTTACCTCGGTTACAAAACAAGAGGGGCGAGGCCTCCCTGCATGAAAATACCAAAAAGCCTAACAACTCAAGGTTATAGGTCATCAAGAGAGTAATTCACCAAAATCAAGTCGGTCGATTAATTACAAAAGGATGACAAGGCGTTGGATTTCGCTTAAGGTCGCACTCGCTAGCTTTAGCGAAATCAATGTGTTTCTCCCGGCTACCGCTCCATTGGTCACCGTTCCTCGCCGCCTCTCATCACTCTTCCCCGCTTCATTTTTCTTCCATTTTCTTCTCTTCTTTCCTTCTAGTCTCCGATATATGATGCTGAGTTTGCTTCAATTCTTCGTGGTTTTGATCGACTCAACATATGCATGTTTAGCTCACAAAAATCGCAAAATTGCCACAAAATACGATCATTAGAATATTAGGACCGTAATAAAGCGTGAATCGGGTTAATTAATGATTAGTACACAAAAAGCACTCAAAACCTATGTAATAAATAGGTCTAAAATTGCACTCTTTTTGGGCATCTAATCAACACTCACCGAGCTCGCTTAGCTCATTATTTTGTATTTTAAAACTATTTTCCAGTACAAGTACGCAAGATCGCCGGAGCATAATGGTTTGTCCCGACATTGTACAAGTGCCGTTAGTAAGAATATTATGTAAGAAAATACTTGAATGGTGTATAATGAACATATGTATGTACATAGAGTAGTTTTGTGAGAATGTGTTGGTATGTCGGCCGCCATATTTTGATATAGTGTAAATCGATGTATACGTGGATTTGGGACATGTCCTATATGCAAAATCGTTATGTCAAATTTTATAAAATCATAAGGTTAGAAAAAGAAAAAATTTTATAAGGTTTACAGCACATGGCCGCCTTGGGATTTTATCTAGAGGTAACGATCGGGATTGTGGAGGCACAAGACACCCGCCGCGCAGGGGTGGTGTGTCATGGAGACATTAATTGTATGGTGAGACGGTGAGAGATTTCACGATCACAAGAGTTTAAAATATATTTTCAAGAGAGTGAGCTAAATTCAGACAGAGAAGCATGGCTGGTTGCTTAAGGATTCATGATCGCACGATTCAATATCACCTAGGCAAGGCTAATGTGGTGGCAGATGCTTTGAGTAGGAAATCATCAAGCAGTCTCGCCCACATTAGTGCAGAGAAGCGACAATTGACTAAGGAGCTGTATGGAATTGTAATATGATCAGTATTTTACAGCCTAGAGGTGTTGGAGTCCGAGCACTTTTAGCCTCCATTTCGTAGTCAAATCAGCTCGATGGACAGAATTAAGACGCCTGCGTAGACCTACACTGATTTAAGATTATGGATGAGGTTCAACAGGTCGTGCACATGATTTTGTGATCGGGGATGATGGCATGTTGAGATTGCATCAGGCTGAAGGCCCCGATGTCGATGGACTTAGAAAGAGATTATGGAAAGAGGCTCATCATAGCGCCTTACAAGATTCATCCTTGCTCCACTAAGATGTATCATGATCTTAAGGTAACTATTGGTGGAGTGGTATGAAGAAGGATGTGGGCTGGTTTAGATCCAAGTGCCTGACTTGCCAAGAAGTCAAACTTGAGCATCGGCCGCCCCGGGTTGTCGCAGCCACCCCCATTCCCGAGTGGAAATGGGAGAATATTACCATGGACTTTCAGGACTGGTTACCGAACTTCTAGGTATGATTCCATTTGGTGATAGTCGATCAATGACTAAGTCGGCACACTTACCCGTGAAGACGACTTTTTCCGTAGAGCGTATGCTAGGTGTATATTGAGAGGATTAGTCTTCATGGGATTCCAGCTTGATCAGGTCTCGACGAGGGGCCCTACCACTTAGGGTTTCATGGAAGCTTCAAGGAGGAGAGCTTGGTACTGATTGACTTTAGCACAATTTTTTCACCCTCATGCATGGACACCGAGAGGACTATTCAGACGTTGGAGGACATGTTAAGGATGTATGCGATGGATTTTGAGGTCAATGGGATCGCATTTACCTGTGGAGTTCGCGTACAACAATGGGGCTATCATGCTAGTGTATCGGTATGGCGCCTTACGAGGGCATTGTATGGCAGGAAGTGTAGATCGCCAGTTTGTTGGGATGAAGTTAGTGAAAGGAAGTTAGCAGGTCCTGGGTGGTCGAATCACTTGAAAAGATTCCTATCGTCGAGATCGGTTGAGGACCCGGCTTCCGTGACAGAGAAAACTATACGAGACCCCAGAAAACATGTGGAGTTTGGTGTAGGTGAGTATGTATTTACGAGTTTCCGTGCGAGGCGTGATGAGATTTAGTAAGAAGGGGAAGTTAGCACCTGCAGCTACGTGGGACCATTTGAGATTGTGGATAGAGTTGGGGATGTAGCCTCTGGGGCGGGAGTTACCACCTAATTTCGCCAATGTTCCTCCAGGTCTTTCATATATCTATGATGAGGAAATATGTGTCCGATCCTTCACATGTGCTCTGAGATTGAAGTAGGAGTCGAGTGAGGATTTATCGGTATGAGGGCGACTGTGGTTATTATGGATACTCAGGTTCGCCAACTCCGATCGAAAGTCATTCTGATGGTCAAGGTCCTATGGCAGAATCATTCGACTGAAGAGTGTACTTGGGAATCCGAACAAGAGATGCGACGCTCATACCCATACTTGTTTCAGTGATAAGGTATATTTCTTATTCCTAAATTCGAGGACGAATTTTTTTTTAAGGAAGAATATAATGCAAATAAATTTGAAACAATTTAAATTTTTATTTATTGAGTTTAATTTCGGTTATCTATCGAATTTTATTTAATCATGTATATTTAATTTTTCTTAGAAATTATTTTGGGTCACATAATAATTATTTTGGCCATTAAATTATTTACATACTTGTTTTAATATTTATTTTGATTTATCAAAGGTTAATTTAAAGTTATTATTTATTTAAATACTAATTTTGCCTTAATTAAGTAGAGGAAGGGCTAAATTGGAAGTATAGAAAAATATATGAAGGGGAAAACTACCAACCAAGCCCTTCTCCTCTCTCTCTACACTCTCCATGGCAGCGCCGCCACCCACCTTAGCAGTTCAGTAAGCTTAGGCCACCGATCGGTAGTCAGACAGGAAAGGTAACCCCCATGCCGGCCACCTTGTCTTGCTGGTTTAGCTGAAGCTACCGTTCTGCGCCGGAATCACGCCGCAAGTTTCTCTTATCGCCCCTTGCCGCCCTTGCGTTCGGCCATTTAGGCCACCTCCCGACTCGTGGGTTACTCTCAAAAGACTCGCCTGGACACCGGCGACCTTCGACCATCCTTGGATTCATCGGAAACTGCCCCCATTCGCCGGATAAGCACCCGAACCAGTTCGCCCCCTTTCTCTCTCTAACCGCCCTTCCCGTTTCTCGCGTTTTCCGGCCACCTCCGCCCAAACCGATGCCAGATCTGAACTCCTCACCCCCAAAAACCTAAGGATCCACCCTTGATCGACACCGACGAGCCCTTTTTACCGATGAACGGAGCAGGTGGATCTCTAGCCGGAAAACCTCGGGATTTGGGCATTTCGGCATTCCCGGTGATCCTTAGGAAAGCGGTGCACATTGAACTCCTAGAGCAGGCCTTCGCGGGTGTGCCTTCGAATCCAATTTCCGACGACTCTCAAATTTTCCGGTCACCGTCGGCGGCGGCGAACCTCGGGAAGCGTGCCCGGGACAGAACGTCCGTCCCCGTTCCGTGGTTTCGACCCAGTTATGTCGAGTTTCAATCGAAGCTTCATTAAGATTCTATAGCCTAAAACGATGTAGAAACCCCACAATTGTATAATTGTTCGATGTGCGTATTTTAATTTGTTCGTAAATATTTATTTTAGTATTGAAAATGCCTTGTTTATTGTTTAATTGCTCATGTTCGTATTTTGAAGATGTAACTTAAAATATACGCGGTTCGATGTTGTATTTAGTGTATCTTGTATAGTGAGGCAGCGTTGATTTTGATTAAACGTATTTTTATTTATATCTGGAGTTATTAATGTATGAATATAATTATTTATCCGAAGCTATAAATTGTATCAATTGTGTTATCGTGATTTGTTGGCCTTTGTGTTGGATTGGGTCGAGCCGTGGATTTATCTGTAGTTGTGGCCCGGCTCGACATTGGATAAATTGTGGATATTAGAAGTGTATTTTTATCGGGTTGGACCCGTTCTGAGGAGTTAGTCCAGTTTTAGGAGGATTACGCGAATTTTCGGTGGGAACATAGAATCACAGGTTATGACCGGTTTAGTCTACGTAGGTTGTCAGTCGAGTCTAGAGTATATTTAAATCATAAATCTTATTATTAATTATGTCTTTTCCATTTCTAGATTGTCAGACGGCTCCCGCCGGAACTGACTGGCTTAGCGAGGAAGCGATTACGAGATCATTATATTACCGTGAGTTGATATCATATAGCTTGCATAACACATCGTACGCATGTATAGCACCCGGTGTTCATGTTATCGGAGCGCGATGCAATCACCTCGATTTTGATATCATTATTAGTATTATTAATATTATATGCGCATATGAGATTGTCGTGATGATGGATGTGGGCGTGTACTGCTGGATGTGATATTGCTTTGCATTGTACTGTAATGTTTGTAATGGGAACGATAGCAGGACATACCACCTGATGGGTTACATCAGGACCGCGTGCGCACCGGTAATAATCAGACTATGATACAGATTTATATTTATGTATATGAGTTCCCTGGTTGAGCGTTTCTCTCGGGGATGCCGGAGGTAAGGTCCCTGGTTGAGCGTTACTCTCGGGGCGCCGGCTATGGATTATGATATATTAGATGCCGGAGTTAAGGACCTGGTCGAGCATTTCTCTCGGGGCGCCGGCTATAGGTTATTGGATTAAGTGTTGACTGGAGTTAAGGACCCTGGTCGAGCATTCTCTCGGGGCGCCAGTCTCATTGGATTGAGAGAGAGCCGTAAGGCGTATAGCATGGGAGTATAGGGTCCTGCTAGTGTTCTCGATTGATGTGATGTTTGTGTTATGACATGAACTATGCTGGGTGCGTATACATAATTATGTGAATTTCTTTATTAATATGATTTTCATTAACATGTTATATTATGAATTACTATAAGTATGTATAACATTTTGGTTGTAGTTGTGGTATAAATTATATGATATTAACTCACTCTCGAGACTGACAGTCTCAATTTATTTCCAGTCTGTCAGTCCCTCTTCTCGGATCATGATAACTTACTTGAATTCTTTTCCTTCCACGGCGGTTACATGTCACTATTATGATACTATTAATCTTTTGTCTATTTAATCTAGGTGTCCTTTGCGAGTACTTTGGAATATTAGTATGTTTTATGGTCGGATAATTCTGTTCATTTTATTGTATGATGTGATTGTGTAATGGGATCGGACTTTATCTCTCCCTATTGATGTTTGGCATCTGAGCATATTATATATATGTATGTTGATATATAGTCAGGTGATCGCATGATAGTCGGCATGAATATTTCAATAAGGCTTGCTACGGGTTTCGGTGGCCTTATGCCTTCCCATTCCCTAGTCTTGGAGTCCACGACCCCCGAATTAGATTCATTGACATGAACCGAAAAAGTTACTGTTCACGGTTTTCTGGTTGGATCAATGGTCGAATCATGGTTGAATTGGTGATGTCATGGGCAGAAAATTCCTAATTTAAAATGGCAAAATCCTTAATTTCGGTAAAATCCAAGATTTTTTCTAGATCTCGGATAATGAAACAGTTTCCATAGATTGGAATGATCTCATGAAAATCTAGCTAACACGTAAGATTTAAGTCGAATTCAAGAGACAATCGGGATTACCACGTTTTTAAAACCACAGTATAGTGCGGTAAAAGATATTTGATGTGACAAAAAGTCACATATAACATGTACTCATGTGTCATAAGTTGCATGAGTAGAGAAGTAATTAAAATGGTAGTGAGATAGTGCCAAATGTCAAAATAAACTTAGGGACATAGGTGGAATTAAATAAAGATTAGCCGTGAGGACAAAAATGAATAGTGTCATCTCCTTTATTCAAAAGACCAAGAGGCAAAAACGTGTGAGATGCAGTGGGCATTGCAGATTTGGTTTTTAGAGTGAGAGAGAGAGACTTCTCTCTAAGTTTCTTAGCGTCGTAGTGAAATTCTTGAAGCAAGAAGGAAGAGATTGTTCTCTGCTGACCGGGGCCTACGTGGGCTCGGTTTTGGGAGTTTAAACAAGCTCCACCCATGGTGGGGATTATCCTACTTGGTTTACTTTTCTTGTAGTGTTTTATGATGTTTTAGTTTGGTTTGAGGGCTGAGCAGTGGTTTAGATCAGTTGAGGAAACTTGGGGCCAGGAGTTGTGGAAAATTTTGAATCGTTTGGGCATTAGTCTTGTTTGAATGACTAGAATTGAGATTTTATGCAATAAATCTTGTTTTGATGGTATGAGGCCGGAAATGGCTTAAATTGTGTGGAAAAATGTAATGTGGCCGTGAATAGTGAATAGTAACCCGAGGGTTTCACTGTTCATGTAAATAGTGTTCACAAAATATTTTGTGAGAAATTGTGGTTGATTGAGTAATTCAAATCGAATTGCTCGTGTTTGTTAAATTAGCCCATGTGAGCTAATCTTGGTGTAATGTATTGAGAAGCTAATATAATATGTTGTTATGAATTGAGTTGTGTGAATATATTCATGATGGTATAATTGCATGTGATGTATATATTGTGTGAATTGGCATAATGCATTTCATATGCACCGGGGTAACCTAGAAATTAGGTGTGTGTGCATGACATGAAGTGAAAGCAACAGTTTTGAAA
The DNA here is from genome assembly GCA_016808115.1 of Tetrastigma voinierianum. Classification (NCBI taxonomy): domain Eukaryota; kingdom Viridiplantae; phylum Streptophyta; class Magnoliopsida; order Vitales; family Vitaceae; genus Tetrastigma; species Tetrastigma voinierianum. The sequence goes on along the minus strand of JAEQBH010002122.1, from coordinate 500,859 downwards.
AGAATTTCACATGATGAATTCACGGAGAGAGATGGGGTTGGGAGATGGTTCAACGGTCCACTTGGTTGGACCTTATTTGTTCGGAAGGTTCTCCAGCATTCGCCTCGGAGGGTAGTCCAATAATTTTTACCGACACTTCGGTAGTATATTTCTGAAAACAACAAGAATTGTTTTGAAAATGATGTTTTCTCATACATGACTTAGGTAGGTGTGAGGGAGTCGGTGAGGACTCAAGACATGGGGATGACATGTAGACATTCAAATACGATCACGCATTTACTTGAGTGTGCGTTTACATTGGAGCATTGCATATGCCTTGAATTGGAGGAGTAACCCATTTAGGTGAGTTCCATTCTTTGGGCGATAGCTCACCTGTCGAGGATATTATTTTTCGGTGCGAGGAGGCGCGCGAGGAGACGGCTCATCATAGAGCTGTGGCTTTGGTTTTATGATTGTATTACATGTATTAGAATTCTAGAATTTTAATATATGTTGTATAAGAGTAAAAGTTTAACTCTTGAAACTATTGTATATAGTTGGAATTTATTTGGATGAGCATTGGTTTATGGGCCCAAGTAGCCGTTTTCACTCATATATTGTTATATTGGATTGTTTGGGACAAGTTCGTTCTTGGGTAGAGCTCCCCGTACAAAGGAGACTCTACCCAATTTTAAATAATCTTCGGGCCTGGAAACATTCACGAGTGTTTCCATGAGTTGTGGTAGTCAACGGACTTAAGTTTGAGGCGTCACATATCATAAATATATAAGTTATATTTAAAAATTTAAAAATACATAATCCATCACTTAGAATATCATTTATTTATTTTTATATAGTGTTCATTAATATTTTACTTTTATAAAATATAATATTATAATATTTAAATATAAAATCTAATGAAAGTTTAAAATATAACATTATAGATTTATGTTTTTTGAATTATGAAATATAATGCTTTTTTTTTTGTTAGATTTATACAAAACTTTACTATGTAGTGGATTAAACTCGATACCACACCTCACATAGGGCCAGGAGTTCAATCCCCTTTAGCAACAATGAATTTTTGGCAAGTCATCAATTATCTACTAGTACCACATCAAAGAGTGACAAAGGCTTATAGGCCTTCATATACCCATGTTTTGAAGTTTTTTTGTTTTGTTTTGTTTTTTTTTTTAATGCAACAAATAAAGGCAATTGTTGTGGGAAGATTGAAAAAGTAAATTTGAAAGGGTTAAGCTATAAAAAGCTTGTTCTCATTTGAGAAAGAGCTTTTTATAGCTTAACCCATTTTGAAATAAGCAACACAATTCAAATAAATTGGGGTAGGGCCCAACTAATAATGAAAGTATTGCACAAGTGGATGAGTGAGTAGAGTTATTTGAATGAATCGTTTGGTTCCATCAAAACCGGTGGTTTCCCTGGTTCGATGTCGATTCAATTGGATGTCCGGTCTAATAAGCAACTCGGACCGGAGAGAGGGCTAGTCGACGGTTTGGCCAGGCCGATTATATCCACACCTCTCTCGGCGGCAGGTGTCTTTGTACTCCCACAATCCCAGTCGTTACCTTTAACGACTAGAAGCTCCTGTGAAGCGAAGCCGTGTTGCTTGCTTAATCCTCGTATAAAATTTTTTCCTTTTCCCAACTTATGATTTTCTAAAATCTCGACATATCGGTATAAGGACATGATCAAAACCTGTATACACAATTTACTATTTCATAAATGGCAACCAACAACATTCTTTCAAAGAGCCTCAAGCTCCACACATTTCCTGACTATATGTACATACACATATTCCATTATACAAATTCAAAGTATTTTCTTACAAAGATTATTTATACACAGCACTGATACTAAAGTCAGGAGAATCCTATTTTGCTCCAGCGTCCGACGTATTTGTACCTGGAAAATAGTTTTTAAAACAGGAAAATAATGAGCTAAACGAGCTCAGTGAGTATGCTTTATAAAATGTTTTCCTTTTATGAAAATATCTCAAAATGGTAAAACTCTCTTTTACAATATATTTTCCAGAAGCTTTGCTTGCTTTGCTTTAAAAGTTTCTAAAACTTTTCATACTTGCTTGCTTGATTTACTTTGATTTTCTTTAAAAGTTTCCAAAACTTTTTATGCTTGCTTGCTTGAAAGTTTATAAAACTTTTCAAAAGTCTCTTGCTTGTTTGCTTGCTTTACCTTGCTTTAAAAGTTTATAAAACTTTTCTCAAATCTCTTGTTTTAAAAGTTTTATAAAACTTTTCTCAAATCTCTTGCTTTAAAAGTTTATAAAACTTTTCATAACACGGGAGTCTGGGTTCAACCGCTTGCTTTAAAATATAAACGAGAGCTTGGGCTCAACCGTTTGCTTTAAAATCTAAATAGGAGCCTAGGCTCCAATAGTTTTGTTAAAATCTAAGCGGGAGCACAGGCTCAGCCGTCACACCCGGTGGTTGATTTTCAAACTGTATAAAACATGTATAAATCATCAACCACTAGAGGCCTTTCTTGCTTCTTGTACCCTAGTGAACACGGGAGCCTGGGCATCGACCGTGCCGGTGGTGGACACAGGTCCACTCCACCTAGTGGAAGAGCCTTGGCTTTCGATTCCTTTCCGATAAATATGGTGGGAGATTTACAGGTTTTCCATCACCATAATTTAGTTGAGCTCTAACCCTATATACTCCGATGCGTGCCACAGTCTCCTTTAAATGCATAGTGTGCATGAACTAAGTTTGCCCGATAATTAAATCTAAAATAATGAATGATATCCTAACACCACCGCCTTGCATTAGGTAATACCTCACGATCATTATACTTGATTAAAACTAGGGATTTTAGTTAGGCACATTTTGAAAATATTCTTTTGTTTACTGCTCTTTTGAAATATGATTTTAGCTCAAGCCCGTGTTTTGCTTTAAATATGGTTTGATAATTCAAAACCATTGCTTGCTTGTTAAATCTCATTGCTTGCTTTAAAACATAGTTTACAATCAAAACCATTAAATATGATGTAAAGCAGGTTATAATAATACACTAGTATTTGAAAATAGGTTTAGAACACTTACCTTTTTGTTTACCAAAACTTGAGCACGACTCCACAACTTTCTCGCATTTGCTTTTAGCCTACACACTCAAACAAATACGGCGAAAACATTAATCGCTTGCGTATAGCGTAAAACTTAACGTACTTCACACGCAAGTCACTTTAGGGTCACACAACATTCATATAAAGCCAAATTAACAATTTACCCTTGAGCACTAAAAAGCCCCTAACAAAAAAAAAACCACTCATTTTGGTAAACCTTTTTCCAACAATACTCTCTGGACTTTATTACCCAAAATTATTCAAACGGTCTTCAAAAATTATGAAACTCTCCAGATCAGTCCTTTATATATCCAATGACATCTCTTTAAATTTTCAATTTAAAATTCCTTCTCTAAAGCCCTCAACCACATAACACAAGTTATAGCAATTTTTTTGATGCCAAATCGGTTAGCTCACTGAATCACCTACTGTTATCCTTGATTTCTAGGGTCTTAACTCCATAAATTGGAAATGTTTTCTTCACTTATTTGAAGCCATGGTTCTAAGGTTTCTTCTCCAATTGGAATCACCCAATTTGGATCACAAAAACTCAAGTTATTGTATTTTATATCTATATTACTCAATTTTGTAGAACAGAATCTGCACATAGCTCCACTTTGACAAATTTATGGGCATTTTTGGGTTACAATTTGCATGCACTTCCTTTAGCTAACTTATTTTCCTAGAAGTCTATTTTACCCAAAATTTTGAATCACTTAATTTGGATGAGTGAAACTCCACTTATGGCCAAAACACTACAACAATACCCAAAACATAGCATAATCAGTGAGCTACACGAGCTCACCTTTCAGTCCGTATTTGGGAGCCTTAGAGCTACAATTTTCTCTTGGTCCCTTCTATACATTTGTATCCTATCTCTTATGGTTCTTTACGAATTGGAATCAATTCATTTGGATGATTATAACTTAATCTATAGCCAAAACAAAAACAGGGGTTTTACCAAATTTTGACATAATTTCCTTTAAAAACCCAACATTCTCTTTTTTTTACAACCATTCCTCAAAACCAACATGGAATTTATCCAAAAACCACTCCATAACACTTGTATTGGTGGTTTGGAACCTCCTTTCCTGAAAACCTAGGTGAAAATCTTATGAATTTAACTTAAGGTTCACCAATTCCTACAAAATCATACTTATAGTGATTCCATGTTTAATTTTACCAACTGGGTTTTTCCACAAAGTTCAAGAATTCTAGGGTTGTGTGATCTCTCCACAAAACCCTAGAACAAAGGAAGCAACTAATCTCCATGGAAAATTCATACCAAAAACCCTAGACATCAAAATACACTTGATTCCATACCTGATTTTGGTCTTCTCCCACTTCTTCTCCCTCTTCTTCCTCTTCTTCCTCTTCTTCCTCTTCTTTTCTCCCTTCTTCTCCTCTCCTACGAGTTTGCCCTAGCCAAATAAGACCAAAAATGTGATTTTGGTTTGTCTTCCCATTTTTATAGTCATAACTTTCCTTTATTTGCAAATAGGTCCTTGATCTCTTTAATATTTGAAATCAACTTGTTTTATTTATACTTTGGTATACTATCTTCTTTGATTATGCCCCTTATGTCCCATTTGATCAATTACGATTTTACCCTTGTACTAGTACCACATTCCAGGTTCATAATTTTATGATTTCACAATTCCATCTCCAAAATACTACAGTGACACTTAGTGCTCATGTGTGCCCATAAGGTTACCCGTACCGTACACCCTCTCGGGACGGGGCGTTACAAGTTATTTCTCTTGGAACCTGGAGCAACTTGATTTTATAGTGAATGTGGAACGTGATTTGGATTGTATGATGAATTCAATGGGTTTTACGGATGATCTAGATTTCTTGATGAACATTATAAATTAATAAACTACCTTGTTATGTCAATAATAAAATATCTTGTTTCGTACTAATCCACTATTATGATTGTGCTCTAAACAAGTCATGGAAGAACCGAAGAACCTTGTGAAATTTTATAAAGAAAAGAGAGAAAAAGTATGCTTGACCATCACTCGTCATAGCCTAGGAGGGGTGTTGGGCTCTCCTTAATGCCGATGAAGCTGCTGCTTCCCTGCTTGATTCTTATGGATGTCATTTCATTTGGTGCTCCAAGAATATTGCCTCCAGGGAAAATATCAATGAAATGAAAGTGAAAAGCATGTTGATTATAGTGAAACAGGATAAAGTTCTAACATTAAGCGTTTGCTTTTTTTACTTAATATTGAATATAACTTTTATTTAACTGAATGCTTAATAAAGCTTAATTTGTGAAAATCCACTTCACGTCATACAAGCTGCTCAGCTCAGATGTTAATAATAAATATGCAAAGCTATGATGAGCAGGAGAAAAAAAAGACTTCTTGAGTAACCAATCAAAATTTGAAGGCGAGGCTTATTCACTACCACCAACATTATATGATGCACCATATAAATTTGGAAATAAACCAACTATAAATATCTCTTCTACTGCCTGATAAGTCCATAATTCTTTATTTTTTGCAAACACTAACATGATGGACTATATCATATAACACCATTAAGACTACAATATTTATAATTTCTTCCACCTAGCAATCAGTTTCCACACCAAGTGTATAAGCACGATAAGCACTGATGGTTTCTGGGCAAGGCAAAGCATCCAGTATAAACAATTAGTAAGTGGGGACAAAATGATCAAATTGGTAATACCTTATTTTCAAACATTCTTGACAAATCGCTCATCCTTGAAAACATCACTGCTTAGAGATTTCTTTTTCTTTGATTTTTTCTTAATATCATCCTGCTCCCGGCACCTTTAGTTTCATTTCGGCTTCTTCATCTTCAGAATGCGAGCTCTTGGAACCACCAGAGTTAACTTTTAGAGTAGTTTTCCTCTTGTCTACTGAGAGGCAGAAAAAGAAGAGTTAGCAATTCAAATGATGATAATGACATGCAAAAGGATACATGATAGAGGATGTTTATTTCATCCAATCTTCAATTTGGTCCATGTGACGCCCCAAATTACGGGGTCAGTTGACTACCGTCGGCAGCGGAATCACTTTCGTAAATGTCGTGTGACGGAACATCTCTCACGAATCGGGCGGAATCTCCTTTATGCAGGGAGCTCTACGTAGCACATAACTGTCCTAACATCCAGCAACCATATAGGGTCAAATGAAGTACATAATGACCACTTAGACTGCATCATCCTCCTTATTATATCCCGACTATACAATAGTTTCAAGAGTTAGGAAAATACTCTTATACAAACATATATTAAAATTCTAGAATTCTAATACATGTCATACATCATAATTTCACTATTCATCACCCCAAAAATTAGCTCACGTGGGCTAATTAACAAACACGAGCAATTCGATTTGAATCACCCAACCAAACACATTTTTCACAAAATTAATTCATGAACACTATTCATGTGAACAGTGAAACTCGAGTCCTTTATTCGGCCACTAACCAATCATCGGTTCACTTTGTAGACAATTTCCATGACCCTTTCGGCCTCATACAAACCAACACAAGATTTATTTCTAAATTTATAATTAACAATAAAACAGCCATAAAGCTGTCACAGGCTGCTCCATAGCTCCCGAAATTTTCAATAGTCGGTCCCGAGTTTTGGGACCGATCAAGCTGATGGATTCAGGCCTCCTTACCAGCGAAACATTATAAAACACTTAAATAAAGTGTAAAACCCAAGTAGGATAAATCCCCTACCTCCACGGGTTTGCAAAGCTCACAAAATCGGTGCCATAGCGTAGGTCTCGATGGGTAGAGCAGCTTTCCTTCTCGTCCCGAAGGATTTTGACGATCGGATCGCCTACAAATCTAGAGAGAAGTTGAATGTTCTCTCACTAAAAACTCCATTTCAAAACTCTTTGGATCTCCTCCCTTCATTTCACGTTTTTGATCTTTTTAATTGTAGGAGACAACCACTATTTACTATTTTGGCTTTATTATCATTTAACTATTCATCCATGTCTCCAAAATCTTGGATTTTCGACATTTAAGCCTTCTGCTCAGTAGTCTATTTCAATCATTTCCTCTCTCCTTTTACTTATGGTACATGAGTACGTGTTATATGTGACTTTGTCATCGAATATCAATTTTCTGGCACGAAAAAGCGATGCCTCGAAAAGCGTGTAAATCGTTTCCAAGGATTCTGAAGGAAATAAGGCGTGGTATCCAGTTTCACGAGGGCGATTCTTGGTGAGGATCCCAGTTTAGGTCATCCGAGATCTAGAGAATAAATTTTGGATTTTTAACCAAAATTACGATTTTGCCCTTTTTCCAAAAATTGGAATTTCTCGGGTCTTACATTCTTCCCTCCTTAAAAGTAATTTCATCCTGAAATTATGGACGATCACAATCACTCACATGCATATGTAACGTGCACTCTACCATGCATGTAAACTAGTCATTTAAATGTTAAACGACTAAACCACGTACCTTCGTCCCTAAATAAGAAGGGATAGGTGGCCCGTAGCTGTCCTCGCCCATCCCAGCTGACTCCTCCACTCCATAGTGCCGCCTGCACCCTCGCTAGCCTCACGGTCTTGCGTCGCAAAACTGATCTGGCTATCAAAATGTACTCTTGGTCCCTCCTGAAGATTCCGCAAGTGTCAACCTCGATATGTCCCGATCCACGCGTGGCGGATCTGGGTATACCTCACGAGAAAAGCATGGAGATGTGAAATACCTCATGGACACGACATCAAGGCGGTAAAGCCAGCGTCATATGATGCCTACCCTCTCGAGTATCTCAGGCCCAATAAACCTTGGCGTGCTTCCTAACTAGAACCACAGCCCACTTTCTCTTGGAAATACGCGAGAAGGCGTGATCCCCGACCTCGAACTCTAAGGGTCGGCATTGTTTGTTTATAATATTACGACTCGAGCCATGAGGAAGGCATTTGCCGTATCAAGCTCACCTTCTCGGAGGTGTCTCTAATCAGATCTTGACCAATGATGGAGCTCTCTCCCACCTCGGTCTAACATAACGGTGACCTGCATGGCCTCCCATATAATGCCTCATACGGTGCCATCTGTATACTCGCCTGATAACTATTGTTGTAGGCGAATTCCACTAAGGGAAAATGCTCCTCCCAGCTACCCTTATGATCCAAGACCTTTATGCCGTAGCATGTCCTCTAATACTGTATGGACCTCTCCCGGACTAACCATCTACGTACGTGGGTGGAAAAGTGTACTCATGGTGTTGGTGTTGCCTTTGGGAAACTCTTCCAGGCGCCATAAACCTCAGGTCTCTATCCGATACTATGAATGCCGGTACTCCATGTAATCGGACTATCTCGAATAGCCGTGATCTCTCAATGTGAAGGTCATCATACCCAATTTAGAAAATGTCGACTTCGTAAGTTGTCATTTTATCACCCATAAGCGTCATGCTCTGCGTCGTGGCAAGTGGGTCACAAAATCCATCGTGACGTGCTCCACTTCCACTCAGCCACCTCCAATGGTTGAAATGTAGCCTGCGTATAGGGTCTTTCGGTGTGAGACCTCGGAAAAATCAGTTCACGAAGGAGGGTAAAATGGTAATTTCGGTCCAAAATCAGGAATTTTCTAGATCTCGGATAATGAAACGAGACTTCTCGGGTTGAAATCGTCTCGCGGGGTGTAACCACGTGAATTTCGTTTGGATTAGGAGTGATCGGGTTTCACGTTTTTCGAGACGTGGGGTGTCGGATGACACATGGTAGGTTAAGAGTGCCACATGGCACCTCAGGTGTGACACTTGGCATAAAAGAGAAATGGCTCACGTTAGGCCACATGGGTCAGCATGATCCCATGGCTCCTGATGAGCCACTTGAGTGGATGATGTCATAAAGGAAATAAAGAAATAAGGATTTAAGGATGGAAAATTGAGAGCCACATATTTGGTTAGAGGAAAAGGGGAGGAAATTTCCTCCTTTGACAGGATGTGGGATGTGCTCCAAAAAGGAGGAGAGAAGGGAAAGAAGGAAAATGAGGAGAAATGGAGAGAAAATGAAAGAGAAATGAGAAAGAGAAATGGGAAATGAAATAAGAAAAGGAAAAAAGAAAACGTGGGGGAGAAGGAAAGCAAAATATCCAATAGCCATTTTCGTTTGGTTTTAGAGAGAGAAAGTCAAACTCTCTAAAAGATCTAAAACGATCGGACCGTCGGCTCGTTCAGTGCAGAGGCAAGAAGAGTGAATTACACTACGTCGAGGGGCTACGTGTAGATTTACCAAAGTTAGGAGTTTCTTGAACTCCGAAAAGGTAGGGGGTTTTTCTCCTACTTGTTTACTAGCCAAGGGTTATGTAATGGATAGGGATTTGTTGAGGAACTTACGGATGGCTACGTGGGTTTGATTCCAAAGATTTGGGCCAGAGTGAGGAAAAATCCCTAGAGTGTTTGGGCGATCCACGGCCCATTTGCGTGATTTAACTTGATTTGGGTCTTGTTGTGTTATTGCCATGAAAATAACATGTTTGTGTGATTACGGGCGGTTCCAAGATGGTGTCGGATTGTGCTTAGCCCATGTAATAAGTTTATGTTATTATTAAGGAAATGAATAACATGATTTATGGAACAAACCATATTAGTATATGCACAGTGATATATTAGCATGTGTTATATGTTGGTGTGCCATTGCATTGCACTTAGGTGGGGAGTAACCAAGTAGGAAATTCCACTCTTGGGCTTTGCTCACCATGATGAGGAATATATTTTTAAATTTGAAGAAGTACTTGGGGATGGGACGCATTTGGGACCTTAGAGACGAAGAAATGGCGAAATGGCCCTCCTCTTGTATTTTGTAAATTCTGGGCAAGAGAACCAGTTTTGTGTAAATTGTAATTAAATACAATTGTAAATAAAATCATTTTTGGAGAAAATTTATATTTGGGTTGTATGGATGTGTGTAGGCCCAAAGTGGCCATTTCGCACATGTATGGGTCTTATGGCGTGAGACATGGAGTTCCTTGGAGTTGACGGGTGGTCGGCCCACCCGGAGTTTGGGGCGTCACATCGGCCTTAACCGTCAATATTACGAGACATCGTCGAACAAAGTCCCCTACGTGTCGCTTCATTCCACTTCAGTAATATTGACGACGAAGATCCTGGTACATCTTCAAGCACCGGATGTACCCAAATCGAGCAAAGGAAACTCCCTGGAGAATCTCCTCTCACCGCCAATCGGGGAACCACTACCCGTCCTCTATACCGAAGACTACCATCTACGTGAACGGTCCAAATCACAACCGTACCGACTATACTCTATCCCCGACTTCGACACTATCTCCGTCCCGCCACTAGATCCACCGTTTACTCACAGAGACTGCAGCCACTAAACTCCCCAACATACCAGGGGCCCCGCTTGCTATGATCAGAGCCCAAACTGTCCCATAGTCTCGATCACGCCACTCCTAGCTTAGCCAATACTCCCCGATTCGACCGAGCGCATCAACCACCACATCATTTCTACTGTGGTGGTAATGCGCAGCGAAGTCATAATCCCCAGAATTCCATCCATATGGGCACCTCATATCGAGGTCCCGCCTGCGTGAAGATATACTTCGACTTTTATGGTCCGAGTACACCTCGAACTCCTCACCATATACAAATGCCGCGCCAATCTTCACATAAGACTACTACGCTAACTCCATGTCGCAGGCTGGTAATTCCCGCTTCTCATGATTCTTCAACTGACTGGAACCATGTTAATACCTGACCGCATCAAACACATCCTGGCCCGAGGCATCACAATACACTCGGTGGTACCCTCGTCCCCCGTCCGGACTATCAAGATAGGGCCGTAGTAAGCCTCCTTCTTCAACTCCCTAATGCCCCTCGCACGGTCATCCCAATCAAACTCGACTCCTTCGGTCAACCTTCATTTAGTCGCTTTATCCCAGAGAAATCCTCAATGAATCTCTTATAGTACCCAACCAATCCAAAGAAACTATGTATCTCGGGCACCCGACTACTTCTCCTTACTCATAACGGTCTCGACCTTCTCCGTCCACCGACACGCCCGACGCCGACACTACATGCTCCCAAAAACCTCACCTCGCAGGTTAAACTGTGACTTATCAGATTAAGGCATACCGATGGGCCCTCAACAACTCGGGAAGATCCTCAAGTGATACTCATGCCCTAATTCGACCGAGAGACTGAAAGATATCATCCATCGGCACCACTTACAACCGCATCTGGGGATAGGTCGAATACCCTACGATGAGATCCATGAATGTCGCCACAGATTCGTTAATCCAAAGGGCATCACCGTGAAACTCAAAGTGCCCATAATGCATCTCTAAACGCCGTCTTAGTGGATATCTCGTCTCCCCAACCCCCAACCGATGGTAACCAGCTGGCAAGGTTGGTCTATCTCGAGTAGACTCGCACTCTCTCAACCGGGTCGAACAACCATCAATCCTAGGCAATGGATACCGATTCTGATCAGAATCTGCTCAATCGCCGATAGTCACGCAATACCAAAGGGTCTTGTCCTTCTTCTTCGCAGTAGATCGAGCGCCCCATGGTGAAGTGTCTTGGTCACGGAACCCCTATCCAAGAGCCTGGGTATAACTGGACTTTCAGTTCCTTGTGACCTCAACCGCGCCATCCTATATCGAGTCATGTGACGGGCGAAGTACTGTGGTGTAACTCGATACCAGTCTATAACCTCACGAGTAATCCCTTAACTCATCCTTAAAACATCCACATACTCGCAACCACTGAGGTAGATCTGTTAAGTCTTGTTTCTCCTCGTCTCTGTGGTAAGGCTCGCTACCTAACCCGCTAATCGGTCTCCCCGACACTGACTCGTGATACCGCCCGAGGCAAAAATCGTCATGCTCTGTCTCCCCGAAATACCGCATTACAGCACCGGCCCTTCAGCGGTCGTAACCCTCCTACGCTCACAATCGATAACGATCATGTAAGCCGTTAACCAATCCATCCCCAGAATGACGTCGAACTCTGACATGTCCATAATCCTTAGGTCCACTGTATGTAGAGTCCCCGAGATCTCCAACTCGCAACCCCGACATATCATCCCTCATGGACGCCTAAACTCGGGGTCGGCTTGATCACCCGTCAACCTACGGAACAGGCAAGTGGATGCTCCAGGTTACCCGACGCCACTCGGGGAAAACCCAGTCTCCTGACGGAGCTCCACCCAAATACAACACCAGATGAAACCCGGTCCCAAATGCAAATTCAACATAATCACAACATGAGTAAAACGACCACTGGGCCTATAAACAATACCCATAAAACATACCAACTATGAATCCAACTATATCCACAGTTCTAAGAGTTCAAATGTTTTACTCTATACAACACATATATTAAAAATTAGAGAATTCTAATACATGTATAAAATCATCGCCACAACCCGTCTTTCACAAACTCTACTTCAGATCTAGCAACCCTCGCACGCTCCATGTACCCTCAGAAAATAGTATCCTCGACAGGTGAGCTAATGCTCAAGAGTGGAATCACCCTAAGTGGGCCACTCTCCACCTAAGTAAAGGTAACGTTCAGTAATAACACTCATTCAAGCAAATGCATGATCCTACTCAATGTCTAACTTATCATCTCGCACTGAGTCCTCATCGACTCACACTCGCCTAAGCCTCGTATGAGCATTATTATGTTTATTTGTTTATGACAACCCTCCGATGTGTATATATCAATTTGTCGCCTCCGACGAATATATTATTCAGGGACTACCCTCCGATGTATATCAATCAAGCCGCCTCCGAATATCGATATTTTAGTATGGACTACCCTCCGATAATTAACATTTTTAGACAACCCTCCGAACCATTTTCTCTAGACTCACCTCATGCACTCACTCCTATCATCCTAGGGTGTTCCAGTGCATATGGAATGCATGATGTCAATTCCAATACAGTCTATATCACATGTAAATATATAAACATGCATATATTCACATAAAATTCAATCACAAAATCATGTTATGTAATTACGCATTTCATCACATCAAAATTAGCTCCCATTGGCTAATGATCAAACAAGAGCACTGACTTGAATCTACCTGGCCCAAAACACATTTTCAAGCAAAAATATTTTTCTGTCACTATTCACATGAACAAAGAAAACCCTAGGCTTCATCGCTCACTCGCCACATCAATTTCACTCCGCTCACTTTAGAACTCCGGCTTCATGGCCATTCCCGGCCTCATTCCAATCAATACATGATTTATAGCATAAATGTAGCATTAATCAACCCAAATCAGCCGTGGATCACACGCCTCCATTTGAGGTTCCAAAATTATATCACCCTGGCCCCAAGTTCAAGATCCTCCATCAAACGGCCCCTCACGGCCTCATTCGACTCAAACATTTACAATGTACTTAAACAAAGAATAAAACCCAAGTAGGGAGAAACCCCTACCTCTCTGAGCCGTCAAAACTCTCAATCTAGTACCCACGCGAAACCCTTTTCAGAGCGACTTTCCTTCATTCCGAAGACTTCACTACGGATTACATGATATTTTGTAGAGAGAAGGTACTCTCTCTCTAAAATTAAAAAAAAAAGCAGCTACTGCCGATTTTCCATTCTCCCCACATTTTGGTCCTCCCCCTTTTTTGAAGAAGAAGGCACTTATCTGTCTTCTGTCCCCACATCCACCCAGCACTGAAAACACCAATTTGTCCTTCTTTCTCCTTTGACATCTCATCTCTACGTCCATTTTCATCATTTCTCTACCATGCCACTTATGGCACATGTGCACTGCTATATGTGATTGTCACATCAAATATCATTTTTACCATTAACTAAATGCGATGCCTCAAAACGTGCCAACTCCGACCGTTCTTAATTCCTAATGTAAATTTGATGTGCCTAGATTTCATGGTGACGATTCCAATCTATGGAAATCTATTTCGTTATCCGAGATCTAGAGAATAAGTTCAGGATTTTAACCGAATTACAATTTTGTAAATCGAAATTACGTTTTGCCATTTTTCCGTAAATTGAATTTCTGCCCATAATCCCTATTTCGCCCTAATCCTGTGGGAGAACTCCCAGCATACAAAGGCCCTCGGTCTGCACTGACGCTGAGGAATGTACGGCATCTCTTCCCGTCTCTACCACTGGTCTCTGGATCGTGGCTGCCCCAAACCCTAGATCCCTATCTCTCGGGAGCAATCCTCTCATGTGTTCAGTCGCCGGCAATGGTAACACACCATCCGCCTACCGACCGCAGAATCCTCATCCGTCTCCCCGGGGCCGTGATGGCCGCAGAACTCTAACCCTCGTGAACTAGAAGCCCTCTGCTTCTTTCCTGAACTGAAAGAAGACTGACTCTCTTTCCTCTTGCTACTAACACCCGCATCCCGAGTACTCCTAGCATCATCGATCTCTCTCTCTACATCGGGGCCGGTCCCAACCATAGAAGGTCCATATCTGTGAAAGTAAGTCCTACTATTCCCACCAATGGACAACTTCAGTCCATTCTCAGCCTTAACCTCGCTTGCAACTGTGGGCTAATGAATCATCCGCAAATCGAGCTTAGCTCGTGAACCTAGCCACATAATCCATCACCGGTCATCACCCCTCGCTTCACCAGGAACTCCCCGAGCTCGCATGCCCCGCTTCAGCCAGATCTGGAAAGTACTTACCCATGAATAGAAGCCCTCAAACTCTGCCCTCCTTGTCATAAAATTCTAAGTTTCTAAAGGTCCCGCCCATCTCCAATTCATACTGGCTTCACCCCAAATTGAACGCAGCCTAACCCGATCCTCGGGTCGCCCGCAGGTGGTCTCCACTGGCCTCTAACACCTTCTCGACCGCATAAACCAACGGTCTACCACCACTCTGACTCCTCCCGCGAATGCCTCGAGGATGATGCTACTTAAACCTCCTGGAGAGGTCACTAGACTCCCCGTAACTAATTCCGCTTACACTCACCGTGATAAGAGTCGTCAGAATACCCACAACGCCCTGCCAAAGGCCCTCGATCAACATCGGTGACTACCAAACGTCTGGTGCCTCGACCAATACCTCGTGGACGCCCCACGTCCTCGCCTTCTACTAGCCACTACACATGTCAAATGACAGTTAACATAATGCAAGATTCTAAGGTATAAACATGTACTCGTAGACAGTCTATTCATACACGTAATCATTTATATTTCAAGTCCCCATTCATGAACTTAAGACCATTTATCCAATATATTAAATCATATTTATCAACAAAATTTTATTTTTTGATAATTCTCTCATTTTAAAATCTTCCATTTTATTCGATTTTATTTTATTTTATTTTATTTTTCAAAATTTATTTGCATTTTTTTTCAAGGTAAATTTTTGTGAACAAAGTTCATGAACAGTTGTCCAAATGTGTTGATTCAAACAAGATCGAGTCCAAAACAACAGCCGGGGGTGCACTAAGTGCATACCAGCCGGGGCGCCGCTTCGACACAGCTTCAAAAGGGCTACAGGCTGTGGCCGCAAAGCCAAAGACAGGTCACATGGCAGACAGCAGGTTGCGGCCCACGCTCAAGCAGAAGCCGTAATCATTAGCCGCCTCTACACGCCCGCTTACGCCGCCGCGCCCGTGCCAAGGCCGCTAAGGTTCTGTTAATCGCGCCCAGTTTATGCTCAAATGGCAAGAGTTTCATTTCAAAGGTCTACACCCATTTTTTTCGTTTCACACTTTTTTCTTTCCAAACTATATCGAAAAATAACACTCCAAAACATATATACATATTTTTTTTTTTCATTATCCAATAACCCAAATAATTTTATTAAAATTTTTCTTTAATTTTCCTTCCAGCTTCTTTACACACTCATAAAACCCAAACACCATTCAACACACCTTTATGTTTTCCAATGTGCTATCCAGACTTAAGCACACACCACACAAAGCACATAAAATTTTATGTTATGCATATTTTCACAAATAACACCATCAAATCACCTGTTAATCACACACAAAACACATGTATGCAGTGTTCTAATATTTATTCTGTAATTGTCTAGGTACCCACATACCTAACTCTAACATCAAGCCACCAAGTGGTGATGTTCCTATCTCTTAAGACTATGGCCTTAGCCCAAGTTCCCCCAAGCCCTAGGTATTCGTATACCCTGCTCAAACTAAGCCGCGACACCCCAAATCCCGGTCCGTCGACTACCAACCCACGAACGACTTCAGAACGCCTGGGTGACCCGACATCTCTTACGAAAATCGAAGGTAGTCTCCTTCAGACGGAGCTCTACCCTAGTATATAACCCGTCCTAACACATCCAACGAATTACATAGGGTCCAAACGAGAGTACATAATGGCCACTCGCCCCCGCATCATCACTCAACCAATATATCCTAAACTATATACACAAGAGTTAGAAAATACTTATACAAACATATATTAAAAATTTAGAATTCTAATACATGTCATACATCATAATTTCACTATTCATCACCCCAAAAATTAGCTCATGTGAGCTAATTAACAAACACGAGCAATTCGAGTCAATCACCCAACCAAACACATTTTTCACAAAATTAATCTATGAACATATTCACGTGGAATGCTGAAACCCCTGCCACTGCTCACGACCACCATCCAATCACTCTGGGCTCACTTTTGTGAACCCGAATTTCACGGCCATTTCCTACCATACAAAACTAACACAAGATTTATTTCATACCTCCCATACTCAACAACCGAAAAACAACCCATAAATCGCGCGGCCTGCCGCTCCATGGCTCCCAAAATTACCAATTCATTCTAAGTTTCGATCGATCAAACGATCGTTCAAGGCCTCATACCAACCGAAACATTATAAAACACTTAAATAAAGTGTAAAACCCAAGTAGGATAAATCCCCTACCTCACGGAGTTTGTCGAAAACTCCTAAAATCGGTGCCCACGCGTAGGTCTCGATATAGAGCAAACTTCCTTCTGCCTCGAAGGATTTCGACTATTTATCGCCTACAAATCTGTAGAGAAGTCGATGCTCCCTCTCACTAAAAACTCCATTTCCAAACTCAGATCTCCTCCCTTCATTTCACGTTTTTGGTCTTTTTTAATTGTGAGACAAACTACTCATTTGCTATTTCGCTTTATTATCATTTAACTATTCATCCATGTCCCCAAAATCTTGGAGTTTCGACATTTGACACTACCTCAGCCGTCCATTTCAATAATTTCTCTATTCATGCCACTTATGGTACATGAGTACGTGTTATGGACTTTGGTCACATCGGTCATCGCTTACTAAGACCAAAAACTGACGCCAAAATCTGCAAATCCCAATTGTCCTGAACAACGAATTCACGTGGTAGCTGGGGATTGGCGAGACGACCTAAATCTGAAATCCATTTCACATCCGAGATCTAGAATAAATTTAGGATTTTTAACCGAAATTCGATTTTGCTCCTTTTCCGTAAATTGGAATTCTCTCGTCTTACAAATTCGGGATACAATCAAGATCGCAGCGCTGGGACATCCAAGCATCAGTGGTTGATTAATATTTAAACTAAATCCTTTGCGGGAAGACTAATAAAGTACACAATGCTCACAGAAGAGCATATTTTTTACAAAAAAGAGGCGATATAACCCCTTGATGATAGATAAGGAATAGTAAGATTTTATTTATGTTTAAATGATAAGAAAATGGTTAGAAAGGAAAGAAGTAGGTATTTTAAAACAGCCCCAACTTGCCAAAAGATTCAAATACATCCCCCTTAGGCCTTAGCTTTTAGAGTCGTAAAGAACACTCAACAATACAAAAGAATTTAGACATGTTGAATCCATATGCCATATTTCTTTGATTCAGAATTCTCTCAACCCCCTCCTTTTCCCATACCCATAAACCCAACTCCAACCCTTACACTCATTTCTCTTTCATGTCTACCACTACCAAAAAATAGAAAGGCCAATTGTGCTATATTCTAGCCACTCTGAGATATTATGATAATGAGAAAGATTGCATAGAAAATAACTCTTAGTGGTTAAAAAAAAAAAAAAAAAAGCCATTCCCTTTCATAAGTTGTGACAACCACCCATAGCATTTGTTTCAACAAACTATTTTGTTCAAAATACCTATATAAGCCATTAAATATCATATTTCATTACCCAATGACCTTTCTCGATCAGAATCTCCAAGGGAACAGAATCGTGGTGATCATATGGGCTACTTTCGACCCATCAACACATCATATTTCCAATATACTATAACATTGTATTAACATACGATTTTAAAAGTCGATGGTTGATTTACCTTTAAAATTAGAGACCACAAAATTTCCATGGGTAATTACTTAGGAAAGAGCAAATTGTTAACTGACCGTAATTCATGAAGCGCGTTTTGCTTCCAATTTTTCATACGTTTCATATAATCAAGCTTATAAATGATCCGCTTAACGATCAAGGGCCACAAAATGGATACGCTACTATATCAAACAACAAGCCATCTAAATTCTATTCAGATGTGTAATCCAATGACAACATTAACTCAAATAAAATCAGCACACACATAATAAGCACATGTTACTGTTATCTTCTTCATGCAATGCACCCTCGAGCATCGTAACGAAACATTACTTGCGATACATTCATGCTACTGGAAACAATTTTGTTATCTTGGTCAAAACAATAGCTAAATAAGTAGTAACAAAATTTTGGAAGGGAAAAAAAATGTAATAGCATATTATATTTTCTTGCTCAAGGAACATATATGACAACTCGACTAGTTTTTCAGATGGTGTTCTAAATCAAGGATTGATGTCTAAGGCACAAAATTCTTTCATACTCAAATGTTTTTGATTAATAAGGGTAATTTCATAATACAAATGTAATGTAGTTGAAGAGATCCCTAACTAGTCAAGCTTTCTTTCATGTAAATGGGGAATTTTAGGTTGTTACAATGGTACATCATTTCTTTAACAAAAAGTAAGAATAAACGAGAAGGCTGTGTCACCTTTTTATACAATCGATGATCAATGAAGAAGCCATCCAAGTAGGCTCATAGAAGATTAGTACCGATCAAAATTTTCAAATTCAACCTCTCAAGGTCCTCCTTTGTCCCAAATTTGAAATCATCATACACAGTTGTTTGTGCACCCTCCTCCATCTCTTCTCGTAATGACAAAGTGGAACAAAGGTCAAAGTTGGACTGAATTTGAGACAGAATTTCAAGAACAAGAGTCAATAACATCTTGAGATCAAACCGTTAAATTTTCCAAGTAAGAACACCATTTGAGAGCACCATTTGAGAGCAGGCCCCAGAGCGGGTCCGGCCACCATCCAAAGCTAGCAACATCAAGCCACTGTCACTGAACACACATATATCATTTATTGTTCCAGCTTGGTTCACGCCGTCATGCCATCCCCGAGAACAAACCAAATGTCACGGAAAGATCAAACATATGTAAACTATAGAGGAAGAAAGATATAAATATATAACACATTTGATTAAACACATTAAAATTGTTAGTCATGAATAAAATAAATTAGTGTAATACCCGTAATTTTTAGCGTGCTTTAAGTGGGTTATTTAATTTATTTTTCTAATTATATATATATATATATATATATATATATATATATATATATATATATATATATATATATATATATATATATATATATATATATATGTGGGGTCCACACCCTTCGGGACCCGCATCCCTTCAAAATTCCACTCATGTGATATCCTCATTCCCACCGAGCCTGGCCTCCCTGCAGATTCGAACCCAGACCTAAAGGTCTTTAGTCCAATGGGTGGCATCTCCGTACCAACCGAAAGCAAGACGCTCAAAACTACTATAACATTCATGTCATTGGGTTTTACAATATATATATATATATATATATAGAGAGTATATATATATATATATATATATATATATATATATATATATATATATATATATATATATATATATATATATTTTATTGATCCTAGAGTATTATTTGGGTATATATATATATATATATATATATATATAGTAGTTTGACCTACAATAGCTTAAATAATTAGTTTGATTAAATTAAATGTTAAAGTATAGGAAATATCTTAGTATATGTAAATTTATCCCTAATTTAGCTTAATTTTAGATTAAGCCCTAATTAAAAATAATTGGGGACTTTAGGGCTTTTATTTTGAAGGGGAAAGAGACCAAATTTTGGGGCCCCCGACCCTCTCCTCACGCCTGGCCCTCTTCCCTCTTTCTTTCTCCTTCTTCTTCTCCACAGGCCAAGCCGCTCCGTCCGACCACCTCCACACACTGGGCCCGTGCGATCCAAGGTTCTAAACCATTACCCACACACCTCACCCAACCTCCGACCACCCTTGGACTCGTCGGAAAACGCCCCCAACTCGCCTGAAAACACCTCGCCATTTTCTCTCTCTAACTGCCACCACCCTGAGCCACCGTCGCGCCGCCACCACCACCTCTTCTCGACGCCGGCAGTTTACCCGACACGCGCAGCCCGTCCGGCTCCTTCCTCCTTCGCGGCTGGGCGCTGGCCACCGCGCCTTGGGGTGGTCGGTCGCCTGTAATGCCCTTGGCGTGTTTTCCGCCAAACAAAGGCCATTTTCGAGCTCAGACCCCAAAACCTTAGTGGGAGGTATGATTCACTATTTCAAGATTTAATCGTAGTGATTTTTGTGAGAGATAAACTCAAGAAGAAAATCGCTTTTATGCTTTTGAGTTGTTTTTAAGCGCCTAAAATTATACAAAAATTGCTTGACTCCCTAATCCCGATCTACGCTTAGTACCCCTGATTTAATTTCGACGGTTGAATTCTTTCCGCCAATTGGGTTTATCGGCGACCTGGGAAGCATGCCGAAATGTAACGTCCGTCTCCGCTCCGCGATCCGACGGTAATCGGTTTCCGTGATTCGAGCTTCAGAAGAATCTATACTCTAAAAACGCTGGGTGGCGAGCTCTAATTGTATGAATTGTTCGATATTCGTGATTTTAATTGTTCGTAAAGGTTATTTTAATATTGAAAATGCCTTATTTATCGCTTAATCGTCATGTTCGTGTTTTGAAAAGATGTAACTTAAAATATATACGCTAAGACGATGTTGTGTTTAATCTTATCCTATGTAATTAGAACCGCGTTGATTCTGATTAAACGTATTTTAATTATATCCCGAGTTATCCATGTATATGCCATAAATGATTAGTCCAAGCTATAAATTGTATCAATCGTATTTATCGCGAATTGTCGAATTGTGGTTTGATCACATGAGCCGTGATTTATCTGTAGCTGTGGCCCTACTTTATTGATAAATCAGGATATTAGAAGTGTATTTTATCGTGCTGACCCATTTTGCTGTGAGTTGTCCGCTTAGGAGGTTCTCACAATTTTTGTGAGAACATAAGTACGCTTCGTGGTTTCCATTAGTCTGTGAGTTTTCGGGCTCGAATCTAGAGTATATTTAAATCTAATCTTATTTATCAATAACGTCTTTCCATTTTAGATTGTCCTACGCCTCCGTCAGATGTACTGAAGCAGGAGCGATTTCGAGATCCGACATACTGAGTCGGAGACATATAGCTTTATTACACATCATCTGCATGCATGGCATAAAGATTTATGGTATTAGGCTACACCTATCATCACGACATGATTATTATCATTGGAATTGTATTTACTATGGTAACTAAATTATTTAGTTCGTTATGAAATATATCTGCATATGAGACTCAGCAGGATGATGGACGTAGAGTGCGTATCGTCAAAAGCGATATCGCCGCCAGGGGCGAAATGCTCAGAATGGGAACTATAGCAGGACATACCACCCAATGGGTTACACTGACCGTTAACTTCCAGAATAATCGACTATGATGCGTAATCATGTTTATGCATATGAGTTCCCGTCGAAAGGTTTTCCTGGACGCCTGGGAGGTAAGGTCCTCGGGTCGAGCCGCTACCCTGTGGCGCCCGCCATGGATTGGCGGTGTGATAGCTCGGCCGGAGTTAAGGACCCCGGTCGAAAGCATTTCCCTGTGGGCGCCCAAATTATAGCTCTGCTGGCTTGGCGGTCAACCTGATAAGGACCCCGGCTCAGCATTTCCCTGTGGGCGCCACTACATCGATTCGAGAGAGTCGACGGGCTTATGTGATCGAGATGTGGTCCGCCAGAGTTCCCTTTATCATTGTGATGATAATGGATGATATGAAATCCTGATGTGTGTGCATGCATACATATGTGAGCAATTATATAGTCTCACTGATATATATATATTATATTATATCAAATTCTATATGTATGTGGATATCCCCATTGTCAGAGATGGTATAGATTATATGATATTAACTCACTTTATATCGACGCTCAATTTATTTTTCAAAATCACAATCTCCTCCTTCCCTGCACTTCTCGATAAATCGTCGAATTCTCTTCCTTCACTATTATTATAATGCACTATTATGATATTATTAATTCCTTTGTCTACTTAATCAGGTCACTGGCAGATTGAATATTATATGTTTTCAGAATTTGATAATCTCCGTCATTCTCAGGTATGACTTACCCGTATGTGGGATCGAGACTTTATTTCTCCCTATCGAGGTTCGGGTATCCGAGCACATTATATATATGTATGTGATATCACAGTGATCGTATGATAGTCAAACATTAATTATTTCAAGGCTCTCACATTTGGGTTTTTGGGTGGGCCTTTACGCCTTCCCATTCCTAAGGTTTACTACTACCTGCAGAGTCGGGTCGTGACAAAGTTGGTATCAGAGCTACAAAGTTCATTTCTCCTATGGCCTGTAGTCTAAGTTTCCAAGATCAGAATTAGGATCGAGTTCGTCCTCATTCGTCACTATCAGATCTAGTTTCGTCGGTCTGCTAAAGGTCTCGTTATTATCCGATACCTTTGTTTACTTTCGCATGAGACTGAGATCGAGGGTTAATGCAAACTGGCAATGGCCGGATAATTGGCAGAACTACAGCACCCGCTGGACCCGCGGCACTCTATACGAGGCCCGTGAGGCCCAAGACGAGGCATCCCTCCGCCCGATCCACCGGGGCCCGGGAGAGATGCAAGGAGAGACTCGGTAGCCCCGTGGCAAAGAACTAGAGAGGTACCCCACGATGAGCCACAAACAGGAGCCACAGTCAATATGCCCCAGTACGGGCCAGCACAAGAGATGTTCGCTACGCAGACTCACTACAGGCATTTCGCGTAATGACTGGGTGCATGCTCCAAAGAACTTATGAGCATCAACTACAGCAGGTCATAATATCAAGCTCACCGAGTGACCGTGGATTCACCCGCATCACATTCCTTTATTCCAAGACACCGTGCTTAATGAGGTTGTATTTGATGGGGTATCCGGTGACCCAAACGGATTTTCCGACGTAAGTGGAGAAGAGCATTCTGATCCGGGAGAACCGACAGACTGACCATCGAGGATGGCAGTTTCTCCCCCGGGCGGCTCGCATCAAGTAGCTGGTACAAGGATTACACTGTCGCTTCGAGGGTAAGGACATGGGCCTGGCTTCGTGAGAGATTCAAGATACTATATTTTTCGCTATGAGGCAAGAGTACCAAGACAAATTTTTATAATTAGCAGAGATGAGATAAACAGATGCAGCATCCAGGTCATATCCCGGAGTAATTTATCAGTTAATCATGAACGCAGACAGAACATCAACGGCTCTGACCACATTTCATATCCTTGGTACAATGAGGAAGTAGAAGCCATATCACTGACAGCGAGACGATGGAGACTCGACCGCCTTCACAGATCTTGATGGTGCCAAGAAGAAGACCCGCACGTAGGAGCAAACTACACACCGCTCGCAGCCAGTAGTATTATGGTGGTACAGAGTAATTTTGCAGCCAGCCAGACAGAGCGCTTTAGGACCAAGGGGTCACAAGAAGGGCAGACGCAAACCGTAAGGGCTATGAGGGCTTCCTGATCGACAAGTGGCTTCAGCCCAAATGGGGCCATAGTTCAAGGGACGTGAACGCTCTAAGTACGCAGCCGCTAGTTCGCAACAGATGTCTGTGTAATGGGCTGGATGATGTGGCCTCAGACAAGGGCTAGTGGAGCCTGTTTTAGGTGTGAGAGCTGGGGCCATACGTCAACCACGCCCTGTAGATTTCCCAAACAGCACTCTTCCCTCGTGGTCTCTCACATGGCCTAGTGTCGCCCGCCTGGGCCCATCGGATCGCCTACCTCTCAGCTAAAAGCAAAGATAAAGGATGCCAGGCCGTGGATATTGAGGTAGAGCTCCGGAGTGACATTTAAAGGGTAGCCAGGTCGTTTCGAGCTCCTACCACCGACGTGGTCAGCCGTAGCTTTACGCCACTTCCTCAGACGCCGTGGCGCCAAATGTCAGCTTTTATCGTGTACTATTCCGGCCTCATATACTAAGGCTGTGGTGTTATTAGATCCGGTGCCACACTCCTTCAGGTCTCCTAGTTTTGCATTTGTGCTCGTGCCCACTTACCAGACTCGAGACTCCGTTATCGCTCACTACCCTCGAGTGATGCCTGCAGGCGTATATTTACTTTCCATCGTGTCCGATTTCAGAAGAGGTGTAGATCTTCCTACGATCTTATTTTGTCGATGTACCATTTCGGAGGTTTATTTTTAGGTATGGATTGGTCGCCAGCACTACGCCACCTGGATCGCGAGAGTAAACAAGTGATTTTCCTGACCTGTGGGATCTGTGAAGCCTGTTTCGTGCGAGTGATAATGCTCTCTAATTTAATTCTCAAATGACATACCAGCTGATGTTACGCCGGGGTGCTGTAGGCAATCGGCTCCTCATAGCGGGACACCACAGAGATGTGTGTAAGGTCGATGATGTCCCTATCGTCATAATTTCCCGATGTTTTCCCAGAGGAGTCGCAGTGGTCACACCCCGACAGGAGATAGAATTTCAGATTGATGTCAGACCCGCACCACTTCTATCTCCTCGCCACTCCATAGACGCACTGGGCAGAGTTGAAGGAGCCGAAGGAGCAAAGCACAGGATTTGTTAGACAAAGGTTTCATGTGCCTGCACTTCTCAGTGGTGCCTCAGGTTATTTGTAAAGAAGAAAGACATTCCTCGCGCTATGTATAGACTCATGTGCACACCGAATACATGATAATAATGCACAAATATCCGCCTCCCGAATGTATGACTCGTTTCGATCACCAGTAGGTGCACTATGTTTTTCTAAGATCGATCACTGGCCGATATCATCAACAGAATAAGACATGAGATGTTCCCAAGACAAAAGATTCGTGATCGGTACGCCATTACGAGTTCCTAGTGATGTCTTTGACCTACTAGAACGACCTATAGCCTTTACGGATTCGATTTAACAGAGTGTTCAAACCTTCCTCGGATCGCTTGTAATCGTGGTTCATGGATGATATCTTAGTATATTCCCGAGTGATATATACGTAGAGCATTTAAGGATAGTATCAAGGTACTTCGAGGAGCAAATAATTATATGCCACCCTCTCAAGTGTGAATTTCGTCGAGCATACCTTCTCGGGACATGTAGTATCGAGGGAAGCATTCAAGTGATCCCAAGAAGATAGAGGCAAGAATGTACCGCGTAGACCAAACTAATATGGATCGAGGTTCAAGTTTCGGTTTAATGTGATATTATCGCCGCTTCGCGCAGATTTTTCGAGGATCGGGCCAGCACTTTACACTCGCTAACCCAAGAACGTGAAGTTTCAAAGGATTGGAGGCTCGTGAGCAGGCTTTCAGTCGGCGATTGCCCGACCTCCGCCTGTCGGTACTACCTTCGCACAAGTAGGTTACATAAAGGTATCGTGACGCCTGCAGTCGGATCGGGGGTGTATCACGAAGACGGCAAGGTGATCGCCATGCTTCTAGCACCAAGAGGCACGAATGCACTCACCCCACCCATGACTCGAGATCCGCCACAGGATCTCAGATCAAGATCCGGAGACATTAATTGCATGGTGAGACATGTGAGATTTTCACTGATCACAAGAGTTTAAAATATATTTTTCACAGAGGAGCTAAATTTTAGACAGAGAAGATGGTCGGAGTTGTTAAGGACTATGATTGTATAATCATGATCAATACCCGTAAGGCTAATGTGGTATGTGATGCTTTCAGTAGGAAGTCATCAGCAGCCTTGCCCACATTAATAGCAGAGTAGTTTACATTTGATAAGGAGTCAGAGGAATTGTAAGGATCGTGGTTTACTATTAGAGGTAATCGAGCCTGAGCACTTTTAGCACATTTCGCAGTCAACTCCGCTCTAATGGACAGAATTAAACACCAAATAAGGCAGAGACCCGTCAGCTTCTGATGAAGATTAAGGATGAGGTTCAAAGAGGTCGTGCATGATTTCTGCGGATCGGGATGATGGCAACGCTGAGATCGGGTACTAGATCGCGGCGTCCTCGATGTCGATGGACTCAAACCAGATTATGAAAGAGGCCCATCATGGGCCACTTACAAAAGATTCATCCTAGATCCACTAAGATGTATCATGATCCTTAAGGGCAACTTACTGCGGAGTGGTACAAAGAAGACGAAGCAGCTCAGATCCGCGTTCGACTTGCCGCCAGTCAAACTCGGTTAACGTCGTATCGGTCGTCGGCAGAACACCCCATTCCGTAGTGGAAATCGGAGAATATTACCAGACTGGTGGACTGGTCAGTCAACTCTGGGCAGGTATGATTCCATTCTGCGATAGTCGCATCAATGACTAAGCTCGCACACTTTACCCGTGAAGGCAACTTTTTTCCGTGAGCCGTATGCTAGGTGTATATCGAGAGGATCATAGTCTTCATGGCATCCCAGCCTCATCATGGTCCGATGAGGGCCCCGCCACTTCTAGGTTTCATTGCTTCATGAGGAGCTCGGGTACTGACGACTTTAGTACGCCTTTCACCCTCGCATGTGATGGACAGTCCGAGAGGACTATCTCGTGACGCGCCGGAGGACATGTTGGGACGCTGTTGATGCTTCGAGGCCAACGGATCGCATTTCACTCAGGAGTTCGCAGATAACAACAAGCATCATGCTAGTATCTAGATGGCGCCTTACGAGGCATCAGATGGCAGAAGTGTGATCGCATTACTGGTAGTTAAGTCAGAAAGGAAGTAGTCCCGAATTGGTCCAAATCACTTCTGAAAAGATTCCTATTATTCGAGATCGGTTGAGGACCGCTTTCAGCAGACAGAAGAGCTACGCAGACCCCAAGAGGAAACACGTGAGTCTGGGTGTAGGTGAGTATGTCAAGGTTTCCCCGACGCGAGGCGTGATGAGATTTGCAAAAGTGGGAAGTCGCACCCCGCTACGTGGGACCATTTTGAGATTGCAGGGATGAGTCAGATGAGCCACGACCGGAATCACACCTAATTTCGCCAATGTTCATCCCGGCTCTTCACACAGGCCCATGGCTGAGAGTTATGTGTCCGATCCTTCACATGTGCTACAGCTCAAGAAGCAGAGGTCAGGAGGATTTATCGCATGAGGAGAAACCCCGTAGCTATCAGGATACTGTGCTCACAACCCGATCAAAAGTCATTCCGCTTGTCAAAGTCTTATGGCAGAATCATTCGACTGAAGAATGCACGTGGGAATCCGAGCAGGAGATGCGACGCCTATACCCATACTGCTCCAAAGAATGAGGTATGTTCTATTCTAAATTCGAGGACGAATTTTTCTTAAGTGGGAGAGAATGGGCCACCCGTAATTTTAGTGCGCTTAAGTGGGTTATTTAATTTATTTTCTAATTATATATATATATATATATATATATATATATATATTTTATTGATCCTAGAGTATTATTTTGGGTATATATATATATATATATATATATGTAGCAGTATATATATATATATATATATATAAGAGGTTTCACCCTACAAATTATTTAAATAATTAGTTTGATTAAATTAAATGTTAAAGTATAGGAAATATCTTAGTATATGTAAATTTATCCCTAATTTAGCTTAATTTAGATTAAGCCCTAATTAAAAATAATCGGGGACTTCAGGCTTTTATTTCAAGGAAAGCACTAAACTCTTTGGGGCCCCACTTCTCCTCACGCCGTCCCTTCCTCTTCTTCTCCTTCTTCTCCTGGCCGCCCTCCGCCAACCGACCACCCTCCGCCACTCCGGGTCCAAAGGATCTGGGGTTGCTCCTGAACCATCACCCACACACCCTTCAACCTCCGACCACCCGACTCGTCTGAAAACGCCCTAACTCGCCTAAAACACCTCGCCATTTTCTCTAGCTGCCACCACTCCCGCCACCGTCGCAGCCGCCACCACCAATTCTTCTCGACGCCGCAAGAAGCTTCCTCGACACGCCGCGTACCGCCGCTCCTTCCTCCTCGCGGTGGCGCCACCGCAATTTTCTTAGGTCGCTCGCCAGGGAACAAATTCCTTGGCGTGTTTTCTCGCCAAACAGCTTACTGAGCCTCGTGACCCCAAAACCTTAGGGGAGGTATGATTCGCCATTTCAAGCTTTAATCGTAGTGATTTAGAGAGATAAACCAAGAAGAAAATTCTGCTTATGCTTGGAAGTTTTTAAGCCGTCTAAAAATTATACAAAAATTGTTTTTGACTCTAATCCCAATTCACGCTTTAGGTACCCCTGATTTAATTTCGACGGTTGACTTTTTCCGCCACCGTCACGGCGGCAATTTTAGAAGCGTACGCAAAGAATGTAACTCCGTCTCCGTTCAGTGATTCCGACTGGGGCACCTGGGCTGCATTCGAAAGCCTCAGAAAGAATCTATACCCTAAACGCGCAAGTAGCTCTAACGGCTAATTGTTCGATATTCGTATTTTAATTGTTCAGAAGGTTATTTTAATATTGAAAATGCCTACTATCGCTTAATTGCTCATGTTCGTGTTTTTAAAGATGTAACTTTAAAATATATACGCCGGCACGATGCAGGTTTAATCTTATCCTATGTAATTGTAACCGCGTTGATTCTCGATTAAACGATTTAATTATATCCGGTTATCCATGTATAAATATAATGATTTATCCAAGCTATAAAATTGTAATTAAATTTGTATTTACCGCGAAATTGTCGACCAGGCTTGGATCGCTGGCCGTGGATTTATCTCACAATAGGCCCTACTTCTAAGATTGATAAATCAGGATATTAGAAGTGTATTTTATCGTGTTCGAATCGGTTTATAAAGGAGTTAAGTCCGCTTTTTAGGAGGTTCGCCGAATTTTCAGAGAACATAAGGCGCTTCGTGTCTGCTTAGTCTGAGTTTTCTCACACGAATCTAGAGTATATTTAAATCTTAATCTTATTTATCAATAACGCCTTTCCATTTTATTGTCCGGAAGCAAATTCCGCCAGATGTACCTCGAGGCTATGAGCGATTCCGAGATCCGATATACTGAGTTGATATCATATGGCGCACGATTAATATCATCTCGCATGCATGGCATGTTATTTATGGTGCATTAAAGCACCCATCATCACGACATGATTATTATCATCGAATCAGGATGGCACAGGTAACCAAATTATTTAGTTCGCGCGAGATATATCTCGCATATGAGACTCAAGTATGAATATGGGATGAGTGTATTGTCGGGTGCGAGTATTGCTGCGGCATTGTATGTAAATGTTTGTAATGGGAATCCATAAAGTAGACATACCACCTAACTGGTTACATCGGGATCAAGGCAGGCGCACCGGTACAACTGACTATGACGAGAATTATGTTTATGTATATGAGTTCCATGGTTGAGCGCTTTCCTGTGGATGCCTGAGGTAAGGTCCCCCGGTCGAAGCACTGTGGCGCCTAGCTATGGATTATGGTAGATACCGAGTTAAGGACCCCGTCGAGCATTTCTCTCAGGCGCCTAGCTATAGTTCGGTTGCTTAAGTGTCAATCGAGTTATGACCCCGGGTCGAGCATTTCTCTCGTGGCGCCAGCCACATCGATTTGAGAGTCGATGGCTCAGTGATATATAGGGTCCTACAGAGTTCTCGATGCATGATGAATGTGATGATATGAAACTCGATAAAATGCATATATGGAGCGACGTTATATAAACAATTTCAATGTGATATATATATATTATATTATATTGAAATTTTATATGTATGTATATCCTCGCTGGTTGTAGATGTGGTATAGAATTATAAGGATATTAACTCACTCTTAGACTGATCGTCTCAATTTATTCTTCAAAAACGTTTTTCCTCCCCGCATCTCTCATAAATCCAGCTCACCTCTTCCTTCACGCTTGCCATGTACTATTATGATATTATTAATCTTTGTCTACTTAATCTAGTACACCGCAAGATTGAATATTATACTGTTTTGTAATTCGATAATTTCCGTTTCATTTTGTGTATGATGACTAAAATGTGGACTTAGACTTTATTTCTCCCTATCGAGGCTCGGGGCATCCGAGCATATTATATATATGTATGTGGATATATCGCCGTGATCGATGATAGTCACATAATATTTCACAAGGTCACACAAGCTCCGCAGAGTTCAAAGCTCCATCCTGACGCCACGCCCCTCGTAGTCAGCCGACAATTAGAATTGGCAATAAATGGCTATAAAGCAATGAATGAAAGATCAATAAACTATAAAGGAAGAAAGATACAAATATGTAATATATTTAATTTGAACATATTCAAATTGTAGTCATGAATGAAATTAGAATCGAGATAAAGCAATCAAGGTAAAATCAAAGTCCAGCTTGTTGAATGTTCATGCTAGATTCTTTTAATTCCTTCGATCCATCAAAAGCGCACATTCGATATGTTCGACAATTTTTTCTCACATAAAAATCATTAGATGTGGATTTAGCTAAAATAAAATTTGGTCACAAAGGCATTTCGCCTCGTATCATCCGATTGCAAATCAAATGTTGGAAGTCAGTTGTAAATGCCCACCGTATTACGCTTATAAAGAGCTAAGTAAGAAAAAGAAGTCAAGACAAAATCTTGGTACCTAGTCACATTATGCTTAAAACTTCCGTAGAGTCGAATCACAATCATCTTAAATTGTTGGATGTCAATTATGGTTACAATAAGTTACCAATAAAAAAATTACGGGCTACACGTTGTCCTTGTGTCCAAATTTTATATACGGGCAAAAGCTCCACATTTTCATATATCGTATTTAAAAATCCATTCACTAGCCAAGAATAGAAGTTCAGAGAAAGTATGATTAATATTTAGTATTTTATCCATTTCCTAAACGATACATGTATAATAAAATAAGCAACACATCACTGAAATTCTTCAGTAATTGCCACTAACAAGTCTAAAAGTAATCTAAATTTCTAAATTAACTCATATGCTTCATTTTCTAGAACTCTTGGAACACCTTTTAGAACATGGAAGAAACAAATGAATACTGTTGTCTTAGTCCACAAAAACCAGGGGGGAGTGTGGAAGCAAACTCTCCATTTTCTACCAAAGTGCATTTAAACATATCTAATCAAATATTCACATATTAGTCTAAGCAATACTTCACGATTCCGTGACGCCCCAAACTCGGCATCTCGTTTGACTACCCATTAATCATGGACATTTCTCGTGAATGCTCGTGACCCGACATTTTTCACTTAAAATCGGCAGAGTCTCCTTTGTACGGGGAGCTCTACCTAAATACAAACTCCGCATATAACCCGTCCCAACAATCCAATATAGCAATAACATAAGTAAAACGACTAATTGGGCACACCACAATACTCATCATCAATATAAACCAACTATACAAACTATAGTTCAAGAGTTATAATGATTTACTCTTATACAACACATATATTAAAATTCTAAAATTTAATACATGAAAACCATCAAAGCTACATTCCTACTTTCTAAACGGCCTCTATGATGGAACTGCCTCCTCGCACGCTTCCTCGTATTCAGAAATAGCATCCTCGGCTGTGGTGAGCTAATGCTCAAGAGTGGGCACTCACCCTGCCAGCTACTCTCCACCTAAGTGCATACGCAATGTCTAAAATAAACACACATCTGCCAAATGCATGATCCTACTAATGTCTAACCCGATCATCTCATACCCCAAGGCCTCACCGACTTCCCTCACACCTCGCCTAAGCCTCAGATGGTAAATTCATTATGTTTATTCAGTGGACAACCCTCCGATGTATATATATCACTGGGTCGTCCATGTATAACACCAATGCCTCCGACGATTGATATTTTTAGTATGACTACCCTCCGAGCACTATCATTTTGGGGACAACCCGAAACCATCTTTTCTAGACTCACCCTACGCACTCACTCTATCGTCCTAGGTGCCCCAAAGGTAATGTGGAATGCATGATGCCAATTCCACATGTTTATCACACATGCAAATATATAATCATGCATATATTTACATAAATTTAATCACATTAAATCATGTCATGTAATTTCACATTCATACACCAAAAATTAGCTCGCTTGGGCTAATTATCAAACACGAGCAATTCGATTTGAATTACTCAACCAACACATTATTTCACAAAAATTATTTTGTGAACACTATTCCTGAATAAGAAACCCTAAGCAGCCATTCCCTGAACACAATCATCTGGCTCACTTTGTGAACCCGACCTCACACTACTCTCGGCCCTATGCATATCACAAATACAATTCTGTACAATTTATACAACTAACACCCCCAATACTTCACGTCACGCTTACACAATTCGCTTCAAAATTTAATAATTCGGTTCCAAGATTCAGACGATCAACGCCACTCACTACCAATCAACTCAAACATCATAAATACACTTAAATAAAGCTCAGAAACTCAAGTAGGATAAATCACCTCACTGAGTTTTTGTCAAACTCCTAAATCAGACTCACGCCAAGCCCTCTGCGTGTAATCGCTTCGCTTTGTCCCGACGACTCACTGGCCGGATCTCCCGAAAATCTAGAGAGAATGAGGTCCTTCTCTCTCTAAAACCTCCATTTTTTTCTGTTTTCTGCCGCTACTGCCCCCTCTGGTCGTTTTCTACCCTTTTTGCATTTGAGAAGATAAACACTATTCATTGTTTGTCTTTTTCTAACTTAAACAATTCCAAAAATGACATTTATGTCATTCTTTTCCCAGTTTTGACACTCGGCACTATCTCGGCTATCCATTTTCATCATTCCTCTACTCATACCACTTATGGCACATGAGTACGTGTTATATGTGACTTTCGTGGCATCGAAAATCTTTTTACGGTACCCGAAACGCGATGCCTTGAAAAACGTGTCAACTCCGACTGTCTCGGAATTCGACGAAATTCGACGTGCTAGCTAGATTTCTCAAGACGCATTCCAATCTGAAACTGCTTTGTCATCCGAGATCTAGAGATTAAATTTTGGATTTTTAACCGAAATTACGATTTACCTTTTTTCCTAAATTGGAATTTCTAGGTCTTGCTGCATTCTATGAATTACAAGACATAAATGAAGTGGCAGATATCAAGCACAATGAAGTTTTCCCAATATCAACTGACTTAGACATCACTTCTAAATCAATATGGAAATAATACCTTCATGGAGAACAGAGATAAGTGTATGGATAAATTGGAGAGTTTTCTTAGTCATGGTCCATAAAGAACACAGTAGTTCTAAAATACGGCATTATTTCGTATACGAATCAAGCCACCGTCTCAGATCCAATATTCTAACAATATGATTATCAAGAAGAATCAACTTCTGGTCACTAATTAAGAGCTCGACAAGCCACTGATGTCCACATCGGACTCACACACCTATAAAGCAAAGAAAGTTTAAGAAAAGAAAGTTCGACCCGCTTGAAGGTGAATATCTAGTGTATGCACCATCTCTGCAAAGGTATACTTTACATGTGATCCTTAATTCGAATAGGATATGAAGAACGAAAATCATATATCGTAACCTCGTACATTTCAATAAAGAAGAATGAGTCTCAGAACCAGTAGCCTAAAATAAATGGCAACAAAAGGTTGCAATTTAAAAATCTAAATATCTGATTATAAAGTTAAAATCATACATTAACAATTAAATTACAAGGTCACAAATGAAAATTTTTTTTTTTTGATAGATATCACAAATGAATAATTCATATGAGGTTTCACAAGAAGAAATGCTTTATGTTCAAGATCAGGTATAAATCAAATTATTCTCTTCCAAGTTAAGAGAAATATCACACCGATTCCCGATCGTTGTTGTTGTCATTTCTTCTTACTTGTTTTTATATCGTGAGTCAGCTTCGCCTTACATGTTGATATATAAATAACTAGATCCTTTCTTCATACTATTGATGATATCCTCTAAATTTCGCCATTCTTTATCAAATGTTACCTAAATTCACCGTAACCGCCCGAACACCCTTTACCAAATACCTTGAATCAACCTCTACATAGAATTCATTATTCATTCTCAAGACTTCAACCCCTTCAGTGGTGGTGGAGGACTGCACCCTTTCCTTTAATGTCAAGCACCCACTTCACTCTCTCCCGTAACTCCTCGTGGCAAATAATCTCCCTTAAGAATTCCAAAGATTAAGGTGTTCTATTCCTTCCCTAATTCTTCTCTTATTAAAAAACACCATTTCATCCACAAGCAACAGGAAAAGCCGCAAAGAGGAAAGCTTAAGATTCAACCCCAAAATGTAAAAGGAATCACAAATTGTACTCGAAGACCGCCTAACATATGTCCGAAATCAACACCCTAAATAATAACCATGCAACAAAGGACCTAACTAAACCAAGGAGGTAATGAAATTCCCGACAAACATCTCCAATTCATGGAACTCCTCTCTTAAGAATGTGCCTAAAAGAATTAACGACTACATCCTTCAGAGATCTTAGAACTCCCGTGATCCACTTATTTTATCTATACCACCCTCGAGAAGCTCGTAAAAATAACAAATGCATTATGCTTCAACTCGAATCTATATATCTGCTCTAATGTTTAAAGAATGAAAAAGGGCTTTTAAAAGGCCTCTCAAAAAGCATTAACTTTCTAATTGAAAACAAGCCACAAAAGGCATCATCTTTACAAGGGGCGAATTGAAAAGAAAGGGTCAGGAATAAAAGATATCAAATTAAAAGAATCGAGAAAGCTCTAAGAAAGGAGGCAAAGAAAACCCAAGATTACCAAAAACTCCCAGATCTAAAATATTGTGCTAAAAACAACAAAATTAAGGAAACGAGACAATGTCCTTTCTATGGAGACCACAATTCCTCGTGATTCACATTTTTCGTCTATAATGGAAGTCAGACTCGGGGGTTGGCCGTGACGCCCCAAACCCCGGTGTCCATCTACCACCAATAACTCGCTGAAATCTATTCATTTCGTATCATGAGACCCATATCCGAGTAAAATGCCTCTTGGCTCATAAAACAATACTCATAAAAACAACAAGACAACTATATTCCAATTATCTCAATAATTCAATAGTTGATTACATCTTTATACAAACATATATTAAAAATCTAAAATTCTATACATGTTATATCCAAAAGCATCAAAGCCACAACCCTACTTTTCTTCAAATAGGCTCCTAAGATGAGCCGTTTCCCGAATGCTCCCCGTAATTCGAAATAATAGAATCCTCGACAGGTGAGCTATCGCCTGCAGAGTGGAATCACCCTAAATGGGCTACTCTCCACCCATGCATATGCAATGTCTAAAAATAAAACACACACCAAGTAAATACGCTGATCTTACTAATGTCTACATGATCACCCCATGTCACGAGTCCTCACTCGACTCACTCACACTCATTCAAGCTGGCGTATGAGAAAATAATCATTTTCAAAACAAATCTTATTGTTCTGAAAAATATATCACCGAATCGTGGCCTGGCGAAAATATGGGGATCATTCCTCCGAGGCGAATTGGTCAGTAAGCTTCGAAACAAATACGCCCTCATCCGAAATGATCCGTCGCCCATCTCCTAACTCCACTCCTCCCATCCAAATCGCCGCAAACATGCCCGCTTACAAAGAACCATGTCATGCACTCACACTCAACTTCTAGTTACCCAAGGCATATGAAATGCATTATGCCATTTTCAAAACCATTTATACAATATGTCAATACGCATATTTTCAATCAACTACAATTACACACACGTAATCCAACGATATCAACCATCACCCAAATTACCACTGGTTAAATCATAAATTTCCATCTCCACCCGGCCATACTCACAATTATATTCCATATAATCGAGCAAATCACAATTTTTATCCCCAACGATCTATACAATAGCATAATTATATTTCATATAATCAGGACTCATGTTAATACTCATTAAGCATTAACCTATTGGATTTCACCACACCAACTCAAGTTTGGTCTATATTTCATACACTCTTTTCATACCAAAACACATGGACATTTATGGCCCATTTCACACAAACCCGGAACTGTTTTTACAGTCCCAAAACAAAGCACCTTTCACACCAAAGTAGCTCACTTGAACTAATCAAAATTCCATTTCCAATCTCCTACACACCAAATCATGAATTAATGCATAATTCATCACCCAAAATGACCCAACAAATCTCGTGGATTGTACCAAACTGCCTAAAATTCTAACAATTTTGGCCCCAAGTTTTGGAATCGATCAAACGGCCATTCAAGGCCTCAATCAACTCAAACATTTACAAAACACTTAAACCAAGAATAAAACAAGTAGGATGAAACCCCTACCTCATGGAGTTTTTCGAAACTCCAAGAAACCGGAGCCCACGCGTTGCCTCTCTCCATGCAGTAATGCCTTCCTTCATCCGTCGAAACCAACTGGCCCGATTGTCCTGGATCTTAGAGAGAAGATACATACCTCTCTCTAAAAATAACAAACCTAAGTTTCCACCGCTTAAAATGTCTTCCCCGCACGCTTTGCTCCTTTTTCCTTTGAGAAGATCACTATCAATTTTTTGTCTCATTCATTAACATTTAAATAATGCCTTCCATGTCCCTCTCTTTCCACTCTTTTCGACTTTCTTACCCAATGGCATCATGCCATGTGTTCACGTGGGTCCCACTCCAGCTCAAGTCGACTGAACTCGGGATCTTGACACGCCAAGACCCGCGCGCCACTCAAAAATGCTACCAAGTGTCCGCCTAACGCTCTTCCTCGAACGTGCAAATTCCGACGCTTCTGACCACGAAATTCGACGTGGTAGCTAGGATTTCGCGAGATCGAGATTCCAATCTATGGAAGTCTCGTTCACATCCGAGATCTAGAAAATTTTCTGATTTTTACCGAAATTACGATTTTGCCATTTTTTGAGAAAATTGATTTTCTGGTTTCATAATTGCTACACATAAATGTTCAAGATGTCGTATATATTATGATCAAAATCCAAGAAAGGTTTTGAGCTTTAATATGGAGACACACAATCTAATTTTTTTAAAATTAAGATCATACAAAATTTTTACATTTCCAACATGATTGATCTTATATTATGAAATGAGATTTTTTTTTTTTTTTCGGAGCAGAATGGAATGCACTGTAAATTAACAACAATAACATACCTTTTTTTTTTTTTTTACAGAATGCAAGTTTTTTTCTAAGTTGAGATGAATGATATCTTACCTTTCCTGAACTACTTCCAACAGCCATGAGGAAGCCCCCATCTCCATCAAACTCCAATGCAGTCACCTCCTAGAAATTTAACGCATACAATAAGAAATCATTAGGAAAAGGAAATAATGATGATAATTATGATGAAGATGATGCTTAGGAAAAGGAAACAATGATGGTCATCATCATCATCACATATAAAACTCTAATGTTGTTACCCCCGAGAAACTCATAATTATTGTGTGACGCCCCAAATCCTGGGTCCGCTGACTAATTGGCCAACTACGGAATACTGGGTGGAATGCCTCGTGACTCGAAGACTTCGACGAAAATCATAGCCCTCAGGACGGAGCCTACCCAACATAACACCTATCCCAACAGTCCAATATGATCCAATATGAGTACAAATAGCCACTTGGGCCCATACATCAATAAATATTCAACCCAACATTTTCTGTCAAGGACAATGAAATCTAAGGACACTCACAAGATGGTTAAAATAATGAAAAACCATGCCACTCATATTAGGTCTCCCTACGCAGAATAAGTTCAAGATACAACAAACAATATAATTTGCATATTTATTGAAAAATCTTCAGCTGTAAGGACTGGCTAGTCAATACAAGGAAATGGCCATTGTTCATGCAAAAAAAAAATGAATCCCTATTTACTGGCTTTTCAAAAATGAGTCAAAGTCAAGTCTATGTGAACACCTTTCCTTCCCATCACAGGATGCACCACATAGACAACCACATTTGGAAGTAGAACAGCACTGATCAATAACTTTAAAGTAATAGCATCTCCCACCAACCGATGATCTCGCTCCTCGTATCAAAGATTCAATATAGCGGCACCATCCTCGCTAATTACAAGCAACCAAATTCCATGAAGATTAATGGTTGAAAAACAAGATTCTTCGCTTTCGAACGCTGCATGTCAATATTTTAATCATTGAACTTTCGATCACAAAGAATACGCTTTAATACTATAATTATTGAAAGACTCACCAACCTTGGAGATACTACATTTAGAGTTAGGGACTGAGTGCTAAGAGAGGAGAGGAAACATCCCTGAGAACAAATAAGTCAAAAGCAAAGATGTGATAAAACCCAAACATAAAAGCAGTTCAATAAAGATTATATGAAGACATAACATAATGATAAAAACCTGTTCTAAATCTGGTGAAAAGACAACACAAAGCAAGTCACAAGACCAGTGATCATATGCAATATTTCTTCCCATCCTGTCAAACACAGAAACAAATAGCATAACCATAAGCCGCTCTCCTGGCTACACCTCCGTTACATGCCAAGGCAACAACACTTCTCCGCTACTCTTGTTATCCTTAGAACAAGCCATGCTAATGAAATTAAGCCATGTTATAATTAACATGTTCACACCCCGAACACGTTAATGAAAAAGCTAAAAATTAAGCTAATAAATTTCCGATTCAACTCCAAGCTTTATTTTTTATTTTGATAGGTGGAATCAACTCTAGTTTTAAAAAGGCACAAAGGTGCACCTAGGCAACAAGATGCAAAACAATGCACCCACCTAAGTGAAATGAAATGTGACATTGGATGCATATCAATTTTATAAAGTATGATTCAAATCGAATTGAATGAATAAAAGTTTAAAATTCCTAACATTTAAAAAAAACATGCAACAAAACAAATGTAACAAAATTACATGCATTTTAATAAATAATTAACAATATCAATAATAGAAGTGTTTAAAGAGGAAAATAAAGTCTACAAGGCATGCTTCTTCAATAGTGTGAGTGGTTTCTTCGGCATAGGTGCACCTTTAGATCTATGATTTAAATCCATCTATCATTAACACTTAAGGATGCAATAAATAATTTTCTACATTGTGACTACAACTTTAAATAGTTAAAAAGTAATCTTGAATTCGCAAGTCATGGATGATTTCCATATTTTGTATGTAGACAAACTGAATCGACCAAGACATAGGAATGCAAGCTTTGAATAGTCATTACCCAAGATTTTATCAGTGGGACCTGAGAAAATTCCAAATTTTGGAAAAGGATAAAATCGTAATTTCGCCACAAAATCATGAGTTTTTGCGAAAATCCGAATTTATTCTTCTGGGGATTCCTGATGACGAAACGGATTTCACCGTTGGAATCGTCTCGTGAAATCTAGCTAGCACGTCAAATTTCGTCGAATTCTAAGACAGTCGGAGTTGACACGTTTTTCGAGGCATCACAGTTTGGGTGCCCTAAAAAGATTTTCGATGCGACGAAAGTCACATATAATACGTACTCATATGCCATAAGTGGTACGAGTGTGGTAACGGTTTAAATTTTACTCACGAGATATGTCGAGTTGTCAAACCTGAAAAGAATACAAACGGTCATTTCTGGGAATTTTAAACGAGGATAAGACAAAACACGATAGTGGTATTCTTTCCTCAAGGTCAAAGATGAGTCAAGGTGTGGGGGATGGACAAATAAAGAAAATGGTGGCTCGAGCGAGAGTATCGTCCACCTCTCTCTGTGATCGTAGGAGATCCGACCGCCGAAGTCTTAGGCAAGAAAGAAAGCCGGCCATACTGAGCGGGCTACGCGTGTGGGATTACCTGATTCAGGAGTTTTGTCAAACTCGTGAGGTAGGGGTTTCTCCCTAATTGGGCTTTACACTTCATTTAAGTGTTTTTCAAATGTTTTGTTAACTCAGGCCTCGAACGGTTATGCCGATCGGCCCCAAGACTCAGGGACCGAATTTATTGAATTTATCAACCCAGTAACACGAATCGTCCGTGGAGCGTGAGGGGTCACTGGGTTGATAATGGCATAAATAATGCTATAAATCAAGGACATTGGAATGAGGCCGAAAAATGACCGTGAAACCCGGTTCACCAAGTGAACCATGAAATTGATTTAGGTCGCGGAACAAGAAACCTGTGGTTTCATATTACTGTTCATAATGAATAGTGTTCATGAAAATAATTTTTGTGAATTAATGTGTTTAGTCGAGTAATTCAAGTAGAATTGCTCGTGTTTGATCATTAGCCCATATGAGCTAATTTTGATGTGATGAAACGCGTAATTACATAACATGATTATGTGATTTGAATTATGTGAATATATGCATGTTTATATATTTGCATGTGATATAGATTGTATTGGAATTGGAATCATGCATTCCATATGCACTGAAACACCCTAGGATGATAGGAGTGAGTGCATGAGGTGAGTCTAGAGAAAATGGTTCGGAGGGTTGTCTAAAAATGTTAATTATCGAAGGGTAGTCCATACTAAAATACTAATCGTCTGAGACTTACCCAACTGATATGCATCGAAGGGTAAACCATAAATAATATCAATCAGCTCTGAGACTCCACCCAATCGATATATATATATATATCAGAGGTTGTCCACAAATAACATAATAATTCTCATACGAGGCTTAAAGGAAAGTGTGAGGGAGTCACGAGACTGGGCACGGATGATCACATAGACATTCAAGTAGATCATGCATTTGCTTGAATGTGTGTTTATTTGGAGCATTGTATCAAGACTTAGTGGGAGAGCAGGCCCACTTTAGGTGTGATTCCACTACTGCGCATTAGCTCACCCTGTCGAGGGATACTATTTTACAGGTACAAGGAGCGTGCGAGGGGACGGCTCATCCTAGAGACTAAGGTTTAGAAGAAAGTTTGGATCGTGGCTTGGGTTATGATGTATTCCATTAGAATTCCTCTAATTTTAATATATGTGTTGTATAAGAGTAAAATTTGAACTCTTGAACTATGGTTGGATAGTTGGATATATATACATGTATGAGTATTGGTTTATGAGTCCAAGTGGCCGTTTTAATCATAGACTGTTATATTGGACTATTTGGGACAGGTTTTATGCAGGTTTTGTATTTGGGTAGAGCTCCCATACAAAAGGAGACTACGCCGATTTTAGCCAAAATGTCGGGTCACCCGGAGCATTGCGAGTGTCCAGCGGGTTGACGGTAGTCAGGACACCCGAGGTTTGAGTCTGGTGGGGCGGCAATCTTCAAGCAATTCAAATTTTAAAATCATGAAAAGATTATGAGCGAGAATTGACTAGTAATTATTTTCCAGCAATTCATAATCAAAATTAAATATTTGCGATTATAATAAGCAAAGAACTTTGAAAAATGAATATGAATAATCTTATAAATGACGAAGCAGAAGATTGAGGTAAGTCGACACGAACACTCTAGTGTGCATGAAGATGTTGAAGCATACAATGAGATGATCAGATAATTGACTGAAACAAAATATTAAAGAGTTGTTTCCGGGAATTAAAATAAAAATACAAATATTTTCCACATTCAGAACCATATGTGGAATTATCCCGACGATCGGGTTTTGTATAATTAAACAACTCTGCAATCATATTTCAGAACTCATATGATTTAGACACATACGAGCTTATTTTCCTAATGGCAACTGTATTTGGTTTCCATGTGTAAGTGCGACATGCATTATGGGCTGAACTCGAAGCGGCTTAGGCTTTTAGTAAAGTTGGCAGCTTCACGTTGTATTAAAACTTGATGTCTGAAGTTTGTCTTCTCTAAACTACTATCCTCCCCAAGTAAAATGCGAGTATCTATCACAATTATAGGACCGCAGGAATTCAACCATTGGACTTTTAAAATCTAATAACAACTTTACAAGCAGGCAAAGATTCGAGTGGCGAACATGAGAAGCAGCGAGGGACGATATTTCTAAATTTTAAGTTCCCTTTATCATCGTATCAATGTGACCAAGCATGATGAACAAAAAAACGACAAATAGGAACACATTTTCTAACATTCGAACATCTGAAGAACCCATCTTCTTCAGAAAATGATTATATAATATATGCATCTAATAAATGTTCATACTTTTGAGAAACAAAGTTATTTTGGCGGAGTGAACCGGCTCATATGTTAATAATGTAAAAAGTTCCTTTCAATTAATCATAATTTTCTACCTCTTACATAAGAACCACCAAAGTGATTTTTTTTACAAAGAAAAAATTGGTGGATTACAAAGGGTCCATATGACACCACCTGACAATGATAGCACTTTCTAACCATTTATTTACATTGTTAAAGTTGTCATCTTCTTGAATTTATCTTTAAAAATGATTAAAGATGCTTATTTATGTTTGAAAATAAAAACGAAAAGGAAAATAAGAATACTATCTTACAACTATATGGATGTTTGTCATCAGGGGAGTTCTTGGTGTCTTCACTACCCTCTTAGTGAAATGTAGATTAAGATTGAGATTGCTATAATGGCTTCTGAGGGCCTACCAATCAGAAAGTAGAATCACATTAACAAAAAAGGCTCCTTGGATAAACTAGGTCGAATGGGCATCGAGTTCATTGGTGCGTCTCCTTTTCTCTGGCCAATGGAGATTAAAATTGGGCTTTGCTAGGCGTGGGGCCTTACTTGATAGAAGCCTTGAAGTCATCATTGATGAGGCTCACGTGGAGAAACAAGTACAATGGAGTATTTGGTGCATTTTCAAGAACCGTGGGGTGGAAGATAACAGATAATAAGCAGTGGTGTTAAGTAGGAAACTAAGGGTCTGACTCACAAATCTACCTTTAAATATGAGCCACGAAAAAGCCCAAATATCCATTATAATTTTTAGACACAAATGGAGAGAGATAAAACATCATTCCAGGGTTCCTTGGGGTGAGAAAGGGCCATGAAGATATGACCGAAGCACCAGATTATGGGACTTTCTATATATTTGAGCCATTAAGCCTATATCTACAAATCTGAAAGCTAATCTACTTACCCCGAAAAGCCACCTTTGTGGGCATTGTTGGGAGTTTACCCGTCGAGGTTTGTTTTTTTGTTTTTCTTTTACGTTTTTTTGGCGAGTGGGTAAAATTAAATAATAGATAAAATGTCCAGATGCTGAAATGAAATTCACATGATTAGTAAGTAACAATGAGTATGTTTGTGGCTTACTTAAAACATACTGGCATTTTATATCATGTTTGAATTATCATAAAGTAAAGTATATTTTCAAAATAAATAAGGCTAAAAATAAAATAAGTAAATAAGATTTATAGAACATAAGGATACAAGTGTAATTTATCAAAGGGGTATAAAATTTAGAAGTTGTGAAGATTAAGTCGAGTGAAATAACTTCCCCAAGTTGTAGTGGAAATAAGGGAATGAAGGAGGACTAAATGGCAATTAAGGAACTTAAAGTGTAAAAGAGATCTGATTCTGAAATAACTCTTTCTCCCGAAACGAAGGTCATACGGGTTTGGGAGGAAGAAGAGGAAGAGAAGGAAGAAGAAGAGGAAGGAGGAGGAACAAGCAAAGGTATGGAATTTTTGTATGGATTCTTGTATACATGACTTTGGTATGATTTTTGTATAAGAATTTCTTGGGTATGGATTGCTAGGGTTTCATTTGGATATTAATTTGGACACTTTACAGGGTTTGCTAGGAAACATTCTAACTTTAGATTTAAGGGAAGTTTGGTTGAAAAAGCCCTAGTTGATAATGAGTAGATATGGAATCCTTCACAATTACAAGTTTTGTTGAATTAATTAGAGATTTTGGTATGAACCGCCGAGATTCTTTACCGAGCCAAAGTGTTTGTGGAAGTTGTGAGAGGGATTGCGTAGTTTTGATGAAGGATGCATTGGAGTGATATATGGATGAAAGTGCGTAAGCAGCTGGGAGAAAATACGCATTTTGGGCAATTTTCGGTGACATGTGCCGTACACCACTGAACATGTACCGTACAATTTGGAGTTCTGGTCATTTTGGGCGACCGTATGCCGGTACATGTTAAGTTCTTCTGTACATGTAATCTTCCTTTTCCGATTTCGACCAGTTTTTTGATATTTTGGCGTAACTTGTATTTCTTATCAGATTTGAGTGATTCTTGAAAGTGGCTACGTAAAATAGACTTCAAGGAGAACAAAACTTAAAGAATAGGAATCATAAAATTCACAGTCGAAATTGGCTGTTCAGCTGAGTGGGGTAGGTAATGCGAAGCCGAATTCTGCATCAAGTTGATCATGAGTAGTTAGAGTTGTTTTGGACGTAACTCGAGGTTCGAGTGCTCGAGAAATGGGTGGTCCAGTTGAATAGAACCCTTAGCACCCTTAGATTTAAATAGT
Organism: Tetrastigma voinierianum; assembly: GCA_016808115.1. Lineage (NCBI taxonomy): Eukaryota > Viridiplantae > Streptophyta > Magnoliopsida > Vitales > Vitaceae > Tetrastigma > Tetrastigma voinierianum. Next base: position 456,110 of record JAEQBH010002122.1, on the reverse strand, counting down.
ACAAAAAGACCTAGTGTCAAAACAAGTTAATACCCCGAAAAAATGAGTAATACAAACGGTCCCGAGGGTAATACGATGCATCGACTAGTTGGCATGAAAATGCCCGTAACTTTAGTTGGATGATAGATTGGATTGAGTCCGATTCTAAGTAAAGAGTAGATTCATAGGCGAACGAGGGTACACCGGTTTCTAAACTACAGAATATAGGTATAAATTTTATATATAGAGAAAATTTAAGAGGATATATGTATAATTTGGTTATATGAAAAAGTATAGTAACATGGTTATAAGAGAGATGTTATTTAATCATGAATATATCTCATATGTATACATGATAATTAGATATTCATGTATATGGGATATCATTGTATAATACATGAAAGAAACCATAATACAAACCAATTGCCACATTATAATGGGAAGATGGATAGATAGGCATGCTATAGGGAAGATCTGATCATTGCAGCGTATAGATACGAGATGTGAGGCTTGGATTTAGATTCGATGATATAGATCTAGTTTGGATCGGTGAGGTGGCGAAAGGGTCACTACGCAGAGTACATGGCATGAGTCAGCACATCTGCGTACGGTGATGATTTTCGGTATATCACGGATAAAGACCCTTTGTCACCGTCGCGGTGATAGTACCGCAGCGAATTTTACCTGGATAGAGATCAACATCCGTGACGATAGTACCTTCGGGTACGCATATATAGTTATTTCGATATCAGAAGCGAAGATGACTGCGGCGAAGCGAATATAGAAATGAAAGATTATCTGAAAAGAAATGTATATGAAAAGTATATGATTGACATGATATGGGAAGCATAGCATTTTTATGCGATGATATTATCTGATAATGAACAGTAAAGTATAAATGACATCAAAGCATGGAATGAAACATGTTATAGCGGATAGATCACGACAAATGAGTAGTATAACTACAAAGATTATAATTGTCATAAGTATATGTATGTTTTAAGAGAGATGATTATTGTAGGGTGAGTCTTTTGGGTTTATTTCCCAGCAGCGTAAACAGCAGGTCGTTTCATCAGGTGGGTACGGAAGAGGCAGAGGGACGGGACGATCCGCATCATGTCGACATCAGATTGACACACATCCCGTAGGGGTCCGGGTGGAAGATTTTGGTATAATGTATACATGTCTTTTTGTTTTGCAAACAATGTAAATGTTGAACATTATTAAATATGGAACTTGTATATGTATTTTGTATCCTTTTTGTGTGAGAATATAAAACAAGTTTAATATTCCTGAGTTAGAGGCTATAGTTAACTGATCCTGAAAATACTAGCGGGGGCATCCGCAATTTAGTGAGCATCCGGATCACAGTTCGGACTGCATGATCTTGAATTCGGATCGGAGAAGGGGTGTCACAATGTTAATGAAGATGGTTTAGAATTTTTCTATTATTAAAATGAGAACAACAAACATGTTCATATGAGGGTTTTTTTTTCAATTATTAACTCATATGGGTTCTGAAAACATGTTTTATATATTTAAGCAAATTTAATTCCATCTGCAAACTAAAATAATAATTATTTGTTTTGTCACGACCAACTAGAACTGATAGTGCGATTACATGGAAGCTGAGTATTCTGTGATAAGTTCCTTGTTCCTAATGGAAGCTAGAACACTCATCAGGCCCTCCACATGCAACCCCGTCGATACACTTGTACATTACAGAGAACAAATCACTTAACCAGTGCTTTTAACAATAGCGATTCTTGAAAAAGAAAGTCACGAGATTCTCCCTTCCCACCACGATGGTGATTATGAATAAAAATACATTCATGAGTTAAGGCAAATATTATATAAATTATAATACTATAGACAAATGAAAAACTAGAAATGGGGCGGGGTTTTGATGGTGACGATGGTTTTCAAGGCAATGAAGATGGTGACAATTAATGGCGATAAGTGGAAAGAATTGAGATAGTGCATTTGTGACCTTGAGCGGTCACGTTCGGGAATACACGAAAATCAATTATCTCACGAGGATAAATGTCTTTCAAACTTCAAAGACAGTTCCCTTAGCTCTTACACCTTGATTTGTGGAGGGTAAATACCTAAATTTCAAGAGATAGAAACCATGATCAGATGATTTTGTGGAAGTTGATCCATCATGTTTTGTTTAAGCACTCCGATACGTTTGGGCGCCAGCAATGTTCTTGGCTCCACTGGCTTCACTCTCTGGTAGTCCCTTCCACTTCACTAAGTATTCCTTATAGGGCTGAAAGTTATTCTTCCTCAGGACCAGTGCGCCCCCTGATCTGATCACCTCCGCATGTGGGATGTGCTTATTCTGCCGAGATTACTGGCAGGAGATTCCTGGCTGGATATCAACATCACCATGGTGGAGCTTTAGATTCTTTGACACTGGAAAATGGGGATGAATCTTTATGCCAGCGTGCTCCGACATGTGGGACTTTTCTGCTTGAGTCGGTATGGAAAGGGGCCTTAAATACTCCTGTGAGTCCTTTGTGCACCTTTTAGAAAGGACGAAGCGTTGTGGTATGAGATTGACAACCTTTAAGTCTCGGCACGGAACTCTGCATGTCTCCTCTTCTTGTCAACCCACTTCTTCATCTTCTTAGCAGCCTTCTCTAAGTATGAGTGTGCTATGTCAGCTTGCTCGTGCCATCCCTTAGCAAATTTGTAGGTCGCTGGACTTTTCCCTATGTATCCCCTGGCTAGGGTGTGAGGAGTCATCGGTTGTTGCCCCGTGACTATCTATAAGGGACTCCTCCCGGTTGCCTCACTCCTCTGTAGATTGTAGGAGAACTGAGCCACATCTAGCAGCCTTGGGTCGGTCGATTAAGCACTCACAAAGTGCCACCAGTATAGCTCGATGGTGCATTCTGCCCAGATTCAGTGCGCCCCATCGATCCACGAGGGGTGGCTAGTAAAAGTGAAGCTCAGAAGTGCCCGTGAGCCCGAGCTCATCAAACTTCCCGGTGGGCGTGAGTCCGCGATCACTTGATGATGAACTTTGGTAGCCCCCAATACTTTACCACGTTCTTGAGGAATAGCTCAGTCGTCTCCTCTGTTGTGCAATCCTTAGGGGCTACTATGAAAGTAGCATACTTTGGCAGGTCCACCCTGCTATGATAGATCCATATTATCCCTCGGACTTGGGTAGGCGGGTAGTGAAGTCCATGGTGACACTCTCAGGCTGCTCTGTTTGTCAGGAGTGGTGGCTCCTGCAACGATCCTGGTGGTGTTTGCTCCACCTTGTCTTGTTGGCATGCTGAGGCAGTCCTCCCCAAGTCTACACATCATCTCGTATACGTGGCCGGTGGTGAATGAGCTCTGAAGTAATGCCCTCCATAAAAGTCGTTGCCTTGGATGTCAGCCCGTTTGGGTCGGTGACCTCAACGACGATGAGACTCATGATGCTTCCCCACTTAGGCACATAGAGTTGCTTCCCCTTTGTGTAGAGTGGAAGCCGTCACTCACCCGAAAATCATGTATCTTCAGCCGTGAGCGATGTGTGGGACTCTTGGCCCTTTGGATCATGTTTGCAGCCCCTCTTTGCAGGATCCACCATCTCTCCTCGAGGCTGGCTAGTCATGGATGCTAGCTCTGCCTTACGGCTTAAGGCATCGGCCACATGATTAGCTATGCCTGGCTTGTACTCTAGCGTGTAGTCAAACTCAACCAGGAAGTCTTGCCACCTTGCCTGCTTGGGGCTTAACCTAATACAAGATGCAGAGTAGCTAGTAACAACATTATCTGTCTTCAACATGAAGTACGACCCAGACGGATAGTGTGTAACACCAAATCACAGAGAGGGTGTCTGGTAGTAATGTAGCAAGTATGTGCTTGTAAGGGAGCTTCTTTAATTATTTTAGTGCCATAATAGAATTTTGAAAATTGTTTTAAGAATTGTGGCACTTTTGCAATTAAGGAAAGTTTTGGGGTGGAATTCCAGTGGGTTTTATGAAGAATTTAAAAGGATAATAATAATAATAAAATTACCGGGCTGGTTGGGGAAGCTAGAAAATTTCTCTAGATCTCGGATGTGGCTTGGTATGTAGTTAAGTTAGTCTAGGAAATCTAGTAACCGAGGAAAGTTTCGTTAAATTCAGGGGCAGTCGAATGTTTTACAATTTCTAGGCGACGGGTTTAAAAGTGAAACGAAAACGGGTTCAGAAAAATCTCGAAAATGACAAAATATTTAAAGAATATTGATTATGATAAATAAAATTTTCAGGGATAGAAATAGACTCGAATAGAGCGATATAAATTATTTATCTAAAAAATAAGAATAATAATTAAAGAAAAAGAATAATAATTAAAAAAAAAATCGAAAATGATAAAGTTGGACGGACGTCGCGGAGCCGGGCGTCAGAGAGAGAGAGTGGGAGGCGATTTTGTTTTTTTTATATTTTCTCTTTGTTCTTTCTCAGATCTATGTAAATCGGATCGTAGGCGTTCGTCGGAGCAGAAGGCAAAATTGGTATACGCGAAGAGAGCTACGCATAGGTACCAATATCTTAGCATTTTGTCAAACTTTAAAAGGTAGAAATTTGCCTAATTGTATTATTTCAAAGCACTAAAGGAGTTATGTAATAGCTTGAAATTTTCTATTAAATAGTAAAATATCGTGAAACTTCGGTTCCAAAATTGCAAGTGAGTTTAGGAATTTTAGAATTTTAGGCTTGTGTTGGTTGATCGGGGCTGAATTTTGGGGGCTTATTACCGGATAGTTTGGATTGAAATTTCGAGTTGAAGTCAGACAGTCGGACAAATTTTAAAGTAATTTCGGGTATTTTAGACTCTCTGGAAAGTCCATGAGTCAAAAGTTTGCTAACCACGAGATAGTTTTATAGGGCATTTAATGTGTATGGACATTTGGTCAATTTCACATCCTTATTATCGATGTCTATGTCGAATGGGACTAGCACGTAAGTTTTGTTAGAATCGGATTAGATTCGATATGGTCGGCTTTAGAAAGCCACATTGTGCGTTTATGGTTAAAGCGTTAAACTGAGGCATTTAAGTAATTGAATGGTGTGTAGGCGATTTGAGCATCAGACGAGAATCCAGAGTCTTGACAAGATTTGAAAGAAATTAGTCGAAAAAAGGTGAGTACTCAAAATCATTTTAAAGCGAAAGTGTTTAAATTCTGAGTTTGTAAAATTGCTTTGAAATATAGATTTATAAAGCATTTTATTGCCTCCCATTGTTATACTCATTGAAAAGTTCGATTTCAGTATTTGAAACAGTTTTGGCCTGAACAGCAAAACCAGATGGCCTGGCTGGTTCCGATCGAATGTATTTAGGATTATGCTGGCTAAGTGTAGGATATTATGACTAACTATATTGCTGAGTCGTGATTGGGGTTAGATCAGCCTCTATTTATATAGCGTTCAAGCCCTCGCACATTAAATTATATAGTTAAGCGTGACTTAGTACATAGCGATGAGGTGTTGGTTAGGGTTCCATCATAGCCCATTTTTAATCTAGAGGTTCCATTATGCTATATAGATCGGCCCAGGTGTTCAGGACCATCTTAAGCCGGGTAGTGTTAGGGGTTCACTCACAGGTGCTGGGTTAAGTTCAGGGGCATCACTTCTAGGGTATTTCGGATATGGGCCCACGGGTGGTTGGTACTTAGTTTCACAGTATAGTACTTTGGATGATAACTCCTGCCCCGTCGATTTTCGTGGCCAAAATAGTTTTGAGCAATTCCGGCCGGCGAGTGGATTTTCGAGCAGTTTTCGTAGCGAAAGCGTTCCAGCCGGCCAGTAGTTTGAATCAGTTTTGAAATGGTTTTCATAAGCTTCGGTTTTTTCTCATAAACGGAGTTTGCAACCATTTACGTCTGATTCCTCCTATTCAGAGATCTGAACGTGACCCAGGCATTTAAGAACTTATAGTACTCGCGAGCGTTTGGCTTCAGTTCTGTTTACCAAAATAATTTTTAGATGCAGTGCTGAAGCGAGAAAAGATCTTTCGGATCCTGCGATCACCACAAACCAATGTCTTTTGTGATTATATATAAAGATAGGTGTAAATTAAAACTAGTAAAACTTAAATGTGACATTTTGTATATGTAAATATCTTTTGGAAAATAACATGCATGGTTTGAGAAAAGCAGTTGCGATAAACTTATATTGGATTTATCCTTATCTTATATTTTGATGAGGACCAAGAGGTCCTTTATTGTTAATAGTTTGACATTTGGAAAACATTGGGTGTATTTTTTGTTTTATCTGGGTGATTTGTATTTTGGGCTTAATGCAAGTGCACGATCGTTATCTTTGTCGGTTAGTTAAATCTAAGGTGTGATTTTGATGAAAGAAAAATTTTATAACCCACATTTTTCCAAAATACAGTTTCCAATGATTTAGCGGCTTGGCTTCATGGTAACTTGTCGGTCGGCGAGCTTGGCTAGGAGGTTCTTTGTGGAGTTCTTGGCGAATTTCTGTCACTAGGAAGAGTCTGCCGACTTAATTATCAGGCGGTTTTAGGCGATGGATTCTTTGTTTCGCCACGTTTTCCCGCGATTATTTCCTATAAAATTGTTTTTAATAATAATTTTCTACTCGCAACCTACATTGTTTTGCTAATCCTTGCGCCGTAAATATTGAAAGTGTCCGCTGAATCTTTAAATCATAGAAATTCACAACATTATGTCCGACGAGGTCGTAGAGGTCGCATCTAGACTTCCGCACTGCAGGCACCACTAGAGAGAAATGTCGCAAAGCACACCCCTAGACAAGATGCTTTAATGAATCAGCCCCCAATCCATCGAGGCCGCACTGTGTGGCGCACTGACGCATGGACGTTATAGCCGTATTGTTACAAGCAGTTTCACCACAGTACTAAGCCTTCCGTAAGAAAGCAGGGCGATAGAATGCTCTCTAAATTGTGGGTTAAACTCGATGATGGTACCGGCGAACCCGCAGGCGTGGTACTTATGGTTAGATAGGTTAGCGTTTCAGCTATTATACGTGACGACATGAGGTCTTTCCACCATAATTACCTGAAAACGGTGACGTGGACACGAGGTCTTTCCACCGACACGGTAGAGACACAGGTTTCCCGTGTTTACTAGATACATCAAAAAAGCAAAGCAACAAGCTATGAAAGTTTTTAGAAACTTTTAAAGTAAAGCAAGCAAAGAATTTATGAAAAAGTTTGAGGCTGCACCAGCAGGTAGAAAGGACGCTTTAGCCTAACCTCGTGTGGCGCCGTACGCAAGAGAGGTGCTCCCAAAGACTAGTCACTGCACCCGCCGCCTAGTAGAAAGAAAGCTGAAAGAAGTGGACCAGCTAGCAGTAGGCTCGTGATCTAGAAGTAGCATTCTTCGCTAAGGATCCGCTCAATCACCGCCAGCCACGTGAGGTGGTAGATCATCGATCATCTTTCCATCAGGCCCTACATGTCGAGGAGTGCATCTCTAGAGTACAGGATGAATATGACAGATGTTTCCATCAAGGTGAGAAGGTCACTTGATCGAGATCGGGTTCACCAGAGTCGCAGACCTCCGAGGTAGGTACAAAGAGCATTCACCCCGTGCACCGCCGTCCCGGCCGCCGGGTAGGGTGGTTCGTGCAGAGGTGGCCGTACAAAGACCCGTGAGGTCGCTGCAGGGGTGCAGATCGTTGCAGGCAATACCGTCAGCCGTATCTCGTAGTGGTGTACTGCATCGTGCCCAGGTATTTACAACACACAACAGAGGCGTATGCATCACCGTACGTGATTACCTGGGTGATGATTTCAATAATCCATCATGATGCATATGCATATGGGACCCGTGAGCCACTATCTATTTATTTCAAGCATCATTCACCGAGAGGCACCGCATAGAGTCCCAAACATAGATGGTCGGGATGGGCGTGTTCGCACTCCACCTGGGATACTATGACATCCGAAGATAGTTCCGTGTGTGATCAGAACCGTAATAAGGATTTTCCAAATGATTGGAGGCAGCCAGTATCCATGATTTCGAGAGCACTGGGTATGGACTGTTATCCGGCATGTAGCCACCTTAGATTGCTATAAGAAAGAAGTAAGATCGGTTCTACTGCAGGAATCAGCGTGATATTTCTGGGAATTAGGTTAGACGCCCTAGTCTCATTGTCAATGCTACGACCGCTTCGAAAAATGCTTCTAAAGGTTGCCGTATTATTTACATTTGTAAGGCTGGTAGGTGACGAGGGGGACACGACCTAAGACATCCCCATACCAAGAGTTCCCAGACATGTTCTTCCGCATGATATTTCTGTGTTTACCTCCCTGATAGAGAAATTCAGTCTTCGTTATTGAACTAGTTCCAGGGATCGAGCCGATATCCATTCCTCCATACATAATGGTGCCAGCAGAGTTGAAAGAATCAAGGCACACCGAGGAATTGCTACAAAGGCTTCATCCGACTCCAAGACTCACCGCGGAGCTCCAGCCTTCTCGTGAAAGAATAAGATGGAAGCTTACTGGCTGTGTATAGACTATAGACAACCGACTCCGCGACACACGCAACCAAGAGATCCGCCCTCGTATGATGAGCCATCACCAATCGCATGGATCTCTGGGTATATTCTAAGATCGACCTGGGCAAGCGTCGCTACCATCACTGAGGGTCCTGAGAACGATGTTTCTAAGACTGCCTTCAGGACGAGATACTGTCACTACGAGTTCCTAGTGATGCCATCTTGATTTCGACTCAATGCCCCGTACCGCTCACGGATTTTGATGAAACGTGATACTTCAAATCCCTAGGATAAGCTCGTGGATCGTATTCATCGATGACATTCTAAAGGTACTGGGGCAGCTTCGTAGGAAATTATGCAGAGCATCCTACGTATTGCAGATTCTTAGAGAGCGCTTAGTTATACGCCAGTTTAGTAAGTGCGCTTTGGTTGGATAAAGTAGCTTTCTGGGTCATGTCATTTCACAGGCGGTATTAGCGTGGATCCTCGAAGATCAAGCTTGGCGCTGAACCCGGGAGCTCGCCCACAAAATGTTTCTCGGTTCGCAGCTTCCTTTGATCGCGTGTTATTACGTGAAATTTGTTGATGGATTTTCGAAGATAGCAACACCGTTGACCAATCTATCAAAAGGATCGTAAATTCGAAAGTGGTCGATACCGCCAGATAGTTTCGAGGAGCCGAGACGTAGATCGACGACAAACAAAGATTAGCACTACCGTCAGGAAAGGATCTGCTAAGGTGGTATATGATGCCCCGCATTAAGGGTTAGGTGTGTTTTCGATGCGTGATGGTGTAGTGATAGCTTATGCTTCCCGTCGCTTGAAGAAGACGAAAGGCAATACCCAACCCATGATTTAGAACTAGTAAAGAAGGGTTTTCAGCTTTCTAAAGATCCGAGACATTATCTATACGATGTTCTTTCAATGATATTCACCGATCATAAGAGCTCCGCAATATATCTTTACTCGTAAAGAGCTTAACTTAAGGCAAAATACTTCTGGTCGAGTTGATTACGATTGCGATTTACACGATGCAGTACCATCCGTGAAGGCCGATGTAAAGGTCGATGCCTTAAGCCTTGTGTAACTGAGGTTCCTATGCTTGATTCACAGACAAGATATCTCCTATTGTCATAGAGTCAGATCTCGGGAGTTCAGCCGCGTGTAAATGAGCATAGGTGTGAGACCGAAAATCCGCATTCCCTAATAAGGTGTAATTGAAAATTTCTCGGTCAAAATCCGAATTTTTCGTATCTGATGATGAAACTGACCTACACCATTGAATCGCCTCGCGAAATCTGGGCTACCACGTCGACTCGTCACTCTCGGTGATTACCAATTTCACGCTTCGACAATCGCATGATTGCAGCATACCTTAAGACGCTTCAGCAGCCCAAGAGGCGCCACGTGTCAAGTCGAGATGCAAATAAACATGGAGCTCAAGTGGGGGCTCATACGCGACACATTAAGATGATGCCACTGAAGAAAATCAAGTTAGATGGATAAGGATAGCGATAATCCCAATGGTCCAATGAGAAATGACATGTGGCGATGAGAGGACTTTCCTTCGACCTCGTGCCTTCCAAATCAATTGGGAGAGGGAGGAGAGTGGGAGAGACCAACCAAGAATGAGAATGGCGAAGAGTAGGAGTCTTGGGCAGAGCCCACCTCTCTCTGTACCCCCTACATCTGACCGCTGGCTTCCGAATTTCCAGACAAGGAGCAAAGTCGCCTCCCACGCCAAGGACTACACGCTGGTTCCTGGGGCTGGAGTTTCGACAAACGCCGAAAAGGTGTGGGTTTTTCTCCTACTTGTTTCACTACATGGGTCTCTGTAATGCACGGGATTTGTCGAGGTCGGATCGCGATTTCGCCCAAAAAGATTCGACCGAGTGAATAAACCTCTGGCGTATTTGACAGCCCACCTGACCGTCAGGTGTGATCCGTGTGACGTGGGTGTGATGTGTGCTGTTTCAGCGGTGAATAACAACATGTTGATTATGAAATTTGGTCGTTCCAAGACGAACTGCCGGTCAGTAGCTCCAGCCCATGTGAGCTAAGTTTATACTACACATTGCAACAATAACATGATGTATGGATTTAAATTTTGTTAATATACGATGAGTGATATATTAGCATGTGTCAATGGGCGTGCACAGACGCTCTTAGCTGAGCAACCCAAGTAGGGAAATTCCACTACCTGGCTTTGGTCACCCTCGTCGGGACTATACTTTCAGTACCTAAGACACACTCGGGGGATGGACGCATCCGGGACCTTAGAGGTTAAGAAATGGCCAACCTACTTTATCTCGTATTTTCTCGTTTTTGTAAAATTGGGCTAAAGACCCATTTTTGTATAAATTGTAATTGAATACAATTGTAAATAAATTCTTTGTATAAAATGTACATTTTTATGAGTAGGATGTAGGCCCAAGTGGCCATTTTTGCACATGTATCGTGCCTCATGACATGAGACATGTAGATTTCCACTGTCGACGGTCAACTGACACCCCGTAAGCCTTGGGCGCCACATGCGGACACCGTTGCATCAGCTTTATGTTCGTCCTCTTCAGGATCAGACTCAAGGAAGGTCGAAGGTGCTCGTAGATGATTAAGTCGAGGGCGTAGATTAAGGCTGGTAGGAAACCGAGTTCCGCATCGTAGACGACGGCGTAATAGCTAGAGGGAGTCGAATGTGTACCGACATAGGTGAATCCAAAAGGGAAATCATGGAAGAGGCTCACTCTTCAAAGATATGCCATGCACCCCCTGCAAGACCAAGATGTATCATACCTCAGGAGCATTATCGGCAGTGGCATGAAAAAGGAAATCATAGATTAAGATCCGCATGCCTAAACTGCCAAGAGGTAAAGGCAAACCTCACCGTAAGCCCGCAGAAAGATACGCCACTCTTCGATTCCCGCATGGAAGTGATAAGATTACTATGGATTTTGTTACCGGCTTCCGAGAACTTAAACAAAACGATGCCATATGGGTGATAAGGATAGATTAACAAAACAACGCATTTTCTCCCAAGCAAGAATGATGACCCATTAGACAAGTCAGCCCAATTATACGTGGAGGAGATAGTTAGATTACATGGTGTTCCTCTATCGATAGCTCTCGCATCGAGACCCCAGCACCACATCCGCATTTTCGTCCAGCTATTGTGGATGCCACGGGACTCGAACAGACTTTAGTACAACTTTCCATCCTAGGACCGATGGTCACCGAGAGAACTATTCGCACACTGTGAGGATATGGTTGGGAGTACGCGTAATAGAGTTCGCGGAAGTCGATATGAATTTATCTCCTCGGCGGAGTTCGCCACGCCAACAGCTTATCAACTGCAAGATGCATGTCCATTTGAAGTATATCATATGGCCTTAAAGTGTCGACCCGTGAGTGCCGGGATGAAGTAGAAGAGAGAGGAAACCGACAGTAGTCTTTGAGTTAGCACGCATACCTAGATAAGATCCATCATTCTGCATGCACTCAAGATAGCCGTGACGTACTGCAGTTATGCGACAAACCGTAGGATCTCCGCTTTGTTGTGGGCGATGTGGTCTTCCCCAAAGTTTCCTTGAAAGGTGTCCCGACAAGATTCTGAAAGTCGAGGCCTAAGATACATACACATATGAGATTATGTACGCAGTGGGATCCTCAAGACATATGACAGACCTTCCTCCGTGAGTTGTCTAAGGTTCATAACGTTTTCATGTATCCATGTCTCTTAAGTACATTCCGCATCCCTCCCATGTACTAAGAGACGCCCAAGAGAATCCAAAGGATACTCGACCTATAAGGAGCAAATCTAATGCATAAGAGATCACGTAGAGCAGATTCATGAATAAGGTCATTCGTTAGTCAAAGTTTTACTGGGAATCATGGGATTAAAGAGGCTACACGGGAGTCGAGGCTCCGATGCAAATAATATCCCCGCTGTTTTCGACAAGGTATCCGCCTCGAGGACGAAATGTACCTAAGGAGGGAGGATCAGAACACCCCGGCCCCAAGAGGGTGTACTGTGATGTGTAACCGTATGTTAATGCGGCTTCTTTTAATTATTTTAGTGTCATAATGTAATTTTCAAAGTTGTTTTAAAAGAATTCACAGACTTTGGGTAATTATGAAAGTTTTGTGGTAATCTGTAATTATGGAATTTTATGAAAATTTAAAAGGATAATAATAATAATAAATTACTGCACTGCCTGCGAAGTTTGAATTTCTTATCTCTGACGACGAAACTGGGATCGCGCCGTTAAGTTCGTTCCTCACAAATCTAGTAACCTGTGAGAGTTTTCACCCGAGACAATGGAATATTTTACTTAATTTCTGTGCGACTGGTTTAAAGTGAAACCTCGAAAACTGGGATTTTAGGAAAATTCGAAATGACAAATATTTAAAGAATATTCAATTATATAAATAAAATTTTCCCAGATAGAAATAGACTCGAATAAGCAATATAAATTATTTATCTAAAAAATAAGAATAATAATTAAAGAAAAGAATAATAATTAAAAAAAAAAATCAAATGATAAAATGGGAAACTGACGTCCGCGTACATGGGTCCACAGAGCTTGAGAGAGAGAGAGAGAGAGTTGGAGTACATTTGTTTTTATATTTTCTTTGTTCTTCGCATCTATGTAAACGACCGTAGCGTCATCGGAGCAGTATGTAAGCAAAATTGGTATTCGTCAAGAGTAGCTACGCATAGTACCAATATCTTAGCCTTTGCTCAAACTTTAAAAGGTAGAAAATTTGCCTAATTGTATTATTTTCCAAGCCTAAAGGTTATGTAATGGCTTGAAATTTTCTTAGAGGTCAGAAATGTCAGAACTTCAGCTCCAAAATTTAGACCGAGTTTAGGAATTTTTAGGAATTTTGAATCAGGTTCTGACAATGTGGCTGAATTTTAGGGACTATTTCTGGATAGTTTGGATTGAAATTTCGTGGGATTGAAGCTCGACAAGCTCCGATGTAATTTTCGAAATGTTGTGTATTTTTAGACTCTCCGGGAAAGTCCTCGAAGTCAAAGTTTGCTAAACAGCATAGCATGCAAGATTTAATGCGTATTTGACATTTCGTCAATTTCACATCATATTATCGATGTCTATATCGAATGGGACTAGCACGTAAAGCCTTGTTAGAATCGGTTCGCTCGATATAAGCCGACTTGAAAGCCTGTATGTTTTATGGTTAAAAACGTTAAACCGAGGGCATTGCACTTGAATGAATCAGGTAGCGATTCGAAAGATCGATCTAGACCCAGAGTGCGTTTCGACAAGATTTGAAAGAAATTAGTCAAGAAAGGTGAGTACTCAAAATCATTTTCTAAACGAAAGTGTTTTAAATTACAAGTTTGTAAAGTGCTTTAAAATATAGATTTATAAAGCATTTTTATTACCTCCCACCAGAGCGTGCCCCGCCAGAAGTTCGATTTCGCATTTAAGAAACGCTGGGCCCGGTTTAGCAAAACCCCTGGGGATGGCACACAGCCTCGCTCCGGCCGATGTATTCTGACACATGGCTAAGTTAGCTGGATATTATGACTGAACATATTGGGCCTGGCTCCGCAATCGGGGGGGAAGCAGGATCAAGATATATTTATATAGCTAGTCGCCTCGCACATTCGAGGTATACTACGCGCTGACTTAGTACATAGCGACAGGTGTTGGTTCCGAGGTTCCATCACCGGAGTATTTTGGTCCCGAGGTTCCATTATATATAGATCCCACTGTGTTCACCCGACCATCTTACTGCAAGCACCCGAGGTTCACTACCAATGCTAGGTTCCGAGGTTTCGAGGCATCACTTCATGGTATTTATACGGGCCATGCTGGTTGGTACTGATTTACAGATAGTACCTTTCGTGATATTAACCACCATCGAGACGCCAAGAAGATAAATAGTTTTCGTAACGCATTCAAAGAAAGGTAATTAGTTTTCGTATCAGCCACAGCTGGTAAACAAGCCAACAAAGTAAATAGTTTTCAGATCGGGCCGTAAATGGTTTTCATAAAAACTCGCTTTCATAAACAGCTTTTACAAATCATTCGCATGCATTTTCATATCGAGTACAAACAAAGCATGTACAGTTATTTGTAACTTATAAGACTCATCGAGCCCGTTCGCTCACGCTCGTTTAAAATAATTTTTCAAAAAGTGTGCTGAAGCCGAAAGATCTTCCAGATCCTTCACCCTGTGAGCCGTGGCCGTGATTATATATAAGATAAGGTGTAAATTAAAACTAGTAAAACTTAAAATGTGACATTTTGTATATGTAAATATTCTTTGTAAAATATGTATGCATGGTTTTCGAGAAAAACAAAGCCGCGATAAACTTATATCGATTTATCCTTATCTTATATTTCAGAGGACCGCAGGTCCTTTATTGTCAGAATTGACATTTGGAAAACATCGGGAGTGTATTTTTGTTTTATACAGTGATTTGTATTTTGGGCTCGACCACCGTGCGCCGTTATGTCAGTTTCCGATTAAATCTAAAGGTGATTTTGATAGAAAAGCGAAAAATTTTATAACCCATATTTTCCAAATACGCCAGCAGCTTTTAACAGCTTAGCTTCATGGTAACTTGTCGGCCGAGCGAGTCATCGGGAGGTTACCGTGGAGCTGCCTGGCAGATTTCCCCTGTCACTAGAAGGGGGTCTCACAGCTCCCATGTCCGCAGCTAAATGGATGATAGTCATCATCTCCTTCTCTGGGACCGTGTAAATCGCCTCCGTGTCATTTAGCTTCGCGGCCAAAAGCGGCTGGTGTCTCTCCGCATAAGAACCCTCCAATAGAGTCGGCATCAAGGCACGAATACCTCGTGTGGTCGTACGCCAACACCGTTCCTCCGTCATGGCCTTCTTAAGTCTTCAAAGGTCATCTGGCATTTCTCATCCCACGCCCATGCCTTACTCTTCTCGAGAAGGTCCGCTTACGGAGCTACTCGCCAGTACCCTCGATGAACCACCGATAGTAGTTAATCTCAGCCCAAGAAATCTTACTGCGGCACCTTAGTATTAGGATCCCATTCGAATGGATTCGACCTTGCTCTCATCCATCATTAGTTCAAGCATCCTCGATGTGAGGTCCCAGAAGCCCACTTCCTGTGTAGAGCAAAGAAGCATTTCTCCTTCTTCACATATAGCTCATTCTGCCTTAATAGCCGGAACACCTTCCTTAGATGATCAACATGCTCCTCTAAGGTGTTTCTATATATAACAATATCATCTAGATATACCACCACAAACTTATCCAGGAAAGGATGGAATATCTTGTTCATCAAAGCGTAATGGGCAGTGCATTGGTTAGTAAGACCAAAGTGGCATCACTAGAATTCATGTGAGCCATACTGCTATTTGCACAGGTCTTCTACCATCCCCCTTCAGCCTATCCTCACTCAGTATCCCGATCGCAGTCCAACTTAGCGGCACCTCCTCGCCTCTACCAAGTTGATCAAATAGGTCAGCAATAAGAGGAATGGGATACTTGTTCTCGACCTGTCACCCTTATCGAGCGCCCTCAAAGAGCTCGATGCACATCCTCGCGACCCATCGTGCTTCTGGGAATAAGACCGGCGCACCATGTGAGCCTTAGATGGCTCGGATGAATCCAAGATCCAAAGAACTCCTTAGTCAGTTTTCAACTCCTCCAACTTTCGGGGGTGCCATCCCAGGTGGTCCCATGGCGGGTTTGCTCCCCGCCTCCAACTCGATCTGTGATCTTCCTCCTCCCAGTGGGGAGCCTTCCGGGAAGCTCCTAAGGACATTACATCTTCAACTCATCTAGCACCTTCTCGACTTCCATGGGCATAGGATCTCCCATGTGGTAAATCGAGTCTCTCCTTAAGAGCCGCCAAGTAGTCACCTCATTCTTTTCAACCCCCTTCTCCAATTACACGGTCGACAACATGTGGGTCTTAAATTTCTGCTCTCTGATCGTGGGAACCATACATGGTGCCTCCTCTTCTAAGATAGCCATCGAACGTAGAAAAGGTATGGGCACAGCTCTTACCTGGCGAAGGAAATCCATCCCGATCACTATCTTGAAGTCATCCATGGGTGCCACCGTGAAGTTAACCTTGCCTTCCCACGGCCCGATCTTCATCGGGCCACCCCACGAGCTACCTGCGGCCGGCCTGGGCGGAGTTAATCACCCGAGCCATCCCGCTCCTCGATGTCCGGGAGCCGAGCCCTTCGCTCCTCCCCTCTAAGACAAAGTGCTCGTGTGTGGCACCTGTTCAACATGGCCTCGTAGACATCCCATTCACCGGCCTCCACATACGAGTCCCTCGTTTCAGGTCGCTCCTTAGCTTCGGCATGACCTGGCGTGGCATTCAACAAATGTGATTAATCCCATTTGGAGCATCAACCGCCACCCTCTGCCGATCTCCTCGATCAAGGCATCAGAGGCCTTCCTCAGGACATTCAAGTGCCCAATGTGGTCCATCGTGATAGAAACAATCGTCTGCTTCAAATCCCTACGCCCGTCCCTCGTCTTACCCTCTGCTGGTAAAGGCCGCACTCGATCCTTCCTTAGCATTATAGCTTTTGTATCCTCGTCTCCCCACCTTAGCATGGCTACCCTCAAAAGACGGCCATGCTTCGAGATGAGTCTCCTCTTCGAAAAATCCACGAGACTCACCGCCACGGTCGTGGCTAAGCCCGGGACACCACGCCTCCTCAACTCTCGTCGCCCCAAATCCAGAGGGTTCTCCATAAAGTCAAGAGAAGCTCATTCATTCATATCGCGCCAAGCATTAAGGAAGAGAACTCTGACATAGTCGTGATCGACCCCGTGTGCCCGAGATGCCTAATCTTCCACGGCTACGTATCCCGCATCTTCCGGGCAAGACCGCTTCGATTCTCAAGTCCGCCATGTGTCTATGGTGCATATCCCTTTTTCTATTTCCATGAACCTTCTACGCCACCATAGAGTTGCATTATCAATGAGGTAGAGAGTAGCAAAGGCGTAATTGCCTTTTTCCGCCTCGCTACCAATGCTATTGCCTCAAAGTATCTCTCCATGTGCCACAAGAAGTCATGCTCTACCTCGGGGCATCCCATCGCCTAATAACGTGTGTGGCTGCACCTCCACCCTTGGTGCCTCGTGAGTGGCCAGCAACCCGAGCTGGGACAAGTGTTGTCTTATAAATGGCCACCTCTCGCTCTTAGCCCCTCTTCTCATGCTCGGGTCACACCTCCACCCTTAACTCTAAGTGAATACGTAGCATGTCTGGGGTAGACCCTCACGAACTCCTCACGCGACACCACCGTGACTCCAAGAAGCCATGCATCCCCTCAAGGTCTTCTGATCTCGCACTCGAGATCCCCTCCACGCCTTCTCCATGCTTTGACTCCATAAGGTCCATCCCCTCCTTGGTGTCCACCATAGCGACCTCCAACCGGATCACCCGACCGTCCAAGCTCGTGAGAGATCACTCAGACTTGTCCTTCTTCCCCCTTCCTGGGCGGAGGGTCAAGGTCCCTTCCCCGAACTTCTGTTCCCAAGAACTTCCCCTGCCATGAGAGTCACATCATATTCCTCCTAAGCTATTCACGACGTCGCAACCTAAGCTGATACGAACTCAAGCCACGGACTAGTCTTCCGTCAAGCCCCGCGGCGCATTCCAACTCGTCCTGATGTCATGCCGCCTCCCACGTGCTCTCACAGAAAGCCTCTACACGCTTCTACCCACCCCTTAGAAGCGAAGAGAACTCGAGAGAACACTTGAAAGGAAGAAATCTCTTTATCAAGAAAGGCTCTTTATAATGCTTCTTTGGTGCCTCTCCACTTTATGGCTCGCAAACGAGGCCACTTCCTCCTTATATACACATCTTTGGAAGTGTCTAACCTCAAGGTGTTCTACAAGCCTAGAGAATTCTGTGTGAATATTCTACTATGTACACATATTTACAAGAGGTCTCTAGGAAGAACCTGTGATGATCTCCTTCCTTCCTGCTCTTCCACACAGTGGACTTCTCCCAATCTTCTGGGTAACCTTCCACATTCTTCTAGCAAAGGGAGGTTCCTCCAAGTCTCTCAGACCTTCCCCCACCTCCCATAAGTCCTCATAGCTCCATATGATCAAGAGAGTGAGTCTTCCACGAGTGAGGGTGCATATATAGGGAGGAGCGCACTAGATGAGTCTAACCTGAAAATCCCTCTGTGAGGGTCATTCAAAAATATTAATTATCTGGAGGGTAAACCAAATTAAAATATCAATCGTCTTGAGCTACTTCAATCGATATTTATCTGAGGGTACCCACAAACAAATAATATATCAATCGTCTGAGCTACCTAAATTGATATTTATCTGAGGGTAAATTCACAAACAAATAATATATCAATCGGCCTGAGCAGCCCAACTGATATATACACATTCTGAGGGTTGTCCACAAACAAACAAAAATAATAATTTCATACGAGGCTTAAAGCAAAGTGTGCAGGATGTAGGCCCATGAGGACTCTGGATCCAGGCTGTCATGTATCTGCAGATCTGCACGTCGAATGTGTTTTCATCGAACATCGTGACCGCACTTAGGTGGTGAGTAGCCTACTTGCGCGACATTCCACTATCGAGCATTAGCTCACCCTGCCGAGGATATTATTTTACGTGCAATGTGGGGAGCGTATATAGGACTCGCCACCCTGTAGACCGAGGATTGTGAAGAAAGCCTGTCAGGGTGCATTTCGATGTATACATGTGTTAACTTTTAAGCGAATCGATTTATCAGCAAGAGTAAAAACATATTAACTGTAACTATCGTGATATAGTCGACTCATAGCCGCATGTATATCAGTATCATGCGGCCCGCGGCCGCTTTTAAATCATAAATCGCATTGACTGCTTGGGACAGCTTTATGCAGTGTTTTGTATTCGGGGTAGAGCTCCCGCATAAAGGAGACTCCCGCCCGATTGAGAAATGTTCCGTCACCTAACATTCACGAATGTTTCCACATGCGGCCGACCTGTCGTCAACTGACCCCTGCTCGGTGGGCGGCCACACTCTGCCCTAAATCCGACAACTTGGAATCGAATACACACAAATGGGAAGAAAGAAGTATAAAGAGAGAGAGAAGGAGATACTGATTTCAACAGCAAATTGAAGGATGAAGCAGAATCGTTTAGAACATTTGATTCCCGCGTCGCCGCCTCTCCACTCCAAATACAACATCAATGGAAGTCCGAATCCAAAATATTTATTATTCATCAAATATGAAAAGTCGAAAACCTACTTTAAAATTCCGAGGATGAGGTTTTAGTTTTAGAGACCAAGATGAAGCCCACAAATTCCTCTCTCCACTCTCTTTCTCCTCCCTTTCTTCCTTTCCCCTCACCCCTCTCTCTCTTTCTTCTCTTTCAGTCATTTCACAAGAAAAATTTAATCTCCCCGCTAATATTTTATCCTGCTTTCTTATCTATCAAATTTAATCTCATACTTAAAACAAGAGAGCAAAAAGTGAAGAGATAAGATTATAGGAGAGGAGAGAGGCAATGTGGACCCATTGCCGCACATGTAAAAGTAAAACCAAGGTTTCGCATCCCACGGTATCAACTTGGGAGGGAGAGGGTCAAAGGGGTCGAGAGTTCAACCCTGTCGAACCTGGTTCAACCATGCATAGACCCGGTCTATATACAAAATAAAAAATATATTTTTTCTTATATATAAAACTTAATTTTCATCGAACAATAAAATTAAAGAGATACATCCAATACATATTAAAGAGATACATACAATACATAATCAAGTTCATACTTCATATAATAATAAAATTGGGCAAGCAATTGTTTACATTAAATTCGTACATCGCCATCTCCATCTTGAAGCACTAAAGGCGATCACTTAAACACCCGCGAATATCACTAGTCTCGAATATATCCACTCTAAACGTTGTCAAAAATTTTAAAAATAACTCATTTAATTTGTACAATAAATACATATAACAAAATAAAAATAACACACAAAATTTTGAAAATTACCTGGCGCCAACAATATCAAAGTCTCAAGAAGCATGGGAACCGGATTATTCGACAATAATATTATTCATTTCTTCATCACCAAAATCGTGAATCTCTTCTTCAATAATCCAAAAGTCAAGAAGATTAATGCAATCAATATCCACGTTCATAAACTGCTTTTTGGTAGTGAGTCCTTCAAAATAAAAAATAAAAAGATAAAAACATATTTAAATTTATAAAACAAGAAATCAACAAGTGTCATTTAAGCATAGAGTTTTTAATTTACCTATACTTGAGTCGTAGGTTATAATTGACATAAACAAGATCATTTAACAGGTTCAAATTATTCCTTCTCAGGTGGAATTGTCAAATAAACTCCAATTTCTTTCAAACATCCGCATGATTTAAGTCAAGCCGCTAAGAAGCCGTATAGCCGCCTTGTAAAATACATCGTACAAATAATCTCCACCATTCATCTACATGTAAAATAATTCCATGTAAACGGGCATAATTGTCATATAAAATCAAATTTAAATTAATTATAATATAAGATAAAAATTACCGTGTCATGTTTTCATAAGCAGCTTATCAACATCGTCGGCTTAAACTCCTCGGGCGCCCTCGAGCATATCCTAAGTTCTTTCGCACATCGCCGGACGCTATCACTACAAATACTGCGTCAAGCAAACTCAAGTAAGCTACCGTAGCTTCCGTCAGGTCAACAAAATTATCCGCATATAGAAATGTCGGATTGAGAAAATAAGCACGCCGGAGATTGCGACGTGAATGCTATCCCATCGATCATCAATAATTTTAATGTATGGTCGATAAAGATCCTTCTGTTCATGAAGGTCTCAGATAGCCTAACCTCGCTCTAAGCATACCTGTAAAATATAAACATAATAAAAAAATATAAGAAATTCAATAATGAACATTAGTAATAAGTTAATAACCAAATTAACTCAAACTAAAAATTAATCAAGTATTTAACTATTTATAATAAAAAAATAAATAATACCTTCATAAACGTAACCCAAAGAAGGTTTTTCATCTATTCACAATACGCATGAACTTCACACCGGAGTAACAACCTTCACTATCAAGCACTCATCCCAAAACTCGCGATCTAAACAACTATAAGCAAAGTCTCCCTCAGGTAGTTTCATAATTTATGCTCCATAAAAACTCGCTACTCACTGATGTTGGGATATATCCGTGTTCACATACTCGCAGGTGATAAAAGTCAGGGCAAAACGAAAGTTATACCGACGCACAAATCTCCTTCCATCCATCGACTTCCTCAACAATGATAATATGACACCATGATTGTACACAAACTGGGTTACATGAGAAGCTCTAGAAGCAAGTGAACTCACATGTGACATGCTACGTATATCCTTCAAAATTAAATTCAAACAACGAAGACAAGGAGACCATTACTATACTTCTCATGTATTATATTTCCAAATTAATTTATAAGTTAAATGCATTGTCGCAGAACTATGTGCACCACATTAGACGGCTCCAACCCATTCAACCACTTCGAGAACATATGAAATAAAGTGTTTTACCTTTTCACATACAAGATCGTAAGCATCAACAGATTTTGGCAAATACCAAACCAGCTGGACAATACACAAGAAAATTAATCAAAGTCCGCCGTCTTGATCGCCCAACCATCCAAAGTCAAGTGTAATTGTGCATCCATTATCCCTCCACTACTCCGATAACTATTTATAAGAAAATCCACCTCTTTTGCATTTCTTTTCTAAATCGACCCTCATATCATGATATGATGGTCCCTCCAAAATCAAGACTAATACAAGAATCGCTTACGCCAGGTTTAAAGTAATTCCGAGAATTAATGGCATTAAAAGGAATGCACGATCATAAAAACCATTTGAAGCGAGCTATATTAGCTCTATGCTTCAGACCTACTAGAAAATGCAGACTGATGGACGGTCAGAAGTGGTACTTTCATCGCCTTCTCTTCTCTTCCCCTTGTAATAATCTCAATTTGCCATATTTAAATTATTTCCATAATTGTTTTAATATTTATTTTGATTTATTAAAATATTAATTTAAGTTGATTATGGCCAAAATCAGTAAGAAAACTACCAAACCAAAACCTTCTTCTCTCTCCCCGACACCTCACCATGCCACCCTTACCTGGGCTGGCCGGGCTCACCCATTTCCCCACACCGATCCGTCGTCTGACCGGAAAGGCAGTCCCCACACGGCCACCCTGCTCGCCGTGATCTCGCCCGAGGCTACCCGTCTGCCGAATCGCGCCGCAAGGCTCTCTCCGCCCTTGCACCGCCGACTGCTCTGGGCCATTTCTCCGCCACCCCAAGGCTCGACCTCACCTCCAAAAATGTTCCCCTCCTCCCAAGCAACGCCGACTAACCCCGTTCGCCTCTCAAACCGCCCACCACTCGAAATGAGGAAGAGATCGCCACTTTCTCTCTCTAACAACCGCCGCCCCATTCTCATAAGCCCGACCTCCTCACCAAATGGACGGTGGAATCCAGCTCCCCACCAGCACCCCAGAACCAACCACCTCCGCCATCACGCCCCGCCGACCGTGAACGAGCGCCGCCGGAGTCGGGAACTGCCTCTAGATCCGCGTGTTCCGGCCGAAGCTCCTCGGTGTTTCACGTGTGCCTCCGCTAGTTCCCCGGAGCCAGCTTCGTGTGTGTGCCTGGAAACCAATTTCCGACTAATTGGGATTTTCTCGCCACCGCTTACGGCGACGACGGTGCTGCCCATAGAACGCTTCGTCCCCTCGCTCGCTGTTCCGACTGGCAGGATCGGCTTCCTCATCTTGAGCTTCTGAAAAGAATCTATACCCTAAAACGCGTGCGAGCTCTAATTGTATAATTGTTCGTAAAGGTTATTTTAATATTGAAAATGCCTTATTTATCGTTTAATCAAGCCATGTTTCAGGTTTTCAAAGCATGTAACTTAAAATATATACGCCGGTTCGATATTGTGTTTAATCTTATCCTATGTAATTAGAACCGCGTTGATTTTTGATTAAACGTATTTTAATTATATCCGGAGTTATCCATGTATAAATATAATGATTTATCCGAAGCTATAAATTGTATCAATTGTATTTATCGCGAATTGTTGACCTTTGTGTTGGATTGCGTCGAGCCGTGGATTTATCTGTAGTTGTGGCCCGGCTCGGCATTGGATAAATTGTGGATATTAGAAGTGTATTTTTATCAGGTTCTGGACCCATTTTACAGGGAGTTAAGTCCAGTTTTGGGAGGTTCTGGCCACTTTCTTAGAACGAAGTACAGCTTCTATGTTTCCAGCATTCGTGAGTTTTCTCCGGTCGAGTCTAGAGTATATTTAAATCTTAATCTTATTTATCAATAACGCTCTTTTCCATTTTAGATTAACCGACGCCTCCACAGATGTTCTCGAGGCGCAGAGAGCGATTCTCGAGATCCCAATATACCTCGTGGAGTTGATATCATATAGTTTACGACACATCATCCGATGCATTTCATAGCATTTACAGATTAGGCTACACTCCATCATCACGACATGATTATTATCATCGAGTTGTAATTACTATGGTGACTAAATTATTTAGTCTGCTATGAAATATATCCGCATATGAGACGCTTATGATGATGGATGTGAGTGTGTATCAATAAGTGCGATATTGCCGCATTGTATGTGAACCGCTTGTAATGGAACTATAGCAGACATACCACTCCAACTAAGTTACATCAGGACCAAGACGGCACAATCGACCATGATACGGATTATGTTTATGTATATGAGTTCCCGGTCAGCTGCTTTCCCTGGGATGCCGAGGTAAGGTCCCCTGGTCAGCGGCTACTCCTGGCGCCTGGGCCATGGATTATATAGATATTGGCTGAGTTAAGGACCCTGGGTCGAAAGCATTTCTGGGGCGCGCCAGGTTTGTCGGTTTAAGTGTCAACCTGAAAGTTAAGGACCCCGGTCAGCGCTGGGCGCCCGGGCCACATTGATTTGAGAGAGCCGTGATGGCTTATAGTATCGAGTATGTGGTCCCGCTAGAGTTCTCGATTTTTTGTGATGACTATGTGATGATGTGAAACTTAATGTGTGTGCAATGCATACTTATGTGAGTGTATTATTATATTGTAATTTATCTCGTATGTGTATCCCGTCAGTGTAGATGTGGTATAGATTATATGATATTAACTCACTTTCGAGACCGACCGGCCTTCAATTTATTTTTCGTGTAATCGCCACCCTCCTTCTCCGCACCCTGGGATAAACTGCACTCTCTTTCCTTCACTAAAGCATGTACTATTAAGCTAGTTATTAATCTTCACTATTTAATCTAGGTGTCACCGTAGCATTTCCTGTGCATATTAGTATATTTTGTAATTCAGACACCGTTTATTTTGTGTATGATGATGGTGTATGGGGAAACGAGATTTCATCTCTCCCTATTGATAAAATTCCCTGCTGATTTCGGCATCTCGGTTATTATTATATAGGTATGTTGATATATTATCAGTGATCGCATGATAGCTCCGTATGAGTATTTCGCCAGGCTTGCTAATGGGCTTCTGCGTGGCTCCACGCCTTCCCATTCCCTACGGCCACGACCCCTTATTTGGTCGTGATTAAAGTCGTATCGTAGCTGATACAGTTCATTTCCTAGCGGCCTAGTCTAAGTTTTCCAAGATCGCGGAGTTGGGACCGAAGTTCGTCTGTCTCTACCACCATTGCATCTAGTTTCGCTTCGTCCGTTAGGCTGTGGTCCGTTGTAACCGATACCTTGTTTACTCTTCCGAAAGATGAGACTGAGAACGAGGGTGAATTTTGGCCAAAGAGGCAATGGGCCGAGGCAAAGACAGCTTCATGACGAGGCCCAGAGGCCCAAGATGAGGTATCTCTTCACCCGATCCACCGCCCGGAGGGCGAAGGAGACTCGGTAGCCCCGCGTGCCAGCCAGACAGTAATCGGCCGATGAGCCACGTGTCGAGCCACGTTAATATGCTCCAGTACGCTCAGTATCAACAGACGCTCAGGTCGCCAGCCACTACTGAGGCATTTTCGCGTACGATCGCGCGCATACCAAAGAACTTATGAGCATCAACTAAGCAGCTAGGTCATCAGCTTCTCACCGAAATGACCAGATTCGACCCGCATCACACTCCTTCATTCCAAAGACACCAGTTTAATGAGGTCAGATTGATGGGGGTATCTGGTGACCCAACGGATTTTCCTGGACTAAGGGAGAAGAGCATTCGATCCGAGAGCATCCGATGACCTGACCATCAGGATGGTGTTTCTCCCTCAAGGGCTTGGTATCAGTAAAGGGTACAAGGATTACATCAAGCCATCTCGAGGGTATGACCCGGCTCGCCCGTGGAGAGATTTGAAGATAATTATATTTCGCTACGAGGCAAGAGTACCGGGGCACGCCTGAGAGCAACCGAAGAGAGATGATATGTTCTAGTGGAGTACACCCTGTGTTTATGTATCTTAGTAAATTCTCGTTTCCGAGTTGGGGTCATAGCGAGGTCGCAAAGACGAGTAAGTGGACATCACCCAAGCCTCACCCATTTCATATCCTTGTACAAATATAAGTGTAGCTTCTTGGAGGTCACTGATTTAGCGAGACAGATGGAGACTGACCTTCGCCTTCATGGTATCTTAGTGGATGGTGCTAAGAAGAAGACCCGCACAGAGGAGCAAAGTACACGCTCGCAGCTGCAGTGATATGGTGGGTACAGTACTGGAGGTACAGGTCAGCGTATTTGAGCGCTTGTACCGCGGATCACAAGAAGAGTGCATTCAACCGTAAGGGCTATGGTGAGGTCGGACGATCGTGTGGACTCAGCCCGCGGGGGCTATAGTCTGGCGGGGGCAAGAGTTCAGTCAGCCAAAGCAGCCGCGGTTCGCATTCGTGATGTGCCCACAAAGGTGGCGGATGCATCGTGCCTCTTGTGGCACGCATGAGCGGAGCTTGCTTTTAAAGTAGTCAATACATGGCCAAATCATGTCCTAGATTTCCACCTGCCACTTTTCCGTGGTTCATACTAGTGTTGCCCGCCTGGGCCCATTGACAAATGGGCTTAGTTCTTTCTCAAAGGGTATAAGCAGATAGTGATAAGAGTATTGCAGCATGGGAGGTAGAGCTCCGGAGGCGATTTGCAGGGGCCGTGGTCGTGGATTCAGCTCCTACTCGCCTGACGTGTCGCCGCAGCTATGACTCACACCTCAAAGACGCCAAGGCCAAATGTCGTTGTGTATCGTGCACCATTCCTGGCCCCGTTATACTAAGGCTAGGGTGTTAGATGCGCCACACTTTCAGGTTCCTAGTTTCTCGTATTTAAGTCAGAGTTCACACAGACTAGACTCCGCTATCACCACTACCCTTCCTGGAAAGTGATGCCTTAGAGGCGATATTTACCTTCCATCGTGTCCGATTCCTGTAGTAGGCAGAGACCTTCCAAGTGATCTTATTTGGCTGATAATGAATCTGGAAAGGTTTTTAGGTAATGGATTGTCACAGTATTCACGCCACCTGATTGCCGAGAGAAACAAGATTTTCCCGATTCCGTGATTCGTAGCTCGTTTCGTGGCAGAGCAGACACTGTACTCTTCTAATTTAATTTCAAACACATGCCTAGGCTGGACAGCCACTGTGGTGCTGTACACCGGCTCTCATGAGGGACACCGAAGGATATGTAAAGTCGATAAGTGTCCCTATTGCTTCGCGGAATTTCCCGATGTTTTCTCGTAGGAGTCACAGTGGTTGCCACCCGACAGGGGATAGAATTTTGCATCGATGTGGCACGCACGCTCCTATCTCCTCGCCAATCTTATGATAACCCGGCGGAAATATGAGCTGAAGGAGCAATTACGTGGATTCATAGACAAAGGTTTTGTCGCCTAGTACTTCTCCCTCGGGTGCCCCGTACTCATTTGTAAAGAAGAGCATGGTTCACTATAGCCGCTATGTATGCACTACGCACACCGAACAAGGTGACCATTCGCAATAAACACCGCTCCCTCGAATGTATGATCGCTTGATCACCTTCGCATCATGTTTTTTCTAAGATTGGATCTACGGTCGTGATATCATCACCGAGAATAAGATATTACGAGGATGTTCCAAGATGAGATTCTGTGATTTAGGTACGGCTCATTATGAGTCTTATGATGTCTTTGGACTCACTAATGCACTGACAAAATTTTTATGGATTTGGATGAACAGGTGTTCAAACTCCTTCCCCCGGATCACTTTGTGATTTGTTCACTGATGATATCTTAGTATATTTCTGAGGCGAGGAGCATGTGTAGCATCTAAGGATAGTATCAGCAGACTTTGAGGAGTATCATTTATATGCCAAATTTCCATGTGAATTTTAATATAGTGTAGCTGGGACATGCCGTAGTATCGAGGAAGGTATTCAAGTGGATCCCAAGAAGATAGAGGCAGTGATGGATTGGCAGAGACCAACCACGGGGATCGAGGTTCAAGCTTCCCGGCTTAATGATATTATCGCCGCTTTGTGCGTGATTTTTCAAGGATTGCCGCACTTTAACCTTGCTAACCCGTACAGTTAAATTTCGCGACGAGGTCAGGAGGCGAAGTTTTCATAAGTTGAAGGATTGTTCGACCTCCGCCCAAATACTGGCATTACCTTCCGCTCAGAGGTTATAATGCTACTGTGACGCCCGCAGCTCCAACAAGGTATCGATGCAAAGACTCAGAAGGTGATTTCATGCTTCTAGCAAACAAGAAGCATCAACAGCACTCACCCCACTCATGACTTGGAGATGGCGGCTGTGATCTTTGCATTGAAGATCCGAGACATTAATTGTGACAGAGACGTGTGAGATTTACCGATCACAAGAGTTTGAAATATATTTTTCAAACGTATGAGCCAACTCAGACGCAGAAGATGGCCTGAGTCGCATGACTATGATCAGACGATCTCAATATCACCTGCAAGGCTAATGGTGGCGCATGCTTGAAAGTAGGAAATCATCAAAGTACCTCGCCATCACATTAGTGCGTAGAGCGACAATTGACTAAGGAGTGGTATGAATCAGATGATCGTGGTTTACGCCTAGAGGTGTCGAGCCCGAGCACTTTTAGCACATTTCCTCGTAGTCAAATCGCCTGGATGGCGTAATTAAGACAACTCAGACTCCACAGCTGATGAAGATTATAGATGAGGTTCAAACAGAGTTTCCGGCAGATGACTTTCATGGATCGATGATGGCACGTTGAGATTGGGTATTAGACAAAGGCCCCGACTTGACGGACTTAGAAAAGAGATTATGAAAGAGGCTCATCATACAGCTTACAGTATTCATCCCGGTTCCACTAAGATGTATCATGATCTTAAGGGTAATTATTGGTGGAGTGGTATGAAGAAGGATGTAGCGGAGTTTGTATCCAAGTGTTTGACTTGTCATTGTGTCAAACTCTGAACACTGGCCGCCCGGTTGTCAGACGACTCTATCTGCAGAGTGGAAATGGGAGAATATTACCATGGATCTTGACTGGTTACCTCGAACTTACAGGTATGATTCCATTTGGTGATAGTCGATCGAATCAGACTGTTCAGACACTTTACCCGTGAAGACAACTCTTCCAGAGCCGCATGCTAGGTGTATATTGATAGATTGTTACCATGATCCCGCTGGGATTGCGGTTCGATGTGAGGGCCCCGCTCACTTTGTGGTTTTCATGGAAACTTCGAGGAGTCAAGACTGACTGACTTCAAGATACCACCCTCAGATGGGATGGACAGCCCTAGAGGACTATTCGTATTACTGGAAGACATGTTAAGGATGTGCGAATGGATCTTTGGAGGCCAATGGATCGCATTTACTCAGGAGTTCGCCAAGACAACAATAGTTATCACTTAGTATCTGGTGATGCTTTACCAGGCATTGTATGGCAGAAGTAGATCGCGCCATGGGAAGAAGCTGGTGAAAGGAAATTAGCGTGTCCTAATTGGTTCAAATCACTAAAAGATTCCTATCATTCCGAGATCGTTGAGGACCGCCAGCAGATGCAAGAGCTGGCGTGCACTCAAGATGAAACATGGAGTTTGGTGTAGGTGAGTATGTATTTCTGAAGGTTTCCCCGATGCGAGGCGTGATGAGATTTGGTAAGAAAGGGAAATTACCTCGCCACGGGGCCATTTGAGATTGTGGATGTGAGTCGGGATGTAGCCTATCGACCGAGTCACACCTAATTTCGCCAATATTCATCCTATTTCATATATCTAGCGTTGAGTGAAGTATCGTGCCGATCCTTCACATGTGCCATGTGCCCAAGTAGTAGAGATCGTGAGATTTATCGTATGATGAGCGACCAGAAGCTATCAGGATACTCTGTGTTCGCTAACCCTCGATCAAAGTCATCTGGATGGTTAAGGTCCATATGGATCATTCGATCAAGAGTGCACTCAGAACTGAAGCAAGAGATGCGACGGTCATACTCCATACTTGTTCCAATGATGAGGTATGTTTTTTATTCTAAATTCGAGGACTAATTTTCAAGGGGAGAGAGAATGTAATACCCAGAATCGTCATTTAAATTATTTCCATAATTGTTTTAATATTTATTTGATTATTAAAATATTAATTTAAGTTGATTAAGGGCTAAAATTGAAAGGGGGCAAAAACTACCAAACCAAAAACCCTTCTCTCTCTCTCCCCGACACTCATCGCGCAATTCCCCACCGCTGTCCACCCATTTCCACATCGATTCGCCGTCCACACCGGAAAAGGCACCCCGCACGGCCACCCTTGTCCGCTTGATCTCGCTCGAGGCTACCCGGTCTGCCGCGGAATCGCGCCGCAAGGCCTCTCCGCCCTTGTCGCCGACCGCTCGCCATTTCCGCCACCCTGGGCCCGACCTCACCTCCAAAATGTTCCTCCTCCTGCCAACGCTGACCACCTCCGTTTACCTAAACTCGCCACCACTCACGGAAAACGCGAGGGAAGAGATCGCCACTTTCTCTCTAACCGCCGATTTTTGGCGTCACCTCCTCAAATTTCAAATGACGTGGAATCGAAGCTCCCACCCTCAAAACCCCGTGAACCAACCACTCCTCCGCTCATCGACACGCACCGCCGACCGTGAACGAGCCGCCGAGTCGAACTGCTCCAGATCCGCCGCGGTTCCGCGAGCCCCCGGTGGTGCCACACGACACCCCGGAGCCAGGCTTCGTGGTGTGCCTCGAAACCACCTCCGACGACTGATTTCCGCACATCGTTTACGCGACGACCGAAGCGCGGCCTCTATCGTAACGCTCGTCCTCGCTCATCGGGTTCCGACTTCGCGTGACTTCGGGCCTCATTCGAAAGCCAAAGAATCTATACCCCAAAACGTGCGAGCTCTAATTGTATAATTGTTCAGAAGGTTATTTTAATATTGAAAATGCCTATTTATCGCTTAATTGCTCATGTCTGTGTTTTGAAAAGATGCAACTTAAAATATATACTTGCTCGATATTGTGTTTAATCTTATCCTATGTAATTAGAACCTGATTTTTGATTAAACAGATTTACTATAGTATCCGAGTTATCCATGTATAAATATAATGATTTATCCGTTATAAATTGTATCACCGTATTTATCGCGTAATTGTCGAAAATCTTTGTGTCGATCGCTATTGAAATGCGGATTTATCTCAGAAGCTGTGGCCTACGCATTGGATAAATTGGGGATATTAGAAGTGTATTTATTAGTTCGACCCATTTTACAGGGAGTTAAGTCCAGCTTTTAGGAGTGTTCACAATTTTCTAGAGAACGTATACGCTCTAGTTTGCTTAGTCTCGTAGAGTTTTCTGGTCGAAATTAGAGTATATTTAAATCTTAATCTTATTTATCAATAACGTCTTTTCCATTTTAGATTGTCCGACAGCTCCGCCAGGACAGCCTGAGGCGCAAGAGCGATTCTCGAGATCCCCACATACTCAGAGTTGGATACTGCAGAAGTTTACGACACACACATCCGCATGCATTTACAAGATTATGGCATTAGGCTACACCCATCATCACGACATGATTATTATCACTGAGTTGTAATTACTATGGTGACTAAATTATTAGTTCGTTATGAAATATAACATTCGCATATGAGACAGCTTATGACGACGGATGTGAGTGTGTATTGTTGCGCGAGTATCACAGGCATTGTATGTGAACTGCTTGTAATGGGAATCAGCAGACATACCACCTAACTGTTACATCAGATCGCGGCGCACTGCAATAACTGGTGACTATGATACATTTATGCTTATGTATATGAGTTCCTCGGTCAGCCGCTTTCCTGGGGATGCCGAGGTAAGGTCCCCGTTGAGCGTTACTCTGGCATTATGGATTATGGTAGATAGTTGTCGGAGTTAAGGACCGGTCGCAGCATTTCTCTGGCGCCGCCATAGTTTGTCAGTTTAAGTGTCAATCGAGTTATAACCCGGGGTCGAAGCTCGGGCGCCACACATTGATTTCCAGAGCCAGATGGCTTATAGTATTGGAGCATAGGGTCCCCGCTAGAGTTCTCGATTTTGTGATGACCAGGGATGATATGAAACTTAATGTGTGTGCATGCATACTTATGTGAGTGTATTATTATATTGTAATTCTATCCGTATGTGTATCCCGTCATGTAGTGATGTGGTATGATTATATGATATTAACTCACTCGAGACCGACCATCTAATTTATTTTTCGTGTACTGCTACCCTCCTTCTCCTAATTCTAGATAAATGTCAATTCTTTCCTTCACTAAGGTTACATACTATTAAGCTATTATTAATCTTTGTCTATTTAATCTAGGTGTCACCGCAGTACTTCGGAATATTAGTATATTTTGTAATTCAGATAATTCTGTCTATTTTGTGTATGATGATGGTGTATGGGGGAAAACGAGATTTCCATCTTCCTATTGATGTTCCCCTAGTGATGTTTGCATCCGAGCATATTATATGTGCATGTCGATATATTATCGTGATCGCATGATAGTCGGTATGAGTATTTCAGTTAGGCTTGCTACGGGTTTCGGTGGCCTTACGCCTTCCCATTCCCTAGCGCCGGTCACGATCCCCCAGATTGGGTCGTGACACCCTTCTCCTTCTCTTTTTCTTTTTCTTTTTCTTTATTTTGTTCTCTTGCCCTCTTTTGACTCCGTTGCTCATATGTCTCTTCTTCATCTTCTCGGTTGCTCTTGTATTCAGATCACTTCCTCCCTTCAACATCATCAATGCATCATTGAGTACCCTCGAGGCCTTTTTCAATTCTCCTTGTTTAAGATAATCACGACTTTCAATCCGCACCTCATATTTGGAACACTTCTACAGATGATATTTGCCCTAGAATGCAAGCCGATGATATTTCATTCTATTGATCCTCCACCTTAAAGGATTTTGCACAATACATGCAAGTGTAGGTAGTCTTTCTATTCTTGACTCGAAGTCTCGGTATGACCCCATCACTGATCACTCACACGAATGTTTGGGCGTGGCTGCGACGTATCTCTAAGATTGAGGAATTACATACACCCTATAACAACACACAAAGCCACAATGTCCAAATTAGGGACCAAATAAAGTATGACATGTGAATTGTTTCATAATTCATCATCGCAGAACATTTTTGAGTCCATGTTTGGAATCAATGTATGCTCAAGTTTGTAGAGAAACATGTCCATGGTCATCAATTTCACATTTCTATGAATAACATTATAGACAAAAAAGAGTTGGAAAGGAGGACAAACGAATATAATAGAGAATTAGTATATATATCCCACGACACTGATTTTCATAGTTTTTTTCCCCATAATAATTTGATGCACACATCCAATACCATATTGCATCTTTCCCTGTCTAAATTTCTTTTATTCATTCCTAATTACCAGATCCAAAGAGAAATAATCTAAACACTACTTGTGAGTTTCTAGAATGCAACACTGTAGGAGTTTTAGATTGATCATAATTGGGAAATAATACAAACCATATTTTAACATCCCACCACCATCATAAGGACTATCTTTCTCTTTTATTCTTTCTAAGTTTGAGAGTCTTATCTAGGCTTCTCTCATGACAAAAACAACAAACATATCTTCCAACCCGCATGCTTCACCCCACCATGAGAACAGTCGGTTTAGCCTTGCATTCCGATAACTCCTACACTGCAGTAATCAAAGAACCACAACATTCGTGGTAAAAAGGACATTCTCTGGCTCATACTTAAATTCTCCCCAATTCGTAAATTCTGGTCCGCTACCGTGGGGAAAAAGAACCAGCAACATTTCAGATCAAAGAACTAATAACATTTCACCCCACTGTGAATTTGGCCGCTACCGTGGGGAAAAAGGAGAATAAGAAGGCAAATAACTAAATATTTAAAAGCACTTACACCTCGAAATAATTAGCATAACAAAATTTGAGGAAGAAACCTTAAATTCATGTTTCGATTGCCAGACACCAACCGTAACAACATAATAAAAGAACATGTTTAACTCAATTAGATTTTTCATTTAAATCATATTTACCGAAACCAAACGTAATACCTGAAGCCCTAACTAAAATCACGTATCCATCATATTGTTGCAGCTTTTTTTCCTCATCAAGTGATTGCATTCCTCCAAAGAAGAAAATAAACACACAAGAAATTAAAAACCAAAACCTACCGACTGCGGGAACAGAAGGAGGAGAGGCGTAGCAGGGAAAGACGGAGGCGAAAGAGGGAGAGGAATCGTGGAATGAGGATAATCAGACGGCCTACGGTGGATCTGCGGCGTGATCGACGTCGACAGGAAGCGGCGTGATCTACGTGGCGATGGTGACTCGTGACTTGATCGGTGTTAAGGTTAGGCTATGCACAACTTGTTTACGCTCGCCGCCCAAAGGGAGGAAACTGGAAAACCAAAAAGGCAAAACGATTTCCAAATTTCATGTTTTTGATTTTTATTTTTAATTAAAAAATCACCAGCAAAAGTGAGAACTGGCCAACCCGAACCGGGTCAAGTCCGGCTACCGCTCGACTGGCGCGCTGTTTATCCTGTTTTTCATTTCCACGGTTTTCCTATTGATCGGACTTGGCCCTTGGCCCCGCGTTTCTGCCGGCTTTCTTCCAAGACCGCCGGCCGCCGGTCCGGTTTTAACAACCTTGGTTAAAACTCTGTTTTATTCAAGATATGTATGAATGTTATCACGATTTTAAAAGGGAAAACAACGATTTTAAAAGGGAAAATAGAACGTGATTTCATATTTGTCTGTTTATTGATAGACTATATGTATGATAGGAATACTTTTATTCATAAAAAGCTAATTTATGATTCATAGATGATAAATAGCTTTTAAACACAGTAAATTTTAAATTTTGAAAATATAAATAGTTCTTTTTTAAATATCTATTATTCACTTTGTATATTATGTTATAGTTCATGTTCTTACAAGGATTCAAACTTGGATCCTCACTTTGCATATTATGTTATAATAGTATCTATTCTATTCTTACTTATTTGTATATTGTGACTTGTGAGGATTCAAACCTAGATCCTCACAATTTTATTTTACAAATTTTATTATCATTCAAATATAAATAAATAATATATAAATATATAATAATAATTTTGAGTCTAAATAATATAATAATATTAAATAAGCTTAAATAAATAAATAATAATAGATTAGTGTTATATCAAAAGTACCAAACCAATTAGTTAAATAGTATCAAACAAATGAAGTAGCAATTTAATAAAAAAAACTTCAAATGAAATTCTCTATTTGTTTTGAAAATTCATCTTGCTTGAAGATATAATCTAAGAAATAAATAAGTGTATAATTTTTGTTAATTATTTTTAAAATAATATTTGCTATTAACACTAATTCTAAGTAATAAAATTATTTAGACTATATTGGATAATTTAGTTATTAAGTTTTTAATTTAATTTATGTTTACCACAACTTCGTTTAATAAAAAAAAATGATTAAATAAAATTTAAAAGATAAATACAAAAAATGAAATTATAAATATTTAAGATATGATTAATGAGATAAATGAAATATATTAAATATTAAAACTATTATTTATTTAATTAAATGCATTATATAATTTTCCATAATATTTTTTAAATATTAATATATCATATAAATCGGTATAAAAAAGTTACATTTAAAATGTGAAAATAAAATAGTTAAAAATATATAGTTTAATATATTAATCATGTATTATAATAATAATTATTAATATTTTTAAAACAACCCCTATGCAACAAAAATAGGGATTTGACTCCATATTAAAAGTGTAAAATATTGAATATTATAGATGAATTATTAAAAATATCAATTACTAAGTTAATTACTTGAAAAATATTAAATAAGAATTTCGTATCAATCAGGCTATTTGGACCAACTTGAACAAACCATACATGGACCAAAACTTTATTTGTACTCAATTCCACCGATTTTATTCGGTACCTTGGGGATTTTAAAGGCCCAACTTTTAAAAAAATCGAATTAAAGTGGGTTAACTTATTAAACTCAACTCATAGAGCTCTAATTTAAATATTACATATTTGTTCCTCATTTTGATATTATGACCTACACTTGTTTTGTACGGTTTCAAATTATTTTGAATTTGGGATAAAAATAAATTATTTTCTTTTAAAATATTATAAATATAAGTTAAAATCAACAATGTCCAAAGTCCGGGTCATATCGGCATACTAGTCACTGGTAATTATTTATGCATTAGTTTGTTTTTCAAATTATATTAGTAATTTTTCTCCCTTTCTATTTTTTCTATGTGCCATTTTCTGCTAATCTCTCCGATACCCTGAAAGCCCTAACCTGAAAACCCTTGAGATTCGGCCATCTGATCTTCTCCGATACCCTAAGAAATCCCTAACCCGAAAACCCTGACTCACTCAGTTCGATTTCTGATTGTTTTTTTCCTTTTGTGTTTGTCTCTGAGGAGGTTCACCTGATTTCTGGTCGACATGATTTTGCCTGGTAAGTATCATTTATTGTTGGTCTTCTTGTTTTAGGTTTAATTTCGTTGGTTGTTAAATGGCTGATTTTGTGTTTGGTTGATGAGAAAGAAGACGAAGGAAGAGGTAGCAGAGGGAAGATGCTGGATATACCTTTTTACTTATCAAAAGAAAAAAATGAAAAAGAAAGAAGGGAAATCAACCTGTACATGAAAATTTCTAATTATTCCTTCTTCAGAAGGTTGCGTCTCTGTTGATTCGGGGTTGGAGGTACTGTTCCAGTGCCTATTCCCAGTTCAGGCAATTGATTTCTAAGTTTGATACAAGTTGAAATAATGAGAAATTTATGGAAAATTTTCTATAGAAAACTTTCATCTCTTTGCGGTTCGTAAATACAAAAATTGCACTTAGCGATCGGAGCCATTAACTTATTATTTGTTTGTTTGGATCTTGGCAACAAAGAAAGTGGAAGAGGTAATTTAGTAATCAAAATGTGGTTTTCTTCTATTTTTCTTCATGTTATTGGAAAGGAAATAGAGGGTTAGACATATAAAAAATGATACAGAGTCAAATTTCATCCTGATTGCTATTACAGGGTTTCTCTTTGAGCAACCTTGGAACTATTGCTAGTTCGGATTAAATTAACAGTCTCAGGAATATTTTCTTGTATAAAAATATTTAGTCTTAGAATAGAGAAAACATTAAAATGTTAATTAGAATTTTGCAGTGTAAGATTTTGACAATAATGATTTGAGTTATAAAATTCTTTCAGACAAATGAGGCCTAGATGTTTTTAGAAGCCAAAAACCTCAGGGAGGTGAATGAAACTAACTCTAAATTCCCATAATCCGGGTAAAATTATAAAATTGCATAACACATTGGCTTTTCTAAATAGATTTATTTTTCCTTTACTTGGCACAAGTTTTTGTGAGATCCCACTAATGCTGAAGTTGCAACATTTACTGAGAGGGTTCAACATTTATTCTTGGTCCTGCAAACATAGCATAGAAGTTATATGTACTTATATAAGGAGATTGGGGGAGTTGGGAAACTTTGATCTATCCTATTTTTCACTTATATAATTTACTTTTGTAAAATATTCTAGATTTATGTAAATTTATTTTGCTGAGCTGGAACTCAGCTCTTTCTTTCTATATGTTTTTCCTTGCAGTCTACTCTTTTTGTAAGGGATCCATGTGTGCTTTCATTTTGAAAGTTCTCATATGCTTTGGAGTATGCAGCATGTGGAATTTGAAATTACTTTCCTTTTAGCTGATTGCATTACATGATTTCTTGAAATCCAGTGAGATGCTTTCTGAGTTTTTATCCTAATAGAATGCGACTTTCTCCCTTACTTTTAAAGAATTAGATTTTGTAGCTGTTGTTGTTAAGCAGAGATTGCAGGTTATGTTTTAGTGTGTCTCAGTTTGTTTAGTTATGTCTTTAATGGCACAAAAACTCAAGATTTTCTGTGTTTGAAGTCTATGTTTGGCTGCAAGCCTGTGTCAATATCATTCTGAACTGTGACTCTGCATTTTGTGTAGGGGATTAGTGATGGCTGTTGGTTATATAAGTCAATGCTACGAAGCATCTTGAAACAGATTTCTAGGTCTCCACACAGTATATGTGGTATATGTTGACCTCAAAGTGGGAAAGAAAAACATCCTGAAACTGGAAACTAACATTGCCACTCCCCAGAATCCACCACCACAAGACCTCTAGTGAAACTAGAAATCAACCACCTTACCATCCCATTTATTTACTGACATCCTGGAGAAGATTGTAAGTCCATCGGGAGAGGTTTCTGCCCATACCATACATAATGCTGGAAAATAATTTATTTTTTAGAAGATGGGTGAATTCATACTATCCATTTTGAATTACAAACTTATTGTGTATTGTTAGAGTGTTGATTTATGTTGGCAAGCCATATGATAAATTGTATGTGTGCAAAATTGTTTCTGTTGTGTTTGATAAGAATATTCACAACTGTGCGTAGGCATTCAATTTGAACACTTGACTGCTCATTTGCTTGGCATCCTGTTCAAGAGGACGGAATCCCTTCGAACGTATGGACCCAAAATACACAAATTTAAATATTAGAGTAAAGTCGCCATTTTGTTCTTATTTCGATTATTATTATTATTATTATTATTATTATAATAGCTAGTAGTATTAGTGTTAACATTTAGTTAATTTTTCTTTTTCTCTTTGTGTAGACATTTGGAGAAGCAAACGACCTCTTATGGATGCGTGCTTATAGATCAATGTCATATGAATTGCATAAACTTCGTGGTTCAAGTTTAATTATTTTGTCTTTCTAAAATGCTCATGATAAGTATAATGCTTGGAATAACTTTGGAAGAAACATTGATCAAGATAACTCGAAATACCAAATAAATCTCTTCGGCTACTGATTCCAACCATGCTTTAAAATACGCCCTTAAGGGGCGAGGTTCAAGGCACAATCATCTTAGTTATAGCTACTCATCTTCTCCAAGACACGTGCCTTATTGGAGAAGTGTGTCTTGTAGACTATAATTTCATTTTTTTTTACGAACACTTTTATTCTTGAAATTTCTATTGAAATTTATATAATTTTATTACTTTTTATTGAATTTTTATTTTAAATATTCGAATCTTAAACTTTTTATTAATACATTGAATCATATTTGTAACATTGATTTTCTGTATTCTCTAGTTCGTCTAGTGGACTGGTTTGTTTTTGTTTCAAGCCCTTTTTTGTATAGGCTTTTGGTCCCCCTCTTTATACGTTTTGTATACTTTCTGTAGGGGTGTCTCCGTAGCTTCTTTTTGACGAATATATATGCTCGCTTTTATCCATAAAAACATTTGTAACACTGATGCTTCCAAAGTCACACTTCACTCCTTCACTTGTGGCACATCCTCGTGGTGTGCCTGCACTTAAGCCAAGATTGTAAAGTTTTGAGAAATTTAAGGTGGTGTTTGTTTTTTTACTTAATGCTAAATAGAACTTTTTTAGCCACGTCGACAAGATTTAATAAAGATGTTTTTAAAATGCTTGCTTTTTTTTTAAATACTGATAGCTAGTAGGGAATATGAACGACTCGATTATTTCTGCTCTCGCTCCGTCCCGCTCTTAATGAGACAGTTTGGTTTAATCAGAATCGGGTTTTACCATTTCAGCTTATTTTCACCAGACTGTTCTGACTTAGTTCAGATTGTTACTCCCTGGGTCCTACTCGATTATATTTTAAAATAAATTTTTATTATTTTATTTTATACTTAATATAAATAATAATAATACTAGAATGTTTTTTAATAACAATCTTATAAAATTATAATATTTTATTTTTTATGAAATATATACACTTTAATATAATAAAAAAAACAAAAACAAAAATAAAATGTAAATGACGGCCAGACTCTTCATCTCGCCCGCCGTTTAATTTTTAAACGAACAAGCCGAATCAAAAATAAACGAGCCGGGTCAGGATGGGGCCGCCTCGTCCCAAACACTCCCGTTGTCATCCCTAGTAGTGTGTATTACAACC
Organism: Tetrastigma voinierianum; assembly: GCA_016808115.1. NCBI lineage: Eukaryota > Viridiplantae > Streptophyta > Magnoliopsida > Vitales > Vitaceae > Tetrastigma > Tetrastigma voinierianum. Next base: position 416,159 of record JAEQBH010002122.1, on the reverse strand, counting down.
CTTCCCGGTCAAAATAAACTATGAAGTTTTTCTTGTTTTAGTGAATGATTTTTTCTAAATAGAAAAGCCAAATATTTTCACTTTTCTATTCGCACTCTTTTTAAAAATATTTCAAAGACTAAGTTGCTTAATTGCTTCAAAACAAACAACCCCTGTTGCAAATTTTTCGTTTTTTGCCACATACTAAAAATGGGACATAATCAAGTAATACTAATTTATTTAGCAACAATAATGTTAGCCATTTCTATACTTGGCATGCTATTTCTGTTTATGATGACGTAATCGCCGAGGTCATTATTTGGTCTCTCCTCATGGATCTCACAATCAAAAGAAAGGAATATTATGAAATTAGACATGCAAACCATTTGTGATTTGGAAAATATAATTTATCATAAATAAAAATATAACGAATATGTTGTCATTTCTTGTTTAGCTCTAGTAATTTGAATAGCTCTTTCGAAATTTCATGTGTTATGATATGTTGGTAGAAGAAGAAATGTTCTGGCACAAGTTCTATGAATTTACAAACAAGCCGGTGCATCAAAATATAGAGGTATTTTTCTTTCCTAGTTTTATTTCTCAATGGAGGACTTGCCACAATATTAAATCCAGATGCATAATCTTAGTATTATTTTTGGGGTCTAAAAGAACTTTGAATTCATATCTCAACAAAATAAACTATTTGATATCGAACTTATGATATGAAAATGTGAACGTATCCAATCTCTTTTTCATCTTTCTACTCAATCTTACGCTAGATTTGTTATTACATCAATGTCATGTAAGAACTTCAATCTTTCTAGGCCAGCTTGGTCATGGGGCTGTTTTTTGCTAAATCCTCTCTTCTTTTTTGTATAGCCTATGGCCTTCCTCATTTACTCCCCTCAGAGACTTCGGTTTGCCTTTTCGGATTTTTTATCGAAGCTTGCTTTTTGTCATAAAAAAAAAGTGAGAACTTCAATTTATGTGAAAAACCTATCGAACTTATTAGTACTAGAATTTGCAAGTGATGTGCCATTACCTATTGCTATTAGTATGATATACATTCAACGAGCAACGAAGAGAGTAATACCGAGGTGAGATGAGGGGACGATAATGCTAGTTAGTTGTGGAGTTGAATTCATTTGCAATCTCAGGAAGAAGTCGAGGCAAAGTAAGAGAGTGGTTTTGGCAAGAAGGTATCTGTGTGGTAGAAGTCTTAGGTGGTTTGCTTTAAGGCGTGGAGTGTTGTAGACAAGTATGTTTGGTGTCGGAGGAGGAAGGAAGAAAATATCAATTGAAAAGACACATCTTGTGTTATATGGTGGAATTGAGAGCTAAATCCCAAGAAAGGGGAGTGAAGGATTCAAAAAATTTTAGATCGATAAACTTGGTAGGAGGGTTGTACAAATGGTTGGCAAAAGGTTTAACTAATAGACTTTAAAGAGTGTTGGCTAACACGGACTCCAAGGTTTACCTGCTATTGATTAGATATTGAGAAGCAACAAGAGAGCAATTGCAAGTTTGACATCAAAAGGTCTATGATCATGTGGACTGTCCTTGAAAATAAGGGCTTTTGGGAAAAGTGGGTAGGGTGGAAAAGTGGTGCATTTTTCATTGTGAGTTGTTGTTGTTGTTGTTGTTTTACTGATTAATGGAATCCTTATTGGTTTCCTTTAGGAGCTCTTGGGGTTGTCAAGGTGGCCTTCTATCACCTTTATATATTTGTGATTGTAATGGAAGGTTTAACGAATCGATCGAGAGGGTAGTTGTGGGAGGTTAAGGGTGGGGAGATTCACGCACTGAAGCATGGTCGAGTTTGCCTCTTTATTTTATGTTTGCTCTTACATGCCAAGGAAGGTCAAAGTTAAGGCTCGATCAGCATATCCTTTAGGGAGGTGGTTCTATAGATTGTGTCGCATCTAGTTAAGTGGACAACCATCTTCGATAATAGGAATCAAGAAAAGAACTTTACATTTTTCAAACTTGCATGATCATAATTTTATTTATTTATTTTAAAAGTACTATTTGGGACAAACTCATTTTATTAACATGGCCAATCATTGTGAAATTTCAAAACTTTTTCTCAAGTGTTAGTGCTTGTAAGTTATAGTTTAATAGATGTCTACTTTTTTTTTTCTCTATTTCTAAAATAAAAAAAATAAAAGAGAAGATGATGTTTAAAAGTAGTTACACCTCTCTTCTCACATCTTGAGCTTGTGCATTCACAAAGCTACAAAGGTTAAGTTAATCCTGCAAGCTTGCTTTGATTACAGCAAGTATTCGCTTAGACTTCGCTTTGGAACCCTGGAAGTACTAAAAAAGAAATAAGAGAGGAAAATAAAGAGAAAATTGGAAGGAAATGAATTTGGAGGTAAATATAAAATAGGTTTACACTTACTGTAGTAGTTTTATATGTTTATTCAAACTTATTTTATTTGTTTATCTCTATTATATAAGGACTAAGAAATTTAAAAAAATGTAAAATTTTGAGGAATTTTGATTATATTTGATTTTCTTTTATATTTTCCACCGTGGAATCAAACATGAGAAAATAATTTTCCTTAACATTTTTTTTCCTTTCCTAGTATTGGTTCCAAACAAAGCTCTCGGCTCCGCTTTAACTAGTACTACGAAAGAAATATGTATGAAAAGGAAATAAAAATAAAAAACAGATTAAACTTAATCAATTGACTCCTTATATATTTTTTTTCAAACTCATTTTATTTGACAAGAAAAACATTAAGCAATTCAAATTTTAAAATCATGAAAAGATTATGAATGGAAATTGATCGATAATTATTCACAAGAATTCATAATCCAAATTAAATATTTTGTGCTAATAAGCAAAGAACTTTGAAATTGAATATGAATAATCTTATAGTCGATAGAATGTGTAAAGATTGGGGTAAGTCAACCACAAACACTCTAGTGTGCATGAAGATGTTGAAGCATGCAATGAGATGATCCAATAATTCCCAATAAGAAACAAAATGTTAAAGTTTCACTAAATTAAAATAAGAAAGTAACACAAATATGTCAATGACATTGCCAACCATACGGTCAAATTGTTCCTGATGATCTCCAAGTTTTGTATAATGACACCCACACACACAGCTGTCGTGAACTCATATGATTTAGACACATACCAAGCTTATTTTCCTAATCGCAACCTAACTGGCTGGGTTTCCATGCGTAGTTCAAAGATGCATTATGGCCCAAACTCAAAACATTTAGGCTTTTAGTAAAGTTGGCAACTTCATCATATTAAACTTGATGTCTCAAGTCAGGTCTTCTATACTACTATCCCTCCCTAAAAGGTAACATGTAAGGCCTCCCATACATTATGGACACAAATTTAACCATCAAGGTTTTTAAAATCTAATAATCTTACCACCCAAATAAACGTAGTTCAAGTGCGAACATGAGAAGCTTGACAAGGGACCAATATTTCTAAATTTTAGGTTCCCTTTATCATCGTATCAATGTGACCAAGCATGATAAAAAAAAAAACAAATAGAACACATTTTCTAACATCCGAACATACAAAGAACAATCTTCTTCCAAGAAGATGGTTATGTAATATATATGCATCTAATATATGTTCACATACTTTTGAGAAACAAAGTTATTTTGGTAGGTGAACTAGCTAATATGTTAATAATGTAAAAGTCTTTCAATTAATCATTTTTTTTCACTTTACATATGGAGTCACAAAAGTGATTTTTTTTTCTAAAAAAAAATTTGGTGGATTACTAAAGAGGTCCATATGACACCACCAACAATGATAGCACTTTCTTAACCATTTATTGACATTGCAAGGATTTATTATCCTTTTGTATTTATCTTTAAAAATGATTAAAGATGCTTATTTCTAGCTTTCAAAAATAAAAACGTAAAAGGAAAATAAGAATACTTATTCTTTACAACTATATGGATGTTTGTCATCAAGGAGTTCTTGCGTCTTCTTTCCTCTTAGTGATATATAGATTAAGATTGAGATGCCTATCATGGCTTACAGAGCCTACTTGATAGAAAAATGAAGTCACATTAACAAAGGCTCCTTGGATTAACCGGGTCAAATGGGCATTGGAGTTCATTGGTGCATCTCCTTTTCTCCTAGTGATGGAGATTAAAATTGGGCTTGCCTGTTAGAGCTTATGAGGCCTTACTTGATAGAAGCCTTGAAGTCAGCATTGATGAGGCTCTGTGGAAAACAAGAACAAATGGGTATTGGTGGCATTTTCAAGAACCATGAGGGTGACGCTAACAAGGCTTTCTTAAAGCCAACCGGTGTTAAGTAGGAAACTGAGGGTACAACTCCAAATCTACCTTTCATTCTGAAACCCTGAAAGAGGCAATATCATTGGGTGTTTCTAACACACCGGGAGAGAGAGCAGCACTCCACCATTCCTCAAGTTCCGGTGAGAAAGGGCCATGAAGATATGACTAAAGCACTAGATTATGGAACTTTCTAGAAATTTGAGTCATTTAAGTCTATATCTGCAAATCTGGAAGCTAATCTACTTGCCCCAAGCAAAGCCACCCTTTGTGGGCATTGTTAGCTTTCCATTCAAGCTTGTTTCAAGTTTTTTCTTGCTTTTTGCGTAGTGGGTAAAATTAAATAATGAGATAAAATGTCAAGATGCTCAAGAAAATGAAATTCCACATGCAATTCAACTCTAATAACAATGAGTATGTTAATGAAGATGGTTTAGAATTTATTTTAAAAATGAGAACAATGGAACATGTTCATATGAGGTTTTTTTTCAATTATTAACTCATATGGTTTCAAAAACATGTTTCGAAACATGTTTTATAGATTGCTTTCATTTTTATTCGGTCACAACATAACAATTATTGTTTATGCAACCAACAAACTCAATAATTGCAGTATATGGAAGCTAGAACAAGCTATAAACCCAATAAGTTCCTTGTTCCCTAATGGAAGCTAGAACACTCTATAAACCTCCTGTGCAACCCATCAATAGCACTTGGATATTACAAGAGAACAAAGAAAACAAGAGTGATGGCACGACGAAGTAATCAAAATGTGGTTCTATTTTATTTTGCTCCATGTTCATGGTAACCAAGCAGACGGTTGGATTGCTGTCTATTGTGCTTTCAATTTTAGAGATTATCTTTGAAAACTTGTGGAGATATTGGGCATTTTGAACAAAAAAATTTGTGGTTTTTATTTATTTTTCTCCATTCTTCTTCTGGTAATAAAAGCGACAATGCAATTAGAATGCTTTTGGAGTTTTCAATTCTAGAGTTTCTCTTTGAACATGTGTGGAACTATTGCCAATCTTCACTGAATTTTTTGTTAGATTGAGGGTCTTTGCTGTTTGGGAATGATTTCATGTATCAAAAGCTCAGACTAGGGCTTCTATTTGAAATCCCTGCCATGGAACTATAGCAAGTCTGGAATTTGGATTGCAGCTTGAAAATTTTGTTAGATTGATGGTTTGGAATGCTTTCTACCATAGAAATTATCAATGTTTTGATGAGTGGTTGCACCAAATCATTGATATTTCTTCATAGTTATGATTTATCAATATATATATATATATATATATATATATATATATATATATATATATATATATATATATATATATATATATATATGATTTTCCTTCTCTATAGTAGTATAGTAGATGCAGTAGTAAAAGTGGAGCTAGACCCTTGTAGGAGATATTCTTCATGAATTGCAGTAGTTAGATTTGATTTTATTACCTAGCATGCACTTGCATTTGGTATTATCAAACTGTTTTACTTGGTTGATTTCCCCTTAATCAAGAAATGGTCCTCCTTATGCTATAAAAGGGCAATGCGAAAAGCAAAGGGAAGGGAACCGTGATGAGGAAATAGAACAATTTCTAGAAGAGGATGCAGCAGCAACAACAGCCTCACAAGATGAGGATAAGGTTGAAGAAGTCACTCATGAACTTCCTAGAAAGGGCTTTGTTTAGAAGTTGCAAAAGTTGGAAAGGTAATTAAATTCTAATTTTTCTCTCTTGTTATGCATTAATTCATTTTGCTTACTTGTTCATAAAATAAATTTCCCTCCCCCTTTCTAATTTATCTTCTAAAATATATGTATGTTTATGCGCTTGAAGAGTGTAAAAGCAGTAGGATTTCTTTTGCTAATATTGTGTGTCTAGTGAAAAACTCGCTATTTTTCATCGCTTAGCTATTGGAGAGTTTCAAAGGATGATCATGCAAATTTCCTCGAGAAAGAACAAAAACTCGCTCGATTACAACCCGACATTCTCTCACCGTGCAAGTTGAGATTTGTCAATTGTCAGGCACAAAATTGTTGTTCAACATGTTTTTAATTTCAAATTAATTAGCTTAAATTCACTTGTTTCTAAACAATATGCAATTGTACATATTGATGTGTTTTGGCTCTCCTAGCTATTTTAGACAAAGCAATGTACGTAAGAACCGAGAAAGGTGTGGTTTTTGAAGTGAAGCGCTACATGTTCTCATTCCAAGGACATATAAATTGTTCTCAGGAATCATGTGTAAGTTTTACGCATTCCCATCCAAATCCTTTTATTATTTTCTTGTATGGTGTAAAAAAATATGCTTTTATTTGCTGTTTAGTTGGACTTTTCTTTGCTGTTATTGTTCAATTACTCCTTCATGGTAAGTGCAGTGCAGCTGGTACATAAAATTTGTGTTGTCTATGTATATATATCTTATTATCTCATCCTCATGTTGTTTAGGTTGGTGCAATGGGCCCATGGGAAAATTAATAATGATCATACAGATTATTTTAAGGGTAAATTAGGTTTGAGGTTATGAAATTGTGGGGCTCTTGTGCTGTGCCAGCAAAATGGAAAAAGGTGTATTTTGGGAAAATAATTTCTCTTTGATGCACCCACCAACTCAGTGGACGAATTTACCCCCACTGACAGTGGATCCCACTCTCTCCACTCTTTCTCTCCTCTCTCCTCAATTTTCTCTTCCTTCCCTTACCGCGCTCTCTCTCTCTCCTTTTTCTCATACTCATCCGTCATCCTCAATGGTTTTGCTTTTGGGGTGCAGTAAATTTCCTCTGCACTCACTTAATATTTCATCCCTTTTTAAATCTATCAAATTTAATCCATTACTTAAACAAAAGAGTAAGAAAAGAGAGGACAGAGGACAAGTGAGGTGAGAGGAGAGAGGCAGTGGAACCCACTGCCAGTGGGCAAATTCGTCCACTGGTTTGGTGGGTGCATCAAACATGAATTATTTTCCTCAAAATACACTTTTTTCTATTTTGCAACTTTTTGGGCCCCCATTTTTTAATTTCTTTTCCCTTAGTGACCTAAAACATAATTTACCCTTATTTTAATGCCATACCAATTACCAAACCCCAGACAAATATTTAACCTGTTTCCTTGTTTTACATTTTCAAATAATGGATACTTGATCATCTTATGTAAAGTAAGACATGATGAAGGACATTGAAACATAATAATGATGATTGATGATTTTCTCTCCAATATTTTTGCAGTTTCAATGGTGTACTTCTTTCATCTGTGGGGGCCTTGACGGAGTAGTGGAATATATTTTAGGCCCCATATTTTTGCTCTTTAGCTAAAGCTGGAGATCGGGAATATATAGTTTTGGCTTGTCATTTTATTTTATTCAGGGATTGTATGAATGTTATCACGATTTTCAAAAGAAAAAAAGAAAGAAATTTCAAATTCCTCTGTTTATTGATAGTATGTATGATAGAAATACTTTTGTTCATAAAAAGCTAAATTATGATTCATAGATGATAAATAGCTTTTAAACACAATAAATTTTTAAATTTGAAAATATAAATAGCTTTTTTTTTTAACATCTATTATTCACTTTGTATATTATGTTGTAGTCTATGTTCTTATAAGGGTTCAAACCTGGGTCCTCACTTTGTATATTATGTTGTAATAGTATATGTTTTGTTCTTACAAGGATTCGAACTTGGATCTCCTGTAACCTTTTCTCAACCTTTTACCACTTGAGCTGTACTTTAAGGGCTCTATATAAATTGGTTTTAAATTCTGTTTTTTAAATTTTTATAAATATAAACCATGTTTGCTATTTCTGATTTTCATTCCTATTATAAACACAATAAAAGCATTGTACGTTATACATGTGTACACTGTCACTTTTAACCTTGTTTGAAAATTTTGGAACTAATTGTTATAAACTTAAATCTTCAACTTTTTGCACGAATTTAATTTAAACAAAAAAAGAAGGTAAAAACATTTCCAGACTTGGGTTGGATGTTAAAACCATGGACAAAAATTTCGGAGCAATTTTACCGATTTTTTAGGAACTTTCCCGATATTTCGCCGAAAATGTCGACGTGTTTGGCATATCTGGAAAAATCTGTTAATTGTGGCCGAGGGGAATTGATCTTTGGCCATGCATAGGAAATAAAAAGGGTTGTTAATTAATTATATGCAAAGTTTATATAAAGTGTCTCCTTGTTATTTAAATATTTAAATTGACTTTTAAAACTTAAACAAGATATTTATAATATAATCACCAAAAATTGTAGGATCTATCAGATCCCGATCATCAAAAATTGTAGGATCTATAATATAATCATCAAAATTTGTAGGAAATAAAACGATCCAATTACCACTCTTCCTTTCAAAGGGGTTAAAAAGGTACTATGATGGCTGGAATAATTTAATTTTTATTATCTAAAATATAAAAAATATGTTGTAATAAAACTAATTTTATTTTTTAAATATATAAATATAAATATATTTTAAACAATTTTTCAAAAACTAATAAATACTCTTATTCATTGTACTTATCAACATTATTTTTATATGTATATTCTTATTTTAATATTTCTTTAAAGAAATTTAAGTAATTATTTAAATTTTGAATAAATTTTGTTTTACCGATATTCATGTAAAAATATCCATTGGTATATCTCTAATATGTTTGATATATCCATAAAATATAAGTATCGATATGTCTACATTGGAAATAAAGAATATCGATATATGTTAAAATCAGATATTTTTTATCCTTGGTTTAAACAAACCGCATTTCTACCATTCCAAACTAATTTTAAGGCTTACAATGATCTATTGGCATACCCAATAACTAAACAATGGGCTCTTGGGATTAGGGAAAAACTAGGAAGGCAACATGGGGAAGCCACCTAAAAAAAAGAAAAAATTCCACAATTTGAATACGTTTTGCACTTTCTTCAATTGCCTGCTCATAATCAAACTCATTTGAATTTCAAAATAGAAAATTATATAAAAAAATTATGTTGTAGGAAGTAGAATATTAAAAAGTGATAAAAAATTTATCACATTAGGCCAGTCCAACACACAAACGGTGCCAAACGAAGAAGTAACATGTTGTAATCTTATAGCTTTAATGCCAAATAATTTAATACAAAATTCCAATTTATTATAAACTTGGATACAAAATTCCAACTTTTTCTTAAAAGAGCCCAATACATCCGTCCCTCTGATTTTCCCAACATCCAAACACCCATTACTATTAATCGGGGAAAATATGTAAAGGATGATATTAAATTGTAGAAAACACGACATAATAAAAAAATACAACAGGAAAGATTTTGGAAATGATTCGGCAAAGTGTCTTGGTCGGTAATTTTCTTACTTCTTTATTGATTATTTATTTTGCACATAGTTTGAAGTGGATAAATCCTAAATCATTTCCATTTATTGTACCAACCCCATATATTTTTCTTCAAATGCATTTACATATTTTCCTCTATTTTATAAAAATTAAATAATACGTAGTAGATAAATTATATATAAGAAGTCTCTTTCATATTTCTAATAGTAACCAAACATTAAAAAAAAAAACCATTTTTATTTCTTACTATATTCTTTAACATTTTAATATCACAAATAATTCAAAAATGAAAAAACCATAAAAAGGAAAATATGCATTTAGGTGTATAATACTGTATAAAACTAAGCCTCTAAGGCACTCCTTAAATATTCCATTTAAGGTACTAAATGTTATATTTTCTTGACAAATCCACGAGGTTTAAAAACCTTCCACTTGAAAAAAAAAATTAGTCATGACTAAGAATCGATCGATTTGTTCAAAATTTTTTTAATAAGAATAAACAAATAATCAGATAATGAAAATTATAGGAATCTATACTAGTATCTTTTTCTTGGTTTGATGAACCAACTTTGTGGAATGAGCCACCCATCGAGTAGTTGGCTCAAACTCTGGTTTTTTTCTTTAATCAAGGGAAAAAAAAAAACAATGTGGATAATAAAGAACATGGAGATAGAGAGCCAAACATCAAGTTGCTTTTTTAAAGTAAGAATATAGTTTCAATCAAGATTTTATAATACCTGTTTGTGTTTCCCATGCATCGTACATGGGCTTTACAACTTCATATTCAATCCTTGTAGACAATTGAACTATAATAAAAATGATTGTGAACAATGACATCAATGTTCTATAGATAAGGGCCCAATTAAGTCTTTCATTTTCAATTTATTTTCAATGATAGATAACCTTTTAGGGACATCAAAACACTACAACACATCAACAAGTTTCAACATTCCCAAAGAAATCCACAATGCTAGCATCCTCCCCTCCATTGTTTTCAACCTTTGCAAATCTTATCCATTTATTGATTTTATTTATGAATTTGACCATCTAGATAACATGCTAATAGTTTCTTGTAATGGAGAAAGCACATGTACAAAAAATTAATCTCCAAAATGCAACAATTTCACTTGTTACCTTTGTCATTTATTTACTGGTAGGCTAGAAAAAAAAATGGAAGCACCTAAGAAGAAGTGCAATAGAGTATATAGATTATAAACAAAGTAAACCAAGAGGCAAAACGGAAAATCAAGGAGCTTAAAAATTAAAAGTCTCTTGATAAAAAACAAAAACAAAAAGTCCCTCCGTCAGAAGACTCGGACCAATGACTTCACTTGCCTAAAATCGCCTATTAATGAGCTACAATGTCTTACACCCAAGGTTTGAAAAATCAGGATATATTTAAGGATTTGAACTTGGTCCAAAGTTAGTAATAAAACAAGCTCTTTACTACTTTAAAAAACCATCTAGGCTTTTGATAATTTTAGAGGCGTTCAAAGAATATATATTTACAATATATATTAGAGATAAATTGTCTCTTACTTTTTATTACATTAGTATCATTTTCAAAAATCACGTTTAATTTTTTTTTAAATTATATATATATATATTACAATTATTATGAATCCATAAGATAAAGTATTAATATATTTTTAAATTATAAGTTAATAACAATAAAATATAAAAATAACAATAATAACAATAATTTATTTTTGATGGATAAATCCATTAATATATATTTAAATTTTTAAGGTTACAATTTTCATGGATAACAATAATTATTTTCATGACATTTTTTTAAAAGATAAGTATTATCTTTTGAGAAAATAAAATATTTTAAGCTTTTTCAAACTATTTTCATAATTTTATATATAATTTTTGTTTATATATATTTATGTAAAAAATATACATTGATATGTCTGGAGTATATCCCGGAGTATATCTGTAAAATGCGATACTCGATATAATAATTCGAGCGATATTTTATGGTTGTTTGTGCTTGAGATTAAAGTGTGGTGGGGTCTTCAATAAGGCGAGGCATTTCGTATTTATTAGAACTCGACTCGGAGTCAAGGCTTCGGTCAAAACTTCATTCGAGCTCGACTTAACTCGAAATGTTAGAGTCGGAAGTCGAGTCGACATTCGTAACTCGACTCGAAAAGCTTCAAGAGAAACTAGAAATATTTTGTATATAAAATTTTAAATTTTTTTTAAAAATTTGATATCTTTACTTTGGGGATGTCATAAATAATATATTTCTATTTTTTATTCTTAAAAAAATCATAAATTTTCATTATTTATTTAGTTATAAATATATTTATTTTAAAAATAGGTAATTTTTAAAAAAGATTTGAGAGAGAACTCGGTTCGTTTCGAGTTCGGATTTTCGTTTTCGAGTCGATTCGAGCTTCATTTTCAAGCTTCGCGAGCACCGAGCTTGAGTCAAGCTTTCGGATTCAAGTTTCGAGTTAGTCGACCATTTGAACTCGAGGCTCGACTAGTCGTTATCATTTTCGTGTGGGTGTGGTTAGAAAGTCAATAATAAATAACGCGTCAGCGACTTTAAAGAATGTCAATGATTGCCCGTATAAACGTTATTAAATTATAAGATTGATTGCACTTATATATATATAAAGCGAGAAACAATTGGGTTGAGCAAATTAGCTACCTCTAGCCGTGAGCTTGTTACTCGCTATATTTGTTTTAATAATTATAATAATGAATAATCAATCTTTAAATTACGAGAGTCCAAAGGCTTTAAAATATTAACACCTAACGGTGAGATTGTAGAGCCTTGAAACTATGAGTTATCATGAGTTGAATCTTTGAAATGCGATTTTATTATATGGTAGACACTTTGTGGCACATGGTCCTTCGAGAATTGGTACGAGTGTGGTATAGGCTCACAGCGCCTTTGTGTGTGCCTGAGCCATTTCCGGCCGCGTCTCATGATCTTAGAAAAAAAAATATATATTTGCTTTGTTGGAAACCTAAAAATGCTAATCTTACTCATCTGCTTATTAGTATCTTTGTGAAGCGTAAATACAACAATATTCTTCGCATTGACCTTATTGTCATCGCTGATTTTTTACATTACGAGCATTGAGAGTCGCGTGTCGATTAAATGCGACTCGAAGTATGAGACATATTGATTTGAATGTATTCGGTTGGTCTCTTTCAATACGTAGTAAAATAAACGAGAAAGCAAAAAATCATAATTAAATAGAAGTTAAAATTTAATAAAATTATGAGTAATGTAATATACTTATTACAAATAGTGTATTATCAAATTAATTAATTTTATTTAACAAAAGTAATATATATATATTTTATTTAACAAAATTAATATATATATATATATATATATATATATATATATATATATATATAATTATTGTAATAGTTTATGGTAAGTTAGATGCTAATTTAAAAGTAATTTAGACTTTATCTTCATATTCATCTTTAAATTAATTTTATCCATAATTTATTATTATAACTTTCATCCAAAATTTGTTATTAAAAATGCAATAATTAAACAAAATTTTAATATCGTGAATAGAAAAAATATCAAATATATTAATTAAATATACATCAACTGAGCATCCCTCATTTAATAAATATTCTTAATTTTAGGAAGTTAATAAAATTTTCACAATCCCTCATTCCCTTCATCTTCCTTATTATCCTCACCTCCCTTCATCTTCTCTATCGTCTACTCACTCCACTGCACTGCACTGCACCACGGATCTCCAAAAGAAAGTCTAGGATTAGAAATCCAAGAAATTCCACTCACCATCGCGGCATCGTCTAGGTAAGAAAGTGAAAAAGTTTTTATTTTTAGTTATTTTGAAGAGGAATCTCAGATTTCTCTTAGAAAAGTTTATTTTTGTTGATTTTTTTGTTGTAATAGGTAGAAATGGAGTAAGAATATACTGAATCGACTTTTTTTCTTCTCTAAGAAAACCGAGTTGACTCGGAATCTCAGCCGAAACATCGGCTCGGCCGAGTTTTTTAACCCTGCTCCTGACTCAACTCAAATTCACAACCGTTTCCCCTTGCCATTTGTTCAAGCAAGATATAGTCCCTGCTCCTGCTTCTGTTTTTCAACAAAACCAAATTCCAACAAAAAAAACCCATATGTTCTTGTTTTGGTCACACAGCATCAAATTAGAAGCTTTTCTCCATCTCTGCACTCTCTACCCCTTTGCCATATTTTCATCCATTCCTAATTTCACTCATTTTCAATTTCATCGCTGTTTCTCTCCTTTTCCGTTTTCCTACCTACTCACCGTTAATTCCTACTATCCCGTTACTTGACGGTGAAGATGATGGAGTAGGAGCATCAAGGTTGCTTTTCATGGATGGTGATCATAAGAGTGTCAGGATGCATGATCTTGTTCTTGATGTTGCTAGAATTATTGCATCCAAGGATATTCAGGAACAAATTTCAAATTATAGAGAAGCTGAAGAATAACTGAGAATTATAATGCATAATAGTACAAAACTCTCGTTTTTTTTTTTTTTTTTTTTTATGGATTTGGGAAAACCATGGAATTGGTAATCTAATTTTTTGAGGCAACCAGAGGTGGATTTCGACCCATTCCACCGTTTAAATTCTCCTTTATACCAATTCTAATATATATATATATATATTGGTATTAACACAATTAATTAAAAGCTTAATTTTATTAAGAAAATATACTAATAAGAAAGCGATTTTTATTATTTCTTCTTGAAGTTATTACTGAAAGGAAGGAGGCTCCAAATAAAATTGTTTATTCAACTAAAATATTATTTTTGTTTAATTTATTTAAGAAAACTCTGAAAAAGGGTTTTTAGGTTCATGAATATATATATATATATATATATATATATATATATATATATTATGATTCACACATCTTAAACAACTCTTGATTTTATAACAAGTAAAATAATTTCCAATTTGAAAGATTTTAGTACAAGATGGGACAAGATTGAAGATGAATCCAAATTCATCTTTATATTACAAAGCTATGCACGAGCTTCCTCTAAATTTGGTATGTCAGAAACACCTTATTTTATATTGCATAGCGGTAGTGAATTACTTCCTTGAATACTATCCTAAACACCTTCTTTGAAGGGATGAACCAACTCAAAGTTTTAGGCTTGTGCGGAATGCATTTCACAACAATACCTTCAATGCTACAATCCCTCGCATATCTTGTCAAGCTTGTCTTGATTAGAGATATTTATTTCATGAAATCTAGTTTTTCTGAATGGGCAGCCAAAGAAGTTTGTGATGGAGATATCAATGCTTGTTTATCGGAATTGAATAATCTACATCGGTTGAGGACGATCGAGGTAAAAATACTAAACGCCGAGTTGGTACCGAGTTGGTTCTAACATGTGTACTCTTATAGATTTGCATTTAAAACCTGTGCAAGCATACAACAGTTTTGGAGTATAAAGTAATTATGATATTGTTAATTTAAATAAACATATTAGGAATCAGACGAAGCAAATACAAGTGTGGTTGCTATTAACACAACTACAACTATGTAAGTTCAGTATATTGGATGAAGTTAAGTTAGGCCAGAACGATGGAGCTGCAGTCATTGTGATTTGTGGATGCATTTTAATTAAATCTTGCTTCATTTTGACCCGATGATTAGTATGAAGCAACTAATGTATAAAACTTTGATAAGTTGATATTGATTAGATATACCTATGTATATAATATGTATGTACATTACATAAACACAATTTACTGATGTGTTCTTGATGTGGTGGTATCCTAGTATTGTTGGGCTTCTAGTGCCTTGTGTACTGTAAATTTCATGCATCATAGCTTTTGATGCTATTGCTATTGCTGTTGCTACTAGTGCCTATCCATTTGCTCGGTTACCTCTTTGTTTCTCTTGCTTTTGCTACTACACTATCTTCCTCGTCATTATGACCGAGTGAAACAAGAATTATAAAGCTAATATATTTATATTAACGATACTACTAAGTTGACACTATCACTAATTTTATCATCATCACAATGATCACAACTTCTAATTATCTTTATAAGTATTAAATGGAACTAAAACTCCCAATGAAGAAAGTACATTTGGTAACATGCTTATGCAGATCTTCAAGCTTGATAGCATTACTACCCTCCTGATGCTGAGTGTAATAGTTGGTTGTAATAGATGAACCTATTTGGAAGCATGACAGCAGTTGACCCAATATGATAAACAATTAGTCTAAATCGCGTCATAACCATACCCTTAATGTCGATCCAATGTCCTGATAGTACTAACAAAGCGCTTTAACAAAAGAGAGGAAGAACCACATGAAGAGAAGTATATTAGGAAAAATCTAGAGATGATCTTAGAGAGTTAAGTTTTGATTGTGTAGAGGCGAACCACAGATAATAGAGCCATCTGGTGGAGCCGGTGCCATCGTCGGTAGTGTATTGAACAAATTACATCATTTTAGAAAGTATAAATTAATGTGGCTGCATGGCTATAATAGTGAGACCGATTTGGAAACTTGTGACCTTAGACCGCGACCTTCCATAAGTAAAGGCTGTGATCTTTGTTTTAGCATACCTGCGCGGTTTGTGGACCCACGACCATAGGGATTATAGCTGGTTTTTGGTTGACCACAGCCATAGGGATGGTTTATCTTCTGATTTGTGGTTGACCTCGGTCATAGGGATGGTTTATAGCCGCGGTTTTTTGTTGACCCTTGCCATAGGGATGGTTTTTAGCCGTGGTTTGTGGTTGACCTTGGCCATAGAGATGGTTTATAACCATGGTTTTTTGTTGACCCCTGTCAAAGGGATGGTTCATAGCCGCAGTCTTATTTTGATCATCTAGCCAGGAAACTCAATAAACAACCTGGCCGTGGTCAAACTTCAACCGTGGTTATAGGTTATTTCCTATAAGCATGATTCGAAAATGACCGCCACCTTAATTATTTGAATATATTAATGGATATTATTTTTTATCTGATATTTTCTTTTAATTTTGGTCCACCAATTTTTTATAATCTTTTTTTTTTTCTAAATTAATTTATAAAGCACATTCTATTAAACATGCTGTAAATCTCAAACTTTGCATAGATATGTTCCCATATGGATATGTTCAATTCAAAAACGAATTGAAAGGGGAAAACAGAAACTGCAATACCTGCCATAAAATTGGAGAAAGAAAGGCAACAATTATAAATTATAAAGAGACTCAACTCTTAAACTCTCAAAATCTGATTCTATTAAGTGCGAAATTTACATTCTATTAAAATGGTGAAAAGCCAAGAATTCAAACTGGTTATTGAAATATCTTACAATGTAGAAGTATTAAAGAGAGTGATTAAAACTCCTCCCTTGCTTTTGCTGCATCTCTCCTTATCTAAAGCTGCCCAATAATTGTTCATTGAATAATCCCTCAAATTCACACTACAAAATACAAATGATAAATAAAAACTTGTATGCTTCCGTAAAGTTAAAGTCTTCGTTCAGATTTATCACAGGCTGGACAATTCCTGCCTGCAGTAACCATCTTCTGGATTTTCTCATCACCTGAGCAGCAGTCAATTAACACCTGCCTAATGCCAATGATTATCAACAATTACTGTACATATACATATATATATATATATATATATATATATTTGATAGGCAACATAAAATATATTACAATAACAAAGCGGTAAGCTAATCCATATTTTAAAATTATATTCATTGACATGATTTTCCTTGATTCCCACCTGTCTCATAACAGGATCTGAAAGGATGTTCTGAATTTCTGGATCCTGCATAGCCTTAGCCTGCAAAAGAATAAAACAAACTCAAGACTTGGTGGGCAGGGTGTGTGTTCAATTGGTGTTTTTTTTCTTATTTTGTTATTTGCTTTCTGTTTGTACTGGAGAGTGAAATAGCCTCCTACCCCTTGTTTTCTCAGCTGTAATTTTCCTATTCCAGTAGCTAAATTCAAGTTTTCCATCCGGACGCCAATGATGCAGAGTAGTTTTATTGCTTATAGTTACAATTTTACTCCAGAAGCTCAAAATTTATGCTCTTTGCAGGATGCTAACGAGGAATCAAAGTCTGTTACCAAAGCGTCTGCCATGAAAGGTAAAACTATTCTCATTCACCCCTCACCTATCTGTTGAGAATTTGTAATCTGAAGTAGATATTGATGAAGTGGGAAAGATAGCACGAAATGTCAGAGCAAAACTAGAAGCAATAAACAAAAGTGTACTAACTTTACTCATCCAGCCCTCAATACACCAGCATGTTCTGTGAGAATAAGCAGCCTGTCATTATGCTTGTTCTGTTGTTTTCTGATTCCTTCCTCTCCCTTGTTCAGAACTTAGACAATCGAAAAAAGCCTGGCTGTGAAAAGGGAACAGGAGTTGATCGATCAAGGACAAACATGACAAAGTATGTAACAAGTGAAACAGATTCGATGCCTATATTCTTTACTTCAACACTTTTCTTTTACAAGGTAGAATTTTATATTGCTGGTCTTAACCAATTCTTCAATCTCAGTTCCATTGACAAAGAGAGTTCAAGGCTAATGATAGACTTTCAGGTTTATTCTAAATTATAATCTAGTTATCTTTATTTTAGTAGTTTTTCTTTCAATCTTCTCATCAATGTACTATATTTCAGGCCCTTAGACAAAAGATCCAAGATGAGTACCGTGAGGTTGTGGAGAGAAGGGTCATGACAGGTTAGCCTGCAAACTCTCAAAGAATTTTTAAAAAACCCCTCAAATTAATTGTCTTTCTAGGAGTTTAGGCTCTCAATAGTCAAGAATTCCTTCCCTTAGCTCACACACTTTGTGTTGTGATTTTGTGATTTAACAGTCACTGGAACCAGACCAAATGAAAGAGTTCAGTCTATGAATCCTCCATTAAATTTGAGCTATAAAATGGATTCAATGACTTCTTGGGCAATAGACAACTAATAGAAACCCCGGAAACAGGCAAATTTCCAGAAACGTACATCAAAGAGGAGGTTATGGAATGGGTGATGAGAAACTTACAATGTGAGTTCAGAGACAGTATTTATAACAAGAAATTAAAAAGGCCATTTTGTACCTGTTGCCTAAGAAGGCATGATGTTGAATGATGGTATATTCCTCCTGTAAACTGAATTTTCCTCTCTTAGGCTCCGTTTGAAACCTGAAAGTGGTGAGGAAAGGAAAAAAATGGTGGAAAACCGTTTTCCTCCTTTTGGGTAGCATTGAAAATTGGAAAGAAAAAAAAAAGGAAAATTAGGTAATATTTTCCTCACTATTTTTGTCAAAAAAACCGACGAAAATAATGAAGAAAAGCTGAGGAAAATAATGAAGAAAACCCAATCCCTCCAACCATTTTCAAACTACATCTCAGCAACATTTAGTTATAGGTGCATCAACAGAAAGAATGTTATTATGTTTGGACAGATAGGATGACAGATTTTGAGATTTATAACAGAATTTAGGTTAATTTGGTTTCCTCTCCATAGTGTTAAACACCCACCATTAGTTTAGAATTTCATCCAGAACCACCATTATCCATTCATTAATTTTTTTTTTTTTAATTTTCATTTTTCCTTAATTTAAATATATCTAATTCAAATTTTAAATATAAAAAAAAATTAAATTAAATATAATCCTTTTTTTAATTAAAATTTGATCCAAATTAATTACTTTTCGTAACTTTTATTTATATATTGGTTAAAAACAGTAATTTCCCTATTTTTAAATATAATTTTTACTTATTCGTTTTTTGAGCCACAAATCTGCGATGATGTAATTTTATCAATTTCACTTGATTTTTTTTTTTAAATGTATGTTGATATTCTTTGCTTAGCAATTTTGTTCATCCTTTCGATTGATGAAAATGATTAGTGATATTCTATTTTATATAAAAAAAAATTCTTCAATTTTATAAAAATCAAGAATCAATAATTTTATATAGTTCATAACATTAAAAAATTCTTCTTCTATTTTTCCTTCCTATATAGTTAACCAAACAAGGGAGAAAAAAATATTTTCTTTCCCAATCTTTTTCTTTCATCCTTATTTTCTTTCTTTTTCTTTTCTCCCTATTTTCTTTTTTTAGCATTTTTCGGATTCCAAATGTTACTTTAGGCATGAGATAATTAGTCAATTACAAAAAATTTCTTGTAAAAGTGTGGCTTGAAAACTAATCCTAAGCATAGTGTAATTTTATCCATGTAGGATAAAGTTAAAAAATTTTTGAATTTTTAAAAGTCGATCTCTACGATATTGCCCGCTCTTTTCCTTAGGCATGGATGTTGAGCCACACAGTCAGAAAATACTTTTATTTATTAAATGAATCAATTCAACAGATTTTTATTTTATTAGAAAAATGAATTATATAATCCATCTTGTTATTTGGAGGTTAAAATTTTGGTTAAAAATATAAATTTTGAAAAATGAAATTTTGGTTTATAATTTTAGAAAAATGGAATTTTGTTTTTGAAAAATTTAGAAAAAAGGGATTTAAAAGTGGAATTTTTGAAAAATAGATTTTGAATTGGCATTTTCTACCAAAAGAATTCATAAATTTTGAAATTTAGAAAAAGTATATTGGATTTACAAAATTTGAAAAAGTGAAGTTTGAATTGTGAATAAAAATAGATTTTGATTTGGGTTAAAGGGCATTTTTGCCCCTCAACTATAGCACATGTGTCAACTGAGCCGTAACTGATTTTTATTGTCATTTATGTCCTTCAATTATGTGCTAGTTGTCAATTTAGCCCCTCAACTTGTTTTTTATTTTTTTATTTTTATTTTTATAATTTTTATAATTAATAATTTTGTCATTTTTAAAAAGAAAGAAAATCTAATTGGTTGATGAAGTTGGTGTATCTTTATGATTTACTTGACTATAATCAAGATATTAATATTTATTTACTACATTTGATTTCTAAAAAATATTTTAAAAATTAAGAAAAATTTTATAGTATTTAGTTGAGGGGCTAAATTGATAACTTGGCCATAATTGAGGAACAAAAATGACAAAAAAAAAAATTAGCTGAGAGGGTAAATTGACAAGCTGAGTAATAGTGAGGGGGCAAAATGACTGCTGCTACAATTTGGGGTGAATTTGAATTTTAAAATTAGAATTCCAATTTATGAAATTTGGAATTAAGGATTGTATTTTGAAAATCGGGGCTTTAATTGGAAATTAAGTAAAAATGGTAAATTTATTAATACAATAAACCTTAAACCAAGCAATTTTATGTTAAATGCGCATGTGATGAGTATCGAAGGTTCACGAAATTAAATGCTTGGGTTTATTAAACCACTTTTATCAAACATTTGCTGTTTTTATCAAAAATTTATTTTTTTAAATAAGTGTATTTGGAATCTATTTTCCAAATAAATTGAAGCGGACTCATAACTTTCGAGGAGAAAAAAATGATCTTACTTTGGAGTTCTTGAGGTTGTGTAGGTGGTGTAGCCCCTGTGTACTCTGCTACCGATGGTGATGGCATTCTTCATTCCATCTCCAACCAACATAATATTATTCACATTAATACCAACTTCAATATTCTCCCTATAGAAACCCTTCTTCACATATATAACAAACCTCCCGCGGCTTGTCCTCTTCGTCATCGCATTTATAACAGCTTGAATGGAGTCATAATGGCTCGACCCAAATTAGTGTGTGAACAGTAATGTCGTAATTATTAATTGCATCATTGACTTTAAAAAAAATCAATGTCATAATTACTAACTACGACATTACAAATGTTTCGAAAATTTTTTAAGTTAATAACATAGTTACTGCGGCTTTATACATAATAGCAATTGAGTGGAAATTGGAAGATGAAGAGAGGCATCTATACGACCCGACCTGTCTGTCGTGGCATGTAAGACAGAAATTCCAATTTACGGAATAAGGGCAAAATCGTAAATTTGGTACAAAAAAGTGTAGTGCGGTTAAAAATCACAATTTCTGAATCTCGGATGGCGAAACAGATTATGCAGATTGGAATCGATCCGAAATCTAGTTAAGCGCGTAAAATTTCGTAATTTTACAGCGGTCGGAGTCGACACGTTTTTGAGCATCGTTTCGAGATGTAAAATGGCAGCGATTTACCGATGCGACGAAAGTCACATATAACATGTACTCATGTGCCATAAGTGGTATGGTAAATGATGAAAATGAATTTGCTTGAGATAGTCGAATATCAAAATGCGAGAAGAAAGGACATAATGGGTGTGTGGAAATTGATTTAAGTCACAAAGGCCAAAAAATGAACGATCGTCTCCTTAAATGGCGGTGCTGGGCAGAATCGGAGAGCAGCAGCTGGTTTAGGTTTTTCAATTTTTAGAGAGAGAGCCACTTCTCTCTACAGAAATAAAGGCGATCGGGCAGGTCGGCGACTTCGGTGCAAGAGGGAGAACGTTCTACAGCGGGCGGTTGCGGCTGGACCCGGGTTTGCGAAGTTTTGACAACTCGAGGTAGGATTTTCTCCCTCTTTGTGTTTATTATTCCCGTTTTAGGGTTTCGATGTTCGGTTGGTTGAGGCCGTGAGGAGGCAGTTTGATCGATAAAACATGGGACGTTGTAGAATTTATTTGGGATTTTCTCTTGTGGCCGTGACTGCTCCTGCATGGATGTTGAGGCTGTTTGGTTGTGATGGGTGTTGTGCATTAAATGCTTGCTTGATATGCTGGCCGGGGAATGGCCGTGGATTGCGGGTTCACTAAGTGAGCCCAGGTGTTCTGTGATTTTCGGGAATGAGTAAGCGGGGGTTTCACTATTCTGGGAATATCCCCTAAAATATATATTTTATTGAAAGTACGTGTTGGTGATGATTTAAATTAAATTACTCGTGTATGATCATTGCTTGAAGTGAGCTAATTTTTGATGTGTGATTTAAGTTTATGTTAATATATTCGTAGCCTTATGGCTGCAGTGATTTAGGCCCGAATTGAGCGGCATACATGCATTCCGCATACCTTTAGACATCCTAGGAATATATAGGAATGGGGTGCATGAGATGAGTCCCCAGAAAGCAGGTTCGGAGGGTAGTAAAATGTAAACTATGGAGGGTAGTCCAAACTAAATAATATATCCAACCCGTCGGGCGGCCCGGTTGATATTTATTCATCGGAGGGTAGTCAGCAAATTAAGAATATATCAGCCAGGTCGGAGCGGCGAGTTGATGTTATTAAATCGGAGGGTAGTCTACAAACAATTAATATATATCAAATCGATCGGACGGCCGGTGAAATATATATATTCATCGGAGGATTGCCCACTAATAAGTGTGAATTCTCATGCGAGGCTTAGGCGAGTGTGGGGGAGTCGGTGGCTCGGGATGGAGTTGGTCGCGTGAAGCGTTAGTAGGATCGTGCGTTTCTTGAATGTTTGTTTAAATTGGAACGTTGTTTCTTGTTGGGTGGTGGTGCCCACTTAGGAGCGATTCTCTGCTGACTTTGGCTGTTGATCGTCAGGATCCCCGCTTCACGGTGCGGGGGCGTGCGGAGGCTAAATCCTAGGAGACCGTGGATTAGAAGAAGAAGCGGGTTGGCTTTGGCTTGTGATATCTACATGTGTTAGAATTTTACTATTTTAATATATGTTGTATAAAGTAAAACATTTGAACTCTTGTAACTATTGGGTATATAGTTGACTTCATGGTTAGTATGTATTATGAGGATCATTGTGAACCTCAAATGGCCGTATTACTCATGTGATTTGATCTCTTAGATTATATTATATAAATTGAATTTGCTTGGGACGGGTTCATGCGGAGTATTTTAGTGGTAGAGCTCGTCTGAAGGACTACTTGGGTGCACAAAGTGGCGTCGGGTAACTTGGAGCCTCCCTTGTATTCAGCGAGGTTGACGGGTGAGTGACGGACCCCGGGATTGGGGCGTCACATGGCATCGGCGGCAACTCACATAATCATGATTCTTTTATCCCTTAATTCTTAAATTCATTTGCTCACATTCACAACTAGCCTCCTTCGCAATACGATAACGTTTTATCCTCCTCATTTCCCCTAAATAGTATTATATCAAACCCTTATTAAATTATATAGTGTTAGGTTACTTATATATATAAAGCACACGAAAATAATTAGGCTTTGGTTCAATGAATTTGAAGAATCTTTGTGAGACATTTCCGTATTAAGAAAATATTGTGGAACACCTACATACAAACCGAGTTAAGAGCTAACTTATTTATGGGCTGACCAGTTGAGTCGGGCCCACTATCAACTCTTATTGTATACCTTCAAAAGGAATGTCAGGATAAATGAATAGATTTTCTATGATGGAATAGGAGGATGAGGTAGAGGAGAGAATTGAAATATAAATAAAAATATATGGATAATTCTTTGCTTGCTTGCCTTGCTCTTTGAAAAATGGTTTTACAATTTAAAAATAATTTCTTTATTTCACTTGAAAAATGGTTTGAGTATTCAAAAACCATTTCTTTAACTGTACTTGAAAGATGGTTTGATTTAGAAACCATTTACTTACTTTTCAAAAATGGTTTAACAAAACCATTTGCCCGATTTCTAATTCATTGCTTGTTTCTTGAAAATGGTTTGAACTTCGAAACCATGAAATACCGATTAAAGCAGTTTATAATAATAATAATAATACTGGTATTTGAAAATGAGTTTAGAACACTCACCTCTTTCCTTGCTAAGCAGGCACGGTTCACAACTTTCAGCCTTTGCTTTTAATCTACACACTCGATGTATTAGATCACTGCGTCAACCTGACAAGCAATTTGCACACTTGGTGCTACAATTAAAATTTTCAGGAAGTGAAAGTTGTTCGTGATAACTTAAAGATAGCAAGAGTAGACAGGAAAGTAAGAGTAAGAGGAGTGCAGACGCGTCCCAGCAAAGCAGGGCGGTGCGAAGAAAGCAGAGCGAGAGGTTATAGAGCCGGTGCGGTCGAACTATCTCACAGTCGGGGATCGTGCGGGCCCAGGTTGCTAGCGGTGGCACCAGTATTCCTCTGTATGTCACATGTGTCGGGCGAACATCATAGAGTGTAAGGGGATCTGAGAGTGTTTCCGCGTGGCCGGAAAGCCATTTCATTAGGGAGTGTCCTCGGTGGTGTAGCGAGAGACATCATTAACCCGGTCCCAGCTACCGGTACGAGAGATGGCATCTGAAGTCTTGAGGCTGAAGTTGGTGGAATGGGATGAAGAAAGAAGTGCAAAGTTTCGTTTCTAGGTGCCTAACACGTCAGCGGTGGCGAGCATCGAAGGCCGCGGGAAGATGATTCTCCTGTTCCCGGTGTGGAAATGGGAAAAGATCCTTTATGGATTTTTGTAGGGTCTTCCACGGACTCGGGGCTTGACATGATGCGATATGGGTAATAGTTGATCGATTAATCGCATTTTCTACCAATTAATGTTGAGGATTCATTGGAAAAGTTAGATTCCTGATATTTAAATGTGAGGACAAATTTGCAGATTAAGGAAAATTTGACGGTGAAAGTATAATTAATGGAAGTTTAAATAGTAAAATAATAATAAATTGTCAAATAGTTCGAGGAGAAGTCTCGAAAATTCTCTAGATCTCGGATGTGTGGCCAATTTGCGCCGTTAAAGGTGTCTGTGAAATCTATTGGAAACCTAGAAAAAGGAAAAGCGAGATTTCAGATTAGAGATGATGGTATGATAGTGAAAGACCGGAGAGATAATGCGTGCGGATTATGTGGTAGAAAAAGACTGATATGCAAGAAGCACATTCATCTGTATGCTATGCATCGGGTAGTACAGATGTACGAACTTTGAAGAACATTATTGGTGGATCACGAGGCTTTGGGGGGTGATATTGGAGGTTGAGGATTCAGGCCTTGTTAGCCCGTTTCCTTGTTGGTAAGCTTCTGGTGGACTTGATTCTAGCGGAGACCGGTCGCATGATCCACAAATGATTAAGCTTAAGGAAGAGATAGAAAAAAAAGAAGTTAAAAATCAAATGGAAGCAGCAGAACGAACAGGAAGGGCGTTGGAGGAGAGAGAAGATATTTGATTTTTTCTTTTCTTAGTTTCTTTCTTAGATTTATGAAATTCTGACCGTCGGATTTCGTCGGGATAAACAAGAAAAGTACTCTACGCGACAAGAGCTACGCGTGGACACCAAAATCTTGGTTTTTCGTCAAACTCGAAGAGGTAGGAAATTTTCCTACTTGTGTTATTTCGAGTCTAAAGACTATATAATGACTTGGAATATTCTAGAGGCCATAAATTCAGTCCCAAAATTTTTAGACTGAGGTTGTGGCTCATGTTAGATCTCTGATCTTTAGGCTTCGAAATAACATAAGTAGAAAATTCTGAGTTGCAAAAACTCAGATTTGTGTCACAGCATGTAACCAATCATTTTCTTGTTTATCCCGGTAATCCGGCGATCAGGCATAAATCTAAGAAAGAAACTAAGAAAAAAAAAAGAAGTTAAAAATCCAAATGGACGGCGGAGACGAGCGGAAGGGCGTTGGAGGGAGAGAGAAGATATTTGATTTTTTTCTTTCTTAGTTTCTTTTTCTTAGATTTATGAAGTCGGCCGTCGGATTGATGGGATAAACAAGAAAAGTACTCTACGCGACCTTAAGGCTACGCGTGGACACCAAAATCTTGGTTTTCGTCAAACTCGAAGAGGTAGGAAATTTTCCTACTTGTGTTATTTAGTTCTAAAGACTATATATAATGGCGGAATATTCTGAGGCATAAAAAGTGATTACAAATTTTTAGAGGCGGAGTTTATGGCTCTGCTCGCCAAGTCGTCAGATCTTTAGACTCGAGAAATAGCTACAAATGGCGGATTTGACGGCACAGTGATCGCAACGTATCTGTCTGCACCTAACTTGTTGCTTCCGGCAATCCGGCGATATTTCATAAATCTAAGAAAGAAACTAAGAAAAAAAAAAGAAGTTAAAAATCAAATGGGCGTGACAGAACCGGGAAGGCGTTGGAGGAGAAGATGTTGTTTTTCTTTTTTCATAATTTCTTTCTTAGGTTATGAGAGGGAAATTAGGCCGTCGGATTTCGTCGGGATAAACAAGAAAAGTACTCTGCTTGACAAGAGGCTACGCGTGGGCACTTGAAAATCTTGGTTTTAAGTGAGCTTCGAAGAGGTAGGAAATTTTCCTACTTGTGTTATTTCGAGTCTAAAGACTATATAATGACTTGGAATATTCTAGAGGCCATAAACTCAGTCTAAAAATTTTGGGACTGAATTTATATGGCCTCTAAACCTCTGTCTTAGACTTCGAAGAAATAAATCTCAGTTTGACAGCGAATTTACTGTATCTGTCGCGTAAATACTGTGTTTATCGGCAATCGGCGATCAGAAACTACGCAAATCTGAAAGAAACTGAAAGAAAATCGGAAATATTCTCTCCTCAACGCCCTTCTGCAACTTCTTTTTTCTAATATAACCATGGCTTGATAAATTTATTGGATAAATAGCAGCTGTCTTTGAAGGTCACTAAGCCGGTCAGAGCTGGCATTGACTATAACATGATCGCCTCGATGTCCTTACTAAGCTGCTCAGATCAGAATTGTTTTCCCGTACATCTTTATTTTTACGGATGCATAACATGCGAAGTAGTGTATGCGCAATGTCTCTTTTAGAAGCTGTATGTCTGACTGTGTTCTTTTACTATCGCTGCCGTAAATCTCTATCACGAGAATAAACTTTCTGAGTCATAGATTTCGCGGGCAGCCTGCGTCATAGTCACGTCTAGAAAGGCGGACTACAGTCTTCTGACTGTTATATTGATATTTTCTTATTTAAACATACTCATAATCTAACTTTGAATTCCTACTATGGCCCATCTCTGGCAATTATGCTGCCCATATCCTTTTTGCTAAATGACCATTGTACCCTTGGTTTAATACCAAGAATTCCGGGTTCCGCAAGCTTTCCTGCTTTGAGTCTCAGTACTACGGTGTGACACTTGGTACTCTTACTTTTCTGGTATCATATGTTATGCAGCTCTCTCGGGACCAGAGTGTTGAGAGGGCTTCGCATCGAAGTACAGGTTTTCATGGTGGGGACAGATGGTTTCGGTTAGCGCGGACGGTTTTCTTAAGGGCCAGAAGAGGCGTTAATGAAATAATGACAGTGAAGGTTGATACGGAAAGGAAGGATAAAGTGTGGAGGCCGAGGGTTCGTGGGGTTAATGAAGGGCCTGATCATTACTTGGGCCTCATTTGGGGCCATTACAAAAGGAAGGAGATCGAGTGTTGATGCATCACGATTGGCAAGCCCATGGAGGTGCATTTGAATCCTCGAGCATGGACTAATTATTCCTGACCCAAGAGACGCGTTGAGGAGGCTCGGCCTTACGAGGGTGAGCTCGTCTTCATTCTTGAATCAAGAGAAAGAGATAGTTATTTGTACAATCGGAATCAATGGTGAGCCTACGGGACCCGGGCCGCGAGAACATATGGCGTGCTTAAGTTGGGCGTCGTGGGCTTGGCAACCACGATACGATTCAAGTTACGAGAGATATTATTCTCTGAAGCGAAGTTCGTGTTTTTAATGCGACCTAGTAAGGCAGAGGCAAAGTGGAAGTAATAAAGGAGATGATAAAATATGAAGGTGCATTTACGTGGTGGACAAAGTAGGCCATAATTGGAGTGCAGCAGTGCTTTGGGAGGAACAACAATGGGCGTCATGGCTCCATCGAGAAACCATATTGATTTGAGAGTAGCTGTGGAGCGTAGAGGTTGGCGTTTGGTGAATCTTATGGTCACATCCCGAGAAAGATGTCGAAGACATGAAGCTTGGGAACTATTGCAGTCGCTTGCTACAATATCCACATTGCCTTGGTGTTGCATTGGAGATTACAATGACCTACTTACTCAGGCGGAGAAACGGGGTCGACGTAGTCATCCTGAATGGTTAATTAAAGGATTCAGAGAAGCTACAGAGGCTAGCGGGCTAATTGATATTGGTATGGAAGGATTTCAATTCACAACTGGAAAATCGGGGACACCCAGTTGGATTGAGGAAAGACTAGATAGAGCCATGGTCACATAGACATGGTTATCAAGGTTCCCGAAACGATGTGTGTATGGCGTGGAAGTGTGCGAATCGAGATCATATTCCCTTTTCCTCGATCTTGGGTATATAGGTAGACTTACAGAGACAAAGAAGGTTCCGGTTTGAAAACAATTGGCTAAATGACCCAGGTTGTGGAGATGTGATAATGAGAAGCTGGGAGAATTCAAATGGACAGACTATCCAGTACAGGTTAAATGCTTGTGGCCGAGCATTGGCAGCATGGGGAGGCAATTCTACCAGAAAGTTGCGTCAAAGTATAGCATCTTGTAAACAGAAAATGGCCCAGCTTAGAAGGAAAAGGGATGTTAAGAGTCTTGAGTAGTTTGAGATAACAAAGCAGGGTATGTGGTTACTAATTCAAATGAGACACAGAGCAAAGGGCTAAACAATTACACGGTTGGCGTGGGTGATATGATACCAAATAACATTCATGGCTCATTAGGAGAAAGACATATCACGGGTAAAGGATGACTTCGAGGGTGTAAACCGGATGTCTGAGAAGGAGTGGAAGATTGATGTTAACTTATTTTCAAACTTTATATGTGTCAGAAGGCAGCAATGATTGTGGGTGTACTGATGTAATTACTCCTATGATTTCGAATGATGATAGTGCATTTTTAACAGCACCTTTCACGAAATGAAGTCAAAGGCGTGTTCTCCATGCATCCAGATAAATCACCAGGTCCAGATGGGATGAATCCAGCTTTTTTTCAACGGTTTTGGCATGTTATCGGTAACGATGTTTGTGGAGCCTGCATAGATGTCCTCTCAAACTCAAAAAATTCGGAAAGGTATGGTGGCGGCTCATATTGATTCTTATCCTAAAAACAAGTTCAGTCCCTAGGTGATTGGGACAGATCATCCTTATGTAATGTTATCTATGAAATTGTGGCTAAGGCAATGGCCAAGCGGTGAAACAACTCCTTCGAGATGATTTCCCGCTCTCAAGATTGCTTTCATTGATAGATCTATCACGAGATAATATCCTCTCGTATGTCTTTTGAAGTATTACATTATTTGAGCGGGGAAGACTCAAAGGAAGCATGGTTTGTGCAAAATTGGATATGTCAAAGGCATATGATAAGTTAGTGGGACTTCTTAAAAAGGATAATGCTTCGAATGGGGTTCCATGAAGTGGGTTACCCTCATAATGGAGTGCATATCCCTTTGTCTGCGGTTTAAGATTCTCCGTAGGGGTACGGAACTTTGGTCCTATCATACTGAAAGTTGGCTGAGGGGATCCTTTATCCCCATATCTTTTCATCATTTGTCTGGAGGCTTGGGTTCTTTGGCCAGAAGCGAAAGGAAGGACGAGATCCATGGTTGCGGGGTTGGGGAGCTCAAACAATTCATTATTTTTTGCTGATGATTGTTCATCTATTTTAGAGCCAATAGAGCAAAAAACTAGGGTGGTAAAGCAAATGCAGAATATGGTATTGCCACGGGCGAGGAATCCAACTTCACCAAATCATCTATTTCTTTTAGTCGCAATGTTGATGTTGGAAAGAAGGAGTTAATATGCTCATAAGGTGGGTGGCTTACTTCAGTGATCATGAAAACGCCACCTAGGTACCCTGTTGTGGAGAAACAAGAGGAAGGTATTTGGTATATTGGGCGGAGTGGAAAAATTGAATGGTTGGAATACAAAAAAGCTATCTGCAGCGGGTAAAGAAATCCTCTTGAAAACGGTAGCTCAAGCAATCCCGACCTTTGTAATGTCTGTTCTATTATTACCATTAGGCGTGTGCCATGATATAGAAAAGGTTCTAAATTCGTTTTGGTGGGGTAGTAAGAAGACTGGAGGCCGAGGTATCAGTTGGCTCAGGTGGGATCGTTTATGCATTCCTAAGATGGGTGGTGGATTGGGTTTCCGGTAGCTGATTTTAATCTGGCTCTTTTGAGCCCAACGAGGATGGAATTTGTGACAAATCCAAGTTCATTGGTATCACAAATTAATCAAGCACGGTATTACCCAAATTCTTCATTTTTCAAAGCTAACTTGGGGTCAAACCCTAGATATGCCTGGCGTAGTATATGGGCCTCTCGAGATATTGTAGGAGGTATAGCGAGAATCTGACGGGTTGGTAATGGCTCCAATATCATGGGTTTCTGAGATCCTTGGTTAGGATGTACTCTGAATGATATCTTGCATTGGGTGATAATTATGAATACATTCACAGTCCAGCAGGTTGATGATTGCGGATGAAACAGCACAGGATAAAGACCTAGTTCTGTGATATTTTCAGCAGTGATCGGACCACCCCAATTTGAGATCTTATTCCTCTAGAAGTTAGTAGCATAGTAGATCAGTGGTATTGGCTTCATGAGAGAAATGGCATGTATTCAGTAAAGAGTTGTTATCGTCATCAACAAACTCAAATTGCAGAAAGCTCGCCACGGGTATGGTCTTTGTTATGGAAACTCCCAATTCCGCCCAAGATCCGAAGCTTTATGTGGAGAGCATTGAAAGGTGTTTTACCTACGTGAATGACTTGAGAGGCAGTGGTACGATCACTTTGTCCGGTTTGTGTTCAGGATCGAGAATCCATACATCATTTGTTGGGGCGATGTCCAATAGCTAGGGAATGCTGGCTGCTAACCCCTATTCCAATCCAAGGAAGATTTGAAACAGTTATGTCATGGTTTAGTCGTCTCACTCTTTGCATGTGTTCTCGAGGAAATGGTAAGGCTCTCCACGGGTTATGATATGTTGGGCTCTATGGACAAATCGCAATAATAAGGTGTGGAGAGCAAAGTTGGTCGTACGGACATCCTCCATATAGCAGGTAATATGATGAACCAGTGGCAGGAGGCACATCATCTAAAAGGACTGCATAGTGGTAACCCTCAACAACCAGACCCATATCCGACTACATGGCAAAAACCAATGGTAGGCTGGTATAAGATGAATGTCGATGCTGCGGTGGATCCAAACAGGTCTTTGACAGGGTGTGGAAGTATATTACGTGATGCTGAGGGGCATTTCATATCTGCACGTGCTGCACCGATCCAAATAAGTTTACCTCCGAATGAAGCAGAGGCTATGAGTATGCGAGAAGCGCTATCTTGGCTCAAACATATGCAATTGCCTCGGGTGATAGTAAGAGATGGATTCACAAGTATATAAAGCTCTCAAGTCTACTTCATATATGCTTCCCTTTTTGCGATGCTTATTCTTGTCAAAGAAGTTAGTGTCAAGCATGGATAATTTCAAAATTTTCTTTTGTATTGAAAAAGATCTATGGTGGATTCTTTCGCTCTGTGGTAGAGCATCGTGTTCTATGTCAGGTCCTACTGTTTGGGATGTCATAGCGCCTTCGTTCTTGACTCCTACTTTGCTTTCCGATCATCAATAAAATAACTTCATAGTTTCCTCAAAAAAACAAATTAAAAATGTCTCTTTTTGCGCATTCACCGATTTAATAGTTTTAAGGCTAATTTTTAAGCGCGCAGAAACTTAAATTTGAAAAATGCAGTGCGTAACAAAGTCTCCAGGTCCTTTCGCCTGGTGCCTCTTTTCTCCATTCCGCCCAACTCCAACGCACCACGGATCGTTGACGTAGGTCTCCTAGAGAAAGTCTAGGGTTAGAAATCGAAGAAACTCGCTCCACCATCGCGGCATCGGCTAGGATTACAAAACTGGTTCATCTTGGCCAAGAATGTGAAAAAGTTTTGATTGCAGTTATTTACGAAGGCGAGTCACCGATTTCTCTTACAAGGATTGATTTTTGTTATTTAATGGGTAGAAATGGGTAGAGCCACACTTAAGATCGGCTTTCTTCTCTAAGAAGACTGAGTTGACTACGAATCTCAAGCTGAAACATCAGATTTGTGAGATTTTGAACCTGCGATCTGACTCAGCTCAAATCTCTTCTCCTATCCATTTCTTGAGCTCCCTTCTTTTAGTTTCTTCTTATTCTTTGTTTCCTTCCGCTTCTATTTTCAATGAAAACGAATTCAAAACCCCTCTAGTTCGTTTTTGGTCTGGCTGCATCAAATTATAAGCTTTTCCTTACATTTGTTTCTCATTTCCCTTACGTTTTTCCATGAAACCAAATTCCAAAAATAAAATAAAAAAACCCATATGTTCTCGTTTTGGTCACCACGGCATCGATTGTTGCTGACTTTCCCTCTTTCCCGATTGTTTTCCCCGAATCGAAATCCAAGTAGCGACGAGAAATGATAGAGATCGTTTGTGCAGCTGTGGGAAAGTTTCGAGTACTTTAGTTTGCCCATTTATTGGGCCTTATTTCGATTATCTGTTTTCTTTACCACGGCCATGCTGAAAAATTCGCAACCAAGTTCGAATGAGACGATGAATGATGGCGTCACGCATTGTTGCCTCGATAGCTTCAGTTCGATTTTACATGGAGATAACCTTCCACTTTGAGAGCTACGTCATTCCATTTATTGGTCGAATTGCCCCATCAGATACTTGCGCGTTTGAAGCGTGGGTCCGATCTTGATGGCGATATGACGCTAGCGGCTTTGATGGCTTCGCGTTGACGGTCGGACGAACATTTCTCTTTCTTGGGGAGGGCTGTGCTTGAAGATAGTAATACATCTTTGGCTCACAGTTCCTTGATTGTTCTTGCTCATGGGAGAAAGAAATCACAAATGCTTTAGGGGGGATGGTGCTCGACCAAGCTGGCAGTTGCTCATGAAGTGATGTCTCAAACTAATATGTATAGGCTGTGAATTGATGTTACATTGCATGGATGAAAGGATAGCAAATGGTGGTGAAATAATGTGATGACTATGAAGATGTATTGACGATGAAAGAGAGGATGCAATTGGATTCCCCGCTTCGATAAGCAACCCAGATGGTGTCTGGTGAAGATGAGGACCACTCATGTCCATGACCCCAAGAACATGGTTCAGGTGGTTCTTTGAAAATTGTGAATCCAATGGCATTGTTAAGGAGAAGAAAAGGTTTTGATGGAACAAGAAAGGATAAAAATGGAAGCGATAACTGGCGATTCAAAGATTCTCAAGAAGTTCTCAAAGTCGGGTCCCAAAAGTAGCACCAGAGAGCGCTGATAGTCAAAAAATCATCTTTGAGTTTTTAGGAGGATATGGGGGGGAAGCTAAGAAGGAAAAGATAAAAGCAATAAGAAGAAAAGAAGAAGGATGTAAGTGGTGACTCTAAACATGAAAGCGAAATATAAGAAAGGTCTCGCGACTGTCTCTGGTCGACGCATTTTCCTTTGAAAAATCGAAGAGCCATTGCCTCATTGACATCTTAGCCAACAAAGTCAAGGCTATTAGGAGGCTCAGTGAACTTTAACTACTAAACTACCACATGGCACATTTCACAAGGTACTGAATACCGGCCTTGAACTCTTCATTTCAGGCACCAAGATTCCAATCAAGATTGCAGGATCACCTAACTTAGCTTCTTCGTTATAAATTGTTTTTATCTTTTCAAACCTAAAGCTTGCAAAGTCAGCTTTCAATTTATATTTACTCGTTGGAATGTGATCCAAGAAACACTTAGTATTGGTTTATATATCTCATCTACTACAATAATTTACATCTAAGGTGCTCCACGCCGCTTGTTGTTATATTTTCTCGACACAAAAACTTTGAACTTTGGTCTCGGGATATTGTTTAGAATACACAAGTTATTCATGTGTACCTTATTTACTCAAGGTAATAAATTTAAACTTTTCTCTTCCATAGTGGTATCGAGGTCCCCTATGAATGAGTTTTAAGGCCATAAATGCATTTATTAGGAAAAGGCCAGCCCTCGTTGGGCTCGATCCGTATCGTGAACTGGCCGACTCATAAAGGGCTGTCGGGCCATACTCTTAATAAAATAAGAATATTAAAAAAAATTAAGGGCATGTTTGGTTTCTGATTTTGTAAACTGTTCGTGATAATAGTTTTTGAAAACACGGAGAATACCATTTTGGTGTTCTCTAAAAACTGTTGTTATCCTCGACCTAAGATTTTCTATGCTTTTCAACAAAAAAGAAGAATTGTGAACCAAACATGTTCTCCAAGTTTTCCTTATTCTTCTTGTTTTTTAAACAAAAAACAATTTTAAAAAATATGAATCAAACAAGCCCTAAAAAATAGAAGGTTATAAAAAGAAAGGGCATGTTTCTCCAGGAAAACATGTTTGGTATAACTGGGATACGGGCCGGCTTGGCCCAAATGGGCTAGACCAATTCGATTCACTTTTGGTTAGCCCAACCCAACCCAGCCCTATGCGGGCCACAGGCCTAAACAAACCAAACATTAAAAAAATAAAAAATAAAAATAACAATTTTATAAAATAAAGTTTTCTTTGAAATACTTATAGTTTATTCTTATATTATTATAAAGATTATATAAAATAAAATTATTTTAATTATTTTATATACAAGAAAAAGAAATGAGAGAAATCCACATTCTATAGGACTGTAAGTAGTTATTAGCAAGATATTTCAATAAATGAATTTATTAGAAAAATGGTTAATACAATTTTAATCGATTCAAGCCATCACATCATCTGACGATTAAATATGATGCTTGTAAAGTTTTCTACTTTCTATGTCCATGGTATCTATATCTTCTTGCTATAAACATGATTACATATTTTGTCAGGTGAATTGTTTGAATTATAGAAGTGCTATTAAAAACCTGGCCTGAACAGTTCCTTAAAATTGTAAGACCCGAGAAATTCCAATTTCTGGAATAAGGGCAAAATCGTAATTTTAATTACAAAATTGTAATTTCGGTTAAAAATTCAGAATTAATTCTTTAGATCTCGGATGACAAAACGGATTGCACCGCCGAATCGCCTCACCTAAATCTAATGCCAAGACGTAAAATTTCGTAATTTTTCGAGATAGTTGAGTCGGCACGTTCGAGGCATCAAGCCAGTCAGAAACCCGATTTTTGATGCGAATATGAAAGTCACATATAGCACGTAATTACAAAAATTACAAGTAGACGAGCAGTAAACGACGAAAACGCCACCACGAGTGCCTAATATCAAATCAGAAAAGAGGGACATAAAGTGTCATTAACTAAATCTTAAGTCACTAGATGATCTAAGTAGTGAATAGTTGTCTTCCCAAATGTTAAAAGAGAAGAAAAACGCGATTTGAGGAGGAGGAGATCCAGTAGCCTTTTCGAGAGGGTTTTTTAGAGAGAGAGCCTTTAAACTTCTCTCTGGGGATTTGCAAAGATCTGAATTGGTCAGCCTTTCTAAGCAAAGGCGAGAAATGTTCTACGCGACAGCTACCGGGTGATTCTCCGATCGGGAGTTTCTTCAAACTCCTTGAGGTAGGATTTTCTCCCTACTTGAGTTTTTACTCCCGTTTAAATGTTTTACTAATGTTTGAGTTGAATGAGGCCGTGAGGGGTTGCCGACGTCCCAAACTCGGGACCTAATCTGATATAATTTTTGGAACCAATGGAGCAGCCCGCGGATCGCCCACTACCGACGGTTCAAAATTGTGCCTTTGTGTGTTAAATGTTCGGTTGGTATGCATCAGCCTGAATGGTCAGGATTTGGTTCACTAAGTGAACCGATGTTTTGTGATTTTCCGGGAATAGTAAACAGGTTTCACACCTGTGAATAGTGTTCTCAAAATATATTTTTGTGAAAATACGTGTTGGTCGAGTGATTTAAATTAAATTACTCGTGTATGATCATTAGTCCAAGTGAGCTAATTTTGATGTTTGAAATGATAATTACATAACATGTTTGTGTGATTTAGTTTTTATGCGAATATATTCATGTTTATATATTTGCATGTGATTAGACTGTATTGGAAATGACACATATGCATTCCATATGCACTGGAACATCCTAGGACTATAGGAGTTAGTGCATGAGATGAGTCTAGAGAAAATGGTTCGGAGGGTAGTCTAAAATATATACATCGGAGGGTAGTCCACAAACAAACTAAAAATATCAATCGTCGGAGCGGCTCCACCGATATTCACTCCAGGGTAGTCCACAAGAGTCTAAAATATCAATCGTCGGAGCGGCCCAATCTTTGATATTCATCGGAGGGTAGTCCATTAAACAATTAATATATCAATCATCGGAGCCGCCAATTGATATATATACATCGGAGGGTTGTCCACTAATAAACAATAATTCTTTACAAGGCTTAGCGAAAGTGTGAGAGCTCTGAGGACTGGATCCGAGTTAATGCGTAGACATTCAAGTAGGATCATGCATTTGCTTGAATGTGTGTTTACTTTGGAACATTGCACGCACTTAGGTGGTGAGTAGCCCACTTTAGGGCGATTCCCATCGAGCTTTAGCTCACCCCGTCGGGATCCCCTTTTTCGTGCAAAGGAGCGTGCGAGAGATGGTTCGTCCTTGAGGTCAGGATAGAAGAAAGCCGGGTCGGGCTTTGATGTATACATGTATTAGAATTTCTAATTTTAATGTATGTATTGTATAAGAGTAAAAACATATTAACTCTTGTAACTATTGAGTATATAGTTGGATTCATAGTTGGCATGTATATTGAGTACTGTTTATGGGCCCAAGTGGCCATATTGGATATATATTGCATATATTGGACTGTTTGGGACAGGATATGCAGGTTTTGTATTTGGGTAGAGCTCCCCGTACAAAGGAGACTCTGCCCGATTTTCGCAAGGCCGGTGGTAACCCGACCTCCACTTGTATTCCGCGGTTGATTCTGCAGTCAACTAATTTCTAAGCCAGCATTACAAATTTTTACATCGTAGTCTAGGTATACGAATACCTAGGAGCCTGGTTAGGTATCCATCACCACTAGGTGTAGTCAGATGATATATAGGTATGAGATTACCTAGGAAATCACTGACAACACTAGACACCGCATGCATGTATTGGTGTGTTTTTGTGTGATTGATTTTTGTGAAGTGTGCTTGCATGCTTGGTTGGCCAGTATACCATGAATTGTTAGGTGTTATGTGATTGAGATTTTATGAGTTATATGCTTGGTTGATAGCATAGGATGAAGTGTGGAAAATTTTGGAATTTTTACAGTGTGTAAAAACTGGAACAAGGAGAAGAAATGAAAATAAATTTTATAAATTTATTTGGTTTAGAGGTGAAGAAATTTAATTTTTAAGGTTTTACAGTGTAAAACTGAAGAAAATTAAATAAAATAAATTTTACTAAATTTATTTGGATTGTTTGAAAATGAGAAGAAATTTTAAAGTTAAAGAAAATAAATTTTACTTTAAATTTATTTGATGATAATTGAAGAAAATAATTTTCTAAGATTTTACAAATGGTAAAATTGAAGAAAATTGAAGAAAATAAATTTTTATAAATTTATTTGAGTAGAGAAAATTTTTCAGTGGAAAACTGGAAAAAGAAAATAAATTTTATAAATTTATTTGATTATGAGGTGAGAAAATAATTTTCTAAGGTTTTATATGGTGTAAAATTGAAGAAAATGGGGAAAAATAAATTTATAAATTTATTTGAGTGCTAAAGAGTATGGGAAAAAATGATTTTAGTGATTTTTAGAGATTTTTCCACTTCGGAAATTAATGAAAAAAAAATCATTTATAATGAAAAACGAAAAAAATTTTGGTGCAGAAATTTTGAAGGGCTACTGTCCAGATTGTATTGTGAGAAAGAGAAATTTTGTATTGCAAGGTTGAGGTTGTATTGCAATAGGAGGCTGCTAGGGAGGCCGGATCAGAGCTGCGCCTTAAGGGAGTTGTATCAGCAGAATTTGTATCGCAAGAGGCTTGACGGTCGATCGTGGCAATACGCCAGGAGTGTATTTGCGGGTCGGAAGTGGCTACAAGAGCCAAATGTATCGCAATACAAAGGGGATCAGATAGATCGGGCGCAAATAAGGCCATGCAGTTATACGCCAGGGGCGGGCAGCGTGTTTGGGCGCCGCGGCAGTAAGCGGCTAGAGGCGCCGCTGCGTATCGGGCGCTACGGGCGCAAGAAAGGCAAAGAAGCCACATGGGCGCGGAGCGCGCAGCAAGCGCGACGAGCGTAGGCGCCGCTGGGCGCCGCTGGCGAGGGGCAAAGACTGGCGCCAAGGCAGCCAGCGCCGCGCTGAAGTGGCCCACGCTGGCGTGGCCGGGCGCCGCACGCTGGTCGGAGCCATGGCCGTGGCACCTGCACTCGCCCATTTTCGATCCGCTTTGACCCTGTGATTTCCCGAGTCAAATTTTTCGACATCGCTCGCGGAACCCTGCTCATGAACACCGGCTCATTTCAAATTTTTCAAATTTTTTTTTTTAAATATTTAAAATCAAATAAAATCAAATAAAATTTGATAAAATTTTCGAAAATAAAATTTTCAAAATAAAATTTTTGAAAATAAAATTTTGTTGAAAACAATATTTAAATGCAAAATTCATCAAGGTATACACTGAAGCTATGTGTATGATTAAAGGTCTCTGTATGTGGTTATGCCTTAGAGACATCAGATTGATTTTAACTACCGCTTTGAAATCGTGGATTGGCGCAGAAGCTGGGCAGAGGAAATTATATTATGCATGGTGTAATGCGTATAGGAAAAGGGTGAATGCTAAGGTTAGGAATTATGACCTTAGGGATTTGGGCACTGAAATGAACAAGGAAGCTTAGAATTTTATCGAAATAAATAAATTGAGTGGTTGGAATTTAGCACCACTTAGGAAAATGAACGGGTCGGTTCATAGTTGTCAAGTCTACTAGTAATTGGCATGTTCATTGCTAGTTAGACTGAAATGAAAATTTCATAAATCTTGTTGCCATTTGACATAAGTAGATGGCTAGTAGAGGGCGAGGACGTAGGGCGCCCACGGTAATCGTCGTGCACCACCGTTTGATCACAGATTTTTGCCGGTAATGTAGGTGACATACCAATGCTATAGCACAAAGCCGTATAGCAGGTGTAGATAGGAAGATCCTAGTAAACTCCGGGAGTTTCAGACGATCATCCTCTCGACATTCACAGGGGGAGTGAGATCCGGCGGCGGCCGACCATCGTTCATGCATATCGAGAAAGTGTTGGAGGTTATGGAGAATACCTCTGACGCGACCCTGATTAGACTAGTCATACTCTAGCTTAGAGAATGAGGCCCCAAATATGGTGGAATGGGCAGACCCTAGAGACCTTGAGGGAGCCGGCCAGACGTGAGTTCTCCCCAGGATGCGCAGAATAAGAATGATAGTCGAGGTTACGAAGCTGTGAGATCTCGAGGACTCTACTCACAGTTGACCTGAGGATTATGGACATGTCAAAGTTCGAGGTCATCCCGAGTACGGATCGCCGATAGCTTACGTGATCATTATCATCAGGAGCGTAGGGAGGGTTACCGCCTATTAATGCCAGGATCTCGCACTGTATGGCATTTCCTCGTGAGGACAAGAATGATATTTCGCCCCGTACAAAGATACGAGTCCAAGTGTTGTGGATACTGCGGGTTGGCTCACGAGCCCAATTCCTATGACGAGGAGAGGTCGACTTAGATCTACCGAAAGTAGTGTGTGTGAGTATGTAGATGTTTTCCGCATGAGCACTGACTACCTCCACAGAGGGCAAGACTCGGTATCGTGAAGTCACACCCCCAGATTCACCCATCTCTACGACTTCAGACAGGATGGCACCTATGGAGTCGCAGGAACTCGTGAGCCCAAGCATAAGAGCTATTGGACAAGGGGTTTATTAGACTGAAAGCACTTACCGCTTCGGGCGCTTCTGCTCTAGTTTTGGCAAGAGTGTGGGCAAGACTCCTTCGATCGTAAGTGCTGACTACGTACACTGAACAAGGTTATGATCTGCACCCGCATCATTACCGAGGATCGAGGATTTATTCGACCACAGAGGAGCGCGAGTCTACTTCAAGATAGACCTCTCGCACCGTTATCATCACCGAGGGTTAGGGATACGTATATCCCTAAGACAATAGACGCCAAGCATGTGGGCACTTTGAGTTTATGGTGATGCCCTTCTCGGATCGACGAATGCGCTTAGCTGGCTCACGGACTTACATGCATAAAGGCGTTCCAACCTTATCTAGATCAGTTTGTCGTAGTCCTCGTGGATGACATTTTTGGCCTACTCCCGCCGAGCGGAGCATGAGTATCACTCTGAGGATCGTGGTTATAAAGTGGTCGAGAGACCATCACCAGATACTTAAGTTCGCAAGCTCAGTTTTAGCTTACTGAGGTGAGATTTTGGGACACGTAGTGTTAGCATCAGGAGTGTTAGTCAACCTAGAGAAGGTCGAGGCAGAGATGAGTTTGGAGAGACCGAATGTCAATCTTCGAGATACGTAGTTTCTTGGGATTGACTGGGTATTACAGGAGATTCGAGAATAATAAGTTGTCCATTCGGGATGATCGTAGACTTCACCTAATAGATACCGGACTCCACAGGTCAGCTACCGACCATGTAGAGATCGAGGATACTTGGAACACTCGGGATACGTGTTGGTAACAGGAGGGAGGATCAGCTTTCTCCTAGTTTGGTGGAAGAGGCAGAAGACTTCTGCTTCACACTAGTTTCAGGACTAGGGCCAGGATTGAG
The DNA here is from genome assembly GCA_016808115.1 of Tetrastigma voinierianum. Lineage (NCBI taxonomy): Eukaryota > Viridiplantae > Streptophyta > Magnoliopsida > Vitales > Vitaceae > Tetrastigma > Tetrastigma voinierianum. The sequence goes on along the minus strand of JAEQBH010002122.1, from coordinate 375,038 downwards.
CATGAGTGACGGATCGCCCCTGCAGACGTGGGATCCCAAGACCTCGTGACGCCTGGTCCCGGGGCCACCAGAGGATTGTGGAGCATATGCAAATTATCTCTGCGTCCCAGTGGGGCAAGGGTCGAGGAACTAGTTTCGCCAGGCATAAGCACTTCCAAAGAATACAAATAGGCCAGAGGGGCCAGAGTGTGGGTCGGGCCGTGGGATGTATCGTGAGTCGGGCGCATTGAAGCGCAGACTTTAGGTGGTGTAATCGACGTTGTTGGGATGTCGTGGTTGATGATGAGTTTCACAAACTAACGGTTGTCAATAATTGAGACCTAGGTCGCTGTTTCACCCGACACGACATTGGATTCGGGCTAGAGGTTAAGGCCTTTAGAGAAGCCGACGTGTCGCAGCATGGCATTATTGGGCGCTTATGCGGCATGGTAACATCCCGTCGAAATAAAGGTGCACTAGATGGTTATTCACCACTACATGAAATAAGTGGCTGAAATATTTTTAAGATTACATCCAATAAAGACTCATTATTCGATTCAAGAAATGTAAGAGACTCGAAGTGTAAGCCGAAGAGTTATGTTGCCCGATAGGAAAACACACGGTTAAATTATCACATAGACTTAGAGTTGAGTGATGTGAGTCGAGTGACTCGAGATTAGGATACCCCATTAGAAATTGAATCGGATGTTGGTGAGCTGGCAAGGGCTCGGTAAATGGATGTCATTCATGACATGGACTAGATTGACGGTCCATTGGATTGTCAGTGATTGTGACCTTGGAGAGGTTAGCGTTTACACACCAAGCAAGGGTTGTGTAGGGTTACGTGTGTATGGATTACATACGGGTGTTAGAGGGCATGTTGCGAACATGTGTCCTGGATCATAAGGGTAGAGGTTAAATTGTTCTTTATGGAATTCCGCCACAACGCTTATCGCGAAAATGAATGGCACCATATGAGGTATCAGATGTGAGGCCATGTAGATCATCAAGTATGTTGACCAAGGTGGAAGAGAGTCGACATCGGGTCCCGACCGATTAGGAGACACCTTTCGAAGTGAGCTTCGACACGATAACGCCTTTCCCTCACTCCGCCGTAGCCAGATGAACTATGTTGATGTGCCTTACGCCGACCCCAGGAGTTCGAGGTCGGGTGATCACGCTTCTCGAAGGTGAATCCTAAGAGAGGAGGATCGTGCTCCTGGCGAGCTAGCTAACGCCGAGGTTTATTGTAACCTTTCGAGATACTTTGAAAGGATAGCAAAGGTTGCGCATCGGTTGGCTTTTATAGCCCAAAGATGTCGTGTCCACGAGGTATTTCACGCTCCATTAATCCTAAAATATACTCCGCATCCAAATTTCATGGTGGATTTGGGATCGAGTAGAGATCGACACTGATAGACCTTCGAGGAGTGACTACAGGCATTTTGATAGCCGTAACGAAGTTTTAAGGACGCAAGACCTGTGAGGCTAGTGAGAGTGCTAAGTGGCAGCACTGTGGAGTGGAGGAGTCAACGCAAGCGAGGACACGATGCGGGCTACCTATCCCTTCTTGTTTAGGGATGAAGGTATGTGGTTTAGTCGTTTAAGATTTAAATGACTAGTTTACATGCATGGTAGAGTGCATGTTGCATATGCATGTGTTTACAAGATCGCTTTCAATTTCTCGACAAATTCCTTTTAAGGAGTGGGAGAACGTAAGACCCGGTAAATTCCAATTCCTCGAATAAGGGCAAATCGTAATTTTAATTATAAATTGTAATTTCGGCTAGTAACCAATTAATTCTCTAAATCCGATGACAAACGGATTGCACCGTTGAATCGCCTCGCAACGAAGGGCACGAAATTTCCTCGTAATTTTTCGAGACAAATGAGCTCACGCTTCGGGAGGCATCGCTTCGCAATCAGAATCGATTGATGCGACGAAGTCATGAGTATAGCACTTTACTCATGTACCATAAGTGGTATGAGTAGAGAAATGATGAAAATGGACGACCGAGATAGTGCCGAATATCAAATCTGGGAAAAGAGGGATATAAAGGTCATTAACTAAATCTTAAGTCACTAGATGACGAAATAGTGAATAGTTGTCTTCCCCAAATGTTAAAAGAGAGCAAAAAACGTGATTTGAGGAGGAGGAGATCCAGTAGCCTTTTGAGAGGGTTTTGTAGAGAGCTTTAAACTTCTGATTATAGCAGACGGACCGCTTCAGCCGGCAAGAAGCGAGAAATGCTTACGCGGACAAAGCACGCTGATTCCCGGATCGAGTTTCTTCAAACTCCTCGAGGTAGGATTTTTTCTCCCTTACTTGAGTTTTTACTCCTATTTAAATGTTTTTACTAATGCTCGAGTCGAATGAGCTCGAGGGGTTGAAATGATCGGTCCCAAAACTTGGGACCGAATTGATATAATTTTTGGAACCAAAATGGAGCAGCCCGTGACTGCTCCACGGCTGATTTGGGTTCAAAATTGTGCCTTTGTGTGTTAAATGTTTGCTTGGTATGCATTGGGTCGGGAATGGCCGTGGATTGCGGGTTCACTGCCGAATCTTGGCTGTTTTAGGATTTTCCCGAATAGTAAATTCAGGTTTCACTATTCCCTAATGGGTTCTCAAAATATATTTTTGTGGAAAATACGGTTGGTCGAGTGATTTAAAATTAAATTACTTAGTGTATGATCATTAGTCCAAGCTTTAACTAATTTTGATGTTTGAAATGATAATTACATAAATAGTGTTTGTGTGATTTAGTTTTGTGCGAATATATTCATGCTGGTATATTCGCATTTATTAGATTGTATTGGAACTGACACACATGCATTCCATATGCACCGAACATCCAGACTATAGGAGTTAGTGCATGAGACAGTCTGGTGAAAATGGTCTTGAGGGTAGTCTAAAATATATACATCGGAGGGTAGTCCACAACAAACTAAAAAGGTCAACTGCCTGAGCGCCCACTTCAGATATTCATCGGAGGGGTAGTCCACAACAATCAAAAAATATCAATCAGTCGGAGCGCCCAATTGATATTCATCGAGTAGTAGCCCACAAACAATTAATATATCAAATCGCCGGAGCCGCCCAATCGAGTAGAAAGTACATCGGAGGTTGTCCACTAATAAACAATACCTCATAAGGCTTAGCGAAAGTGTGAGAGTCGGTGAGGACTCTGGATTTGAGTTGGTCGTGTGGTGAGACATTCAAGTAGGATCATGCATTTGCTTGAATGTGTGTTTACTGGAACATTGTAATCGCACTTAGTAGAGTAGCCCACTTTGTGGCGACACTCTGCATCGAGCTTTAGCTCACTCCGTCGTGGGATCCACTTTTTTACAAGTACAGGGAGCGTGCGAGGAGACTGGCTCGGGCCCTTGAGGTTGTATTAGAAGAAAGCTGGTTGTGGCTTTGATGTATACATGTATTAGAATTCCTAATTTTAATGTATGTATTGTATAAGAGTAAAAAAATATATTAACTCTTTGCAAATCATTGAGTATATAGTTGATTCATAGTCGCATGTATATTTAGTACGTTTATGGGCCCAAGTGGCCAGAGCTGGATATATATTGCATATATTGACTGCTTGGGGACAGGATATGGTGTTTTGTATTTGGGTAGAGCTCCCGTACAAAGGAGACTTCGCCCGATTTTCTATGAAGGCCGGGTAACCCGACCTCCACTTGTATTCCGCGGTCGGGACGGTAGTCACTGACCCCTAAGCCTAGCGCTACAAAATTACCTGCCAAACTCGATGGAAATGGTGATTAAAGATGCCTAGTGAGAATAAGTTGCTGGAATTGCCGCATCTAAATTCCTTCAATATGGAGGTTCTAACATGTCTACTCTTATAGATTTGCATTTAAAACCTGTGCAAGCACAAATGCATGGAGTATAAAAGTACTCAGATATTATTAATTTAATAAAACATATTAGAATCAAACGAAGCACATATAAACGTGGTTGCTACTAACACAACTACAACTATGTGTTCAAGATATTAGATGAAGGTTAGGCTTAATTTATGGAGTTAAAAACATTGTTGTAACTCATTGTGATTTGTTGATGCATTTAATTAAAACCTCGCTTTTACCAATGATTAGTAATGAGGCTTTTTTAATTGTAAACATAAAACTTTGATAAGTTGATATATATTAGATATACCTATGTATATAATACGTATGTACATTACATAAGCACAATTTACTGATGTGTTCTTGTTGTGGTGGTATCCTATTATTATTGGGCTTCTAGTGCCTTGTACTATAACCTCTATGCATCATAGCTTTTGATGCTACTGCTGGGCCGCTTACTAGTGCCTATCACCGCTCCTATTAATACCGCTTTGCTTGCTTTTGCTACTTCATCCTTCCGGCGCATCATTATGACCAAGAACCAACAACTATAAGCTAATATTTATATTACTGATACTACTAAGTCGACACTATCACTAATTTTATCATCATCTCAACGATCACAACTTCTAATTATCTTTTTAAGTATTAAATGGAACTAAAACTCCCAATGAAGAAAGTACATTTGCAACATACAGCATTTCTCAGTTTACATAGCATACTACCTCCGATGTTGATGGACAGCTTGGTTGTAAGAGATGAAACCTATTTGGAAGCATGACAACAGTTGACCCAATCTGATAAGCAATTATTGTCCAAATGCTGATCATAACAATACCCTTAACGTCTATCAATGTCCTCAACAATACTAACAAAAAGCTTTAACAAAAGAGAGGAAAACCACATGAAAGTATATTAGGAAAATCCAGGGTGATCTTAGAGGTTCAAGTTTTGATCGTGTAGGGTGAACCCTTGAATAGAACCATCTATTAGACCGGTGCCATCTGTCAGTAGTGTCATGGATGAGTACATCATTTTAGAAAGTATAAATCAACGAGGCTGCATGGTTTCCCAAGGTTGATATCTAAAGATTGTTCTATAGTTATAAGACTATCATTATTATTATTGTTGTTGTTGTTATTTTGATATCATTATACGATGATGATGGTGGTGGTGTCATACTCTACAGTGAGTGAGTTTAGTGGCTTGATTGCATTTTATTGATCGCATTGTTGCTTACCAAAATTAGCTAGCCCATATATGGGGTCCTTTTTTTTATCTTTATTCTAAATCTTTTCACTCAAAACAGTCATACCTGTTCCTCTAGGTTAGTTTTTAGCATTCCCTGTTGTAATGGAGAAAAGAGAAAAAGCAAACGGAGGGATGAAAATTGATTGGTGGCAAGACATTTGAAATAGAATACGTAAGCTTTAAAGAACGTTTTCCAAATGAAAGATGTGGATTGTGTGAGGGGCAATCTATTGTTAGATATTTCTGTAGGCAGTTGGGATTGACCTAATAGAAAACTCAATGATCAGGATGGCCAATTATATACATGTCCTTCTTCTTCTGCCAGTATCCTCTATTACTTAAATCACCGGCCATCAATCATAATCTTAGTAAAAAGAGCTTTAACACATGATTAACATTGATACTCTGGGCTTATCATTTTTTCCCTTATAGCAATTACAATGAATCCAGATCAAACCAAACCTAAGTCTATTGTCGAGGACCTAATTTTGTGCAACAGTGGTTCCTTTTTTTTTTCTTCCTTTAAAGAGGAAGGAAAATGCAAGGGAGCATATCCAAACATGTAGCTCAAAATGAAAACTAAGCAGAATAAATAAGGTAAAGTTGTAAAACTGTTATGTTGTTTATATAGTGGGGTAGTGTTGAGAGAAAGGTCCAAGGGATGGAAATTTTCTCTACCTGTTACAGAGACACGTAAGGGAAGAGGCGAAAATCAAAACTCTATTAAAGAAAAATTCAAAAAGACTAAAAACCTTAAGAAAAATACCGAAGTCTAGGAGAAATCTGGGGACTTGTCCATCTCTCGGGTAAAATATCCATTTTCAACTCTCTCTCTCTCACTCACACACATTTGCCAAGTCTTCTGAGTTTATGAAGGTCCCATGAAACGCATATGGAACTTTATCCCTTTGTTTCTAGCTTTCTATAAAGGACTTCCTAGCCTCCTAGCCCTTAATTTCTGGAGTTTCAAACTCTTCTTCAAAAGTTGGTTGGAGTTAATTTTATTGTTTTGTTATTATAGTTAATTTATCATTTTTACGTGTATTGTTGTTATTTTATATTACTCTATCATTCCATTTGATAGACATGTTTTAATGTTAATGGATAATCATTGTTTATGGGTACTTTTTTTTCTGGCTAATTCATAATGCATATTTCATACTCTTATTGTAATTTTCATTACCACAACCATTTGAACAAATTTAATGGTAAAATTGAGATGCCCATTGCATATAGTTTTTTAAGTTGTTATTTTCTTAGATCTACCTTTTGTCCTTGCAATTCCATTAATCTGTCATAAATTTTTTATCTTTTATGAGTTCATCAATCAGGGTATTTTGAAAACTTCTTAGAAAACTAAAACAAAGTTTTGGAAGCATCCCTTCTCTAATATTTTATGTTAAAGGATAGAATGATGACTTGTAGTCAAGTGGCTTGCAAATTGGGTTAATTTGTTGTAGAGGATTTGGATAGTTGAAGCACTAGAGAGGAAAATTTTCCATCAAATTTGATATTCTTGACTTCTTGTCAAATCTATTTCTTGATTCCGTAAGGATTTGTTTGGAACCCGAAAAGTGCTTAGGAAAGAAAATAGAGAGGAAAAATTGAAGGAAAGAAAATTTGAAGGAAAATAAAAAATAGGTTTAAACTTAACAAACCACCCTCGCATATTTATTCAAATTCAGACATTTGTTTCTCCCCACATATAAGGATTGGGGAAAACGTAACTCGAGTGAACCTTGATCAGATTTTGATTCTCTTTACAATTTCTACCGTTGAACCAAACATAAGAAAATCATTTTTCTTAGCATGTTTTTCCTTTTCCTAGTATTTTTTGGGTTCCAAACAAAGCCTAAAGGGAAATTATTTCTGGTAAAATAGGTTTAGACTGTTGTATGAAGCCTCTTATAGCATATGAACACAAAATCTCAGCCTGTTGATTTTTTTATTGTTGTAGGTTGCCATACCAATTGTCCCAACTATACGAGTCCTAGTTACACTTACGAAATTTGAGGAGCTTAAAAAGAAATTAATAAACTAATTCTACATATTTATTCAAACTTTTATTATTTGTTTCCTTCTATTATATAAGGATTAAAAAATTTAAAAATATGTAAAATTTTGAGGAATTTTGATTGTATTTGATTTTCTTTTATAATGTCTATGGGGAAACCAAACATAAGAAAATAATTTTTCTTAGCATTTTTTTCCTTTTCCTAGTATTTTATGGTTTCAAACGGAGCCTAAAGAGAAATTATTGCAGGTAAAATAGGTTCGACTATCAGATAAGCCTCTTAGCTTATGGAGCATAAAATCTCACTGTTGATTTTTTTATCGTTGTAGGTTGCCATCCCAATTGTCCCAACCATACGAGTCCTTGTTAAATTTATGAAATTCGAGGAGCTTCAGCCAATGGAACCCCTCTCTCCAGCCCAGCTCATTTCCAAGACGCCCGATCTAAGGAATCAGAGGGATCATCGACATCATGGATTTCATGGATTAGAGACAGCTGTGTCAGTCAAGCGACATCTAGAAAGGTATAATTTCTCTTAGAATTGTATTAAGTAAAAGATTGACTAGATTTGTTCGTCTGGAAAACAAGAAACTGTAATAGTAGAAACTGATAATTTTTGCATAATAAACTAGTAGAAACTGAAGATTGTAAATCTCTTGAGTGACAAGCAAGTGAGATATCATATCTTTTTCAATGAAAGAAATCATAACAACGGAAGCTCTAATCCTACATACAACGGAAGCTACTCCAAAACTCTCTTAAAGAAAAATTCGAATAGACCAAAAACTCTAGAAAAATACTGAAGTCCAGAGAAATCTAGGGACTTGTCCATCTCTCGGGTAAAATATCCATTTTCAACTCTGTCTCTCTATCTCTCTCTCTCACACACACACACATATTGGCTCTTCTAAGCTTAATTTGCCAAGTCTCCTGAGTTTATGAAGGTCCCATTAAACGCATATGGAACTCTTAGGAAGGCAAAGGACCATCGCCTACTCTCAAGGATCTCAAAGGAAGTTGGGATTAAGACTCTCGTGACACTCCCATTGTTTTTTCTTTGTTGCTTTAATAATAGCTGCATCAGATTCAGCTTTTTGAATATTTAGCATACATTGTTGATTTGTTCTCTATCATTTAATTGGTAAATGGTTTCCATGTAACACCCCGTCCCGAGAGAGTCTACAGTACATGACACTGTAGGGGTGTATAAGAGTACTATGTCACAGCACCAAATATTTTAAGACTAAAATATGAAATGATAAATTAGTAAACCGGAAATTGTGGTAATAAACCAAGGGTACAATGGTCATTTAGCAAAAAGAATATGAAAAATCAAAATTTAAGGTGTAGAGATGGGCCATAGTGGAAATTGAATAAGTTACAATTGCAATAATTAAAAGATGAGGGTTATTTGCAATTTATGGAAAGTTAATATAACAAAAAGGAGAAATAAAAACCAAAATGTCATTTGGTCTCCAAAAGTTAGGCTTCAATGACAGAGGAAAGAAGAGACTAAGAGGAGGAAGAGAAGTAGGAAGAAGGAGGGAGGAGAAGAGCAAGATCAAGGTGGTATGTGTTTGATGTTCATTTCGTGTATTTTTTGGAAATTTAGGGCTCGGGGTATGGAGATTAGTTCTCCTTTGATCTAGGTTTTGTGCAAGGAGCACATGAAGCCTTGAATGGTTGGGGTTATGTGGGTAAACCCCACTGATGTAAAAGAAACTTGGAATCATCAAATTACATGATGCTAAAAAGAATCGTGGACCTTAGGTAGTGTTCTTGGATTTTTTCACCTTAAGGTTTTGGGTTTGAGTTTCCAAAACACCAATTCATGTTGTGGAGTTGTTTTTAGATGATTTCAAGGTTTTTTTGAGGTATTATGAATTATAGAAGTTATATGAGGAATTGGCATCAAAAGTGGGAGAAATAACAAAATCTGGGCATTTCGGGTAAGTCCTACTGGTACACACAGGGAAGTCCTACCTGTGACTTTGCTTCTGGTCATTTAGCCAAGTCTCACTGTAGAAGTTAAGTCCTACCGGTAGGAATTGTTCTGGTTTTCCTGTTTTTCGACTAGTTTCGTATTTTAGCCATAACTTCCTCATTTCTTATCCGATTTTGAGGGATTCAAGTGGCTACGTAAAATAGACTTCAAGGAGAACAAAACTTAAGAAGTAGGAATCACCAAATTTAATCCTATGGCCCAAAAATTCACCTGGGGTGGGGCCAAAAAGAAAATTCTGCACTCAGCTTTGGACATTATGAGTAGTCCCAAGAGCCGAACGTAACTAGAGTTTCGGGGTGTCTAAATTGGGTGATTCCAGTTGAATGAAACCCTTGTCACCTTAGATTTAAAAGAGTAAGAAGAGGTGACTAAGTCTAGAAGCACGTTGGGTTATGCGATTAATTTTTCGTCAGATCTACTGGAGTGTAGGTTAAAAAGTAAAGGCGGGATAAGTGTGAACTCGTGCCTGCTTAAGCAAGCAAAGAGGTGAGTGTTCTAAAACTCATTTTTGCCAAATACTAGTGTATTATTATTATTATTATTACAAATTACTTTATTGACCGGTATTTTATGGTTTTGAATGCAAACCATTTTCAAGAAGCAAATGAGTTAAAAAGCAAGTAATGGTCTGATGCATCCAATCATACATGTAGTTGAAAAAGCAAATGGTTTTGATTTAAACCATAATTGAAAAGCAAGCAAATGGGCTTGATTTAAGCCATAATTGAAGAACAAGCTAATGGTTTTGAGTTAAACCATTTTTGAAAAGCAAGCAAAAATGGTTTTTGAATAATTAAACCATTTTTCAAGCAAGCAAGCAAAGAAGCAAGTAAGCAAATGGTTTTTGAATAATTAAACCATTTTTCAAGTAAACAAGCAAGCAAGCAAATGGTTTTAAATTGTAAACCATTTTTCAAAGAGCAAGCAAGCAAAGAAAGTTTGCGAAAAACAGGCCTTAATTGCTAGCTAGACTTTTGGTGATTAATGCGCTGTAGCATGGAACTCTAACTAAGTATGGGTGATGGCGACACGAGGTCAATTCCACCATATTCACCGGAAAATGAAAGGCATAATAAAGGTCCTTCCCACCAAGACGTGGAGCATAGGTTCTGTTCACTAGGCATGATAAGCAAAAATAGGCCTCCATCGGGTTGATGTTTTATAAGCATGATATGCGCCTTTGAAAAGATAATTCCTGGGCCGCCAAGGCTTCCCGAGAGTTTTGAAAACTATGAGCCAAGCTCCCGCTTAGATTTCAAAACGATCGGCCGAGCCAAGCTCTCGTGGGTTTTATTTTCAAAGCATGTGGTTGAGCTCAAGCTCCCATTTTTATGAAAAAATTGTGAGAAACTTTTAAAGCAGAGGTTTGTGAAAGGTTTTAAGAAACTTTCAAACAAGATAAAGCAAGCAAGAAAGAGAAATTATGAGAAGTTTTATAACCAAGCAAGCAAGAAATAAGATTTTACAAGCTTTTAAAGAAAAGCAAACACAAAGCTCAAGCAAGTATTAAGTTTCATGCAACCTTTAAAAGCAAGCAAGTGAAAAAAAAAAGAAGCAAGTAAAGAAAAGTTTTGAAAACTTTTAAAGCAAGCAAAGCAAAGAAAAGCTTCTGGAAAATAATTGTAAAAGAGAGTTTTACATTTTTGAGATGTTTTCCGGAAAAGCAAAACCTTTTATAAAAGCATACACTCACTGAGCTCGTTTAGCTCATTAGTTTCAGCTTAAAACTATTTCCGTGCACAAAGACGCAAGACGCCGGAGCACAATAGGATCGTCCCGACATCGCTTAAGTGTTGTGTATTAATCTATATTTTGTAAGAACATACGTTGAATTTGTAATGGAACATATGTATGTACATAGTTTAGTGTGATGGGAATGTGATGGTATGTCGTTGCCATATTTTGATATAGTGTAATTGATGTACACGGATTTGAGAATTGACTTATGTGCAAACACAATATGCTGTCAAGTTTTTCCGTCGCTAAGATTTTACCAAATCCTAAGTTATAAATAAAAGAAAATTTTATAGAGGTTTAAGCAAGCAATACGGCTCGCTTCACAGGATTTCTAGTCGCAGTGTAACGGCCGGGATTTCGTGAGGCTGGCACGCCCGCCTGCAGGCGGCGTGTCGTGGTATCGCAGCATGTCAGGATACAACTAATTCCAGGACATGCAAAGATGATACCACGCAATGTGGTATCAGAGCATAAGTTATGGCAACCAAGCATGTTCCAACTTAGAGTACATACATATGAAGTGATTCAAAGTATTAAATTGTTGATATTTTTGGAAATTACAAAGATTTATCGTGAAGAGGGACGAGGTCGCCCTAGAGAGAGTAGTTCCAAAGCAGCTTTCGAGCGCCCCGAATGTGTTCGCGAGGGATGAGCACGTAGTAGGTTCCACTACCGCATCTATGACCGCCTCCAAAGAGCGGTGGTCGCTAGACTATCTCAAGGCACCGTAAGATGCTCAAATGTGCTGTGGATCGGCGCATGGGCAGAGCAAGTGGCAATAGACAATAAATAGTAGCAATAGCGACCCGACAAAGAAATACAACCTCCACCGCCACTCAGAGGTTATGGAAGAACCGGAGGTCAGTTAGGAGAGTACAAAAACTGGGTGCCAAGCCATATGACGGCAAAGGCAGGATCCGGCAAATTCTGGTTGTGGTTAGACCGAGAAACAAGATTTATGGAGTTAAGTGGGTCGCATTCGATGAGCAAAGGGTCTTGTTTTCCGCCACATGGAAGACAGGCTAAAAGATCGTGGGATGCCGAGAAAGAAGGTATCCTGATGGAATAGCATGGGACCAATTCCAGCAAGAATTCACTGACCGATTCTTTCTCAAAGCCAGCAAGGATTCGTAATTGAGGAGTTCTTCAAGTTAGAACGTGAAGAACATGTCGCATCCGAGCATGGAGAAGAAATTCTCAACTAGTTAGGATTAGCTCCATACATTCAAGCGTATGAAGTCCTAAATGCAAGAGGTTTTTATCGATCTACAAAGACCGGACGAGTGCATTTATCAAGAGGTCCCGCAGAATAGATTTGGGACTTAGCCGAGGCCGCTCCGAGAGCTGAGCAAAGCACTACAAACCCATGTATCGCAGTAGACAGGAAAGTAAGAGTAAAGAGGAGCGCACTGCACGTCCCAACAAAGCTCAGACAAAGATAGCAGAAGAAGAACAAGGGCGTAGGTTACAGAGGCCGAGGTGCAGTGTCGAGCTATTCTAGTCGGATCGTTGAGGCCCCTGGCTACAGCAAGGGCACCCGTGAGTATTCCTCCCGTTTGTCATATGTGTCGGCTTAGCCACCATGGGGAGTGCATGAGATTCAAGATGAGGTGTTTCCACCGTGGCCAAGAAGGCCATTTTTATTAGGAGTGTCCTCACCGATTGGTGCGAGACATCGCGGGCCGCCTAGCTACCCCGCATCGTAGATGAGCAATAATAAAAGTCGACGAGAGGCTTCCCGTAGAGGGCCAAAGACAAAACAGCAGAGTGGCCGTGGTAGAGGTGAGGCAAAGGCTCCCGTGATACGTACAGCCCCGCACTCAAAGCCGCCGTAGTATATGCGCCGTGGACTCAAGAAGATGCAGATGCAACTCCCGGCGGTCATCACGTATTATTTCTATTTCGAGCATGATGCATATACCTTTAGTAGACCTGTGGAGCTACGTGATTCATTTGCATCCAAGCATTTCTTAGATCGCTTCTAGATAGAGACCCAGCCATTAGAGGGTCGTATGAGAGTTTCCCTTCCAGCTGGAGATCCATTACTCGCAGACAGAGTAGTCAGAGATAGTAGAGTTCTGATTGGGGGACAAGAGTCCCAGCCGGATCTTGTAGCTTTAGATATGAGGACTTTACGTGGTTCTCAGATGGATTGGTTGCCTCGCTTATGAGCCACATTAGATTGTTATAAAAAGGAAGCAAAGTCGAATGTGCCAAAGGAAATTGAGGCAAAGTTCGTAGGATTACGTAGAGAGTTATCTTCTTTGTATGATCTCCGCCTATGACAAAGACAGTAAAAATGTCACAGAAGGATGTCGTGTGGTTATCTAGCTTTATCGGGTGGAGACCTGAAGCAGGGGACTGCATCGATGAGATTCCAGCCTAGAGAGTTCCCGTGATGTGTTCCCTGGATGATATTGCGCTTACTCGTAAAGAGTAAGTGGAGTTCACCATTGATTCGATCCCGTGGATCGAGCCCATTTCCATTCCTCCTATAGGATGGCTCCCGGCAGAGTTAAGGAACTTAAGGCTCGCCAAGAATCGGGCTGAAAGTAAGGATTTATTAAACCGAGCATATCCCCATGGGGAGCCCAGCTCTCTTCGTGAAAAAGAAAGATGGGAGTTTATGTTATGTATGACATGTGCAAACAATTGCAGTTACCATCCGCACCAAGATTCACTCCCTGCACTGATGAGCATTTTCCTGATCAACTCCAAGGATCTCGAAAGTATACTCCAAGATAGACTCGAGGTCGGGATATCAATGGGCCAGAGAGTTCAGAGAGTGATGTACTCAAGACAAAGATTCAGACACGCCACGGGACATTATGAGCTCTCTCGTGATGCCATTTGGTTTGACTAATGCTCCCAAGACCGTTTATGGATTCGATGAACTGGCATTCCGCCAGTGATCTCGACAGTTCGCCATAGTTTTTATTGATGATATCTTAGTGTATTCAGGTAGTTCAGAGGAACATTCAAAGCACCCGAGGATTGTATTGCTGCATCTTGGCAGAGAGACAGCTTATATGCTGTTGAGCAAGTGTCATGGGCTCGACAAGGTGGCATTCCTTGGTCATGTAATTCTCAAGAGAGGGGTGGAGCGTGGATCCCTGTAAAATAAGCAAAGGTAAATTGGAAACCACTAAAGAATGTGTCGAGGTCGGCTTCCTTGGTTTAAGGTATTATAGGAAGTTTGTTGAGGGGTTCTCCAAGATAGCACCCCCACTGACTAAGCTGACAAGGAAAGATGTCAAGTATGATTGGTTAGATGCATGTCAAAAGAGTTTTGAGGAGTTGAAGGGAAGATTGACTTCAGCTCCAATTCTAGCTTTACCCAATGGAGTTATGGATTCAGAAGCTTTATAATGATGCTTCTGTGCAAGGCCTTGGTTGTGGTTTTTTAATGCAAAAATGATAGGTGATTGCATATGCCTCTAGACAAATTAAAAGGCTACTTATGAGAATTACCCGACACACGACTTTAGAGCTTCAGTGAAGAATGCGGTTTGCACCGAAATACGAGACATTATTTATATGGTGTTCCTTTGTAGGATCTTTACGTATCATAAAAGCCTTCAATATATTTTCACCCAAAAAGAAATTTAAACCTTGAGGCAGCAAGAGGCTTTGAGCTTGATTAAGGACTACGACTGCATATCGAGTACATCCAGAAAAGCTAATGTCGAGCAGATGCTCGGAGTAGCGACCAGAGAGTTCTGGTCTCACATGAGATCAGTTATCTTCCACTATTGGTGGATCCGAGAGCTTTAGGGTGATATGAGGTTGAGGACTCGACCCTTGTTAGCCATATATTTCATGTTAGATCGCTCCTAGTGGACCCGCATTCTAGCAGTATAACACAGATCCACGATGATTGCTTAGCTAGCGATAGAAAAGGGAAAGAAAGTAGTTTCCAAATCGTGGATGATGGCATGATAAAGGAAAGGTCGAGAATGTGTGTGCCGAGTATGGCGAACTAAGAAAGACATCATGGAAGAAGCACATCTATCCGCTGCATGCTATGCATCCGTGTAGTACCAAGATGTACGTAACTTCGTTAACATTACCGGGTGGGAGTGGGACGGCGAAAGAGATAGCGAAGCTCTCGTTTCCAGCCTAACCCGCCGCCAGGTGAAGGCAAGAGCACGAGGGGCCCGGGAAGATATGCTTACTCTCTATTCCAATGTGGAAATGTTACTACTATGGATTGCGGACAGTCTTCCATGGACTCAGAGGTGACATGATGCTATATGGGGCGATGGTTGATCGACGACGGAGTCCGCCATTTCCTACCGCTAATGCTGAAGATTCTTAGAAAGTTGGCCAAGTCAGATGTGGACGAGATAGTAAGACTTCATGGGGTTCCGTGGTCGATAGTATTTGACGACCCTGTGTTCACATTTAGGTTTCGCCTAGTTTACAAGCAAATAAGTAGGGTACTCGCCTACATTTTAGCACACAAGATTTCATCCTCGTGATGTGATGGACAATGTGAGAGGACTATCTCGTGACGTTAGAGGATATGCTGAGAGCTTGTGTGCTGGAATTCAAAGGAAGTCGGGATAATCTACTTGGCATTAATGGAGCTCGCTCTACAACAATAACTTACTGCCCAAGATAGACATGGCTCCATTCGAGGGGCAATCGATGGCAGAAATGGTGACCCGGGGCAGGCCGTGGGATGAGGGTTGGTGAGAGAAGACTAGCAGGCCCCGAACTAGCACAGATCACTTCGTAGAAAGTGAAAGTTGTTCGCGATAACTTAAAGATAAAAGAGACAGGCTTAAAAGCTATGCGACAACCGGGTCGTGAGAGACTTGCAGTTTGAAATAGGTGATAAAGTCTTTGAAGATTTCACCTTGGAAAGGTGTGTTGAGATTTGGGAAACGAGGCAAGCTTAGTCCGAGGTATATTGACCTTATGAGATCGCGTGAGCAAAGCTGGGCCAGAAATTTTTGATGCATTGGAAGCTACCCCCAGAGTTGCTGGCGATCTCGCGATACTTTTCATGTATCAATGTTGAGTGAAATATATTCGGATCCTTCTCACATGTATTGAGAGCAACCAAAGGCGCTTAAAGGAGAATTTGACCTATGACGAGACACACCAAGGTGTATCAGGATCGCAAGGAACAAAAGCGTTGGAGAAGGTGCGGATTCCATTAGTTAAAGTCTTATGGAAGAATCATGAGAGGAGGCACTACTAGTGGAGCCGAGGCCCGCATGCGCCATCGGGCATTCTCAATTTATTCCTCCTGGATGAGGTATGTTCCTTTCCTTTTTGTTTGAGTTAGTTTCATTTCATTTAAATGTTCCTATGAGGGAGGGATTTTGTACCGTCCCGAGAGAGTTTCTCCATGCGATACGACACTGTAGGGGTGTATAAGAGTACCAAGTGTCACACTGAAATATTTTGGAGACTAAAATATGAAATGATAAATTAGTAAACCGGAAATTGTGGTATTAAACCAAGGGTACAATGGTCATTTAGCAAAAAGAATATGAAAAATCAAAATTTAAGGTGTAGAGATGGGCCATAGTGGAAATTGAATAAGTTACAATTGCAATAATTAAAAGATGAGGGTTATTTGCAATTAATGGAAAGTTAATTTAACAAAGTGAGAAATAAAAACCAAAATGTCATTTGGTCTCCAAAGCAGGCTTCAATGGGACAGAGGAAAGAAGAGAGCCAAGAGGAGTAGAAGAGAAGAGAAGAAGGAGGAGGAGAAGAAAGAAGATCAAGGTATGTGTTTGATGTGTTTGCCTTAGTGTATTTTGGAAATTCTAGGGCTTGGGTATGGATGCCAGTTCTCCTTTGATCTAGGTTTTGTGCAAGGAGTACATGAAGTTTTGAATGGTTGGGGTTATGGGTAAAACCCCAATTGATGTAAAAGAAACTTGGAAATCATCAAATTACATGATGTTTAAAAGAATTGGTGGACCTTAGGTAGTGTTCTTGGATTTTTCTACCTAAGGTTTTGGGTTTTGAGTTTCCAAACACCACCATGTTGTGGAGTTGTTTTTAGATGATTTCCAAGTTAGTTTTGAGGTATTATGAATTCTGCAGCTATATGGAAGTGAATTGGCATCAAAAGTGGGAGAAATAACAAAATCTGGGCATTTCGGGTAAGTCCTACCGGTACAATAGGAAGTCCTACCGGTAGGACTTTGCTTCTGGTCATTTTTGGCCAAGTCCTACCGGTAGAAGTTAAGTCCTACCGGTAGGACTTGTTCTGGTTTTCCTGTTTCGACCAGTTTTCGTATTTTAGCCATAACTTCCTCATTTCTTATCCGATTTGAGGATTCAAGTGGCTACGTAAAATAGACTTCAAGGAGAACAAAACTTAAGTAGGAATCGCCAATTCTAATCCTAAGTGGCCCAAAAATTCACTCAAAGTGGGGCCATGTGCAAGAAAAATTCCTGCATCAGCTTTGGACATAGAGTAGTCCGGGTTGTTTCGAACGTAACTAGAGTTTCGGTGCTCCAAATTGGGTGATTCCAGTTGGAATGAAACCCTTATCACCTTAGATTTAAAAGAGTAAGAAGAGTGTGACTAAGTCTAGGAAGTACGTTAAGTTATGCGATTAATTTTTCGTCAGATCTACTGAGTGTAGGTTAAAAGTAAAGGCGGATAAGCGTGGAACTCCGTGCCTGCTACAAGCAAAGAGGTGAGCAGTTCTAAACTCATTTTTTGCCAAATACTAGTGTATTATTATTATTATTATTACAAATTACTTATTAATCGGTATTTTATGGTTTTGAATGCAAACCATTTTTCAAGAAGCAAGCAATGAGTTAAAAGCAAGTAATGGTTCCTGATGCATCCAATCATACATGTAGTTGAAAAGCAAGCAAATGGTTTTGATTTAAACCATAATTGAAAAGCAAGCAAATGGGTTTGATTTAAGCCATAATTGAAAAGCAAGCCAATGGTTTTAAGTTAAACCATTTTTGAAAAGTAAGCAAAATGGTTTTAAGTTAAACCATTTTTGAAAAGTAAGCAAAATGGTTTTTGAATAATTAAACCATTTTTCAAGCAAGCAAGCAAAGAAGCAAGTAAGCAAATGGTTTTTGAATAATTAAACCATTTTTCAAGTAAACAAGCAAGCAAGCAAATGGTTTTAAATTGTAAACCATTTTTCAAAGAGCAAGCAAAGAAAGTTTGCGAAAAACAGCCTTAATTGCTAGACTTTTGGTGACACGTGCTGTGAGCATGGAACTCTAACTAAGTATGGGGCGATGGCGACACGAGGTCAATTCCACCATATTCACCGAAAATGAAAAAGGTGACGCGATTAAAGGTCCTTCCACCGCACGGAGCATAGGTTCCCGTACTAGGCATGATAAGCAAAAAATAGGCCTCCATCAAGCTTATGTTTTATAAGCATGATATGCGCTTTTGAAAAATCAACTATCGTCTCTGGGCCGCCAAGGCTTCTGGAGAGTTTTAAAGCAAACGGTTGAGCCAAGCTCCCGTTTAGATTTCAAAACGATCGGCTGAGCCAAGCTCCCGTGGGTTTTATTTTCAAAGCATGTGGTTGAGCTCAAGCTCCCATTTTTATGAAAAAGTTTGAGAAACTTTTAAAGCAAAGGTTTGTGAAAGGTTTTAAGAGACTTTTCAAACAAGATAAAGCAAGCAAGAAAAGAAAAAGTATGAGAAGTTTTATAAACTTCTAAGCAAGCAAGAAATAAGAGCTTTACAAGCTTTGAAGAAAAGCAAACAAAGCTCGCGCATTAAAAGCCTCACAAACTTTTAAAAGCAAGCAAGTGAAAAAAAAAAGAAGCAAGTAAAGAAAAGTTTTGAAAACTTTTAAAGCAAGCAAAGCAAAAGAAAAAGTTTGGAAAATAATTGTAAAAGAGAGTTTATATTTTGAGATGTTTTCCGAAAGCAAAACCTTTATAAAAGATACCACCGAGCCTGCTTTAGCCTATTAGTTTCCGCTTTTAAAAACTATTTTCCAGTACAGTACGCAAGACGCCGGAGCACAATAGGATTTCGTCCCGACATCGCTAAGTGTTGTGTATTAATTATATTTCAAGAACATACTTTGAATTTAAAATGGAACATATGTATGTACATAGTTTAGTGTGATGGAAATGTGATGGTATGCTGGTTGCCATATTTTGATATAAGGTAAATGATGTATACAGGATTTGGAATTAGGACTATGTGCTGGCCATGTCGGTTCGCCGCCAAGATTTTACCAAATCCTAAGTTATAAATAAAAGAAAAATTTTATAGGAGGTTTAAGTAAGCACACGCTTCGCCCACAGGATTTCTAGTCATAGAGGTAATCTACTGGGATTTCAGGGAGGCTTCAGACGCCGCCGCCTAGTAAGGGGGTGGGGTGTGTCATTCCAACTCATATGGGTCCGGGAGATAGTTGCCCCAAATAGGAATTACCAGCACTATGGTTTCATGCTTGCAGCAAGGATGCCGATATTTTGGCTTAAAGAGGCACATTCTCCTTGGTGCATTGCATTTTGGTTTGCTCACTGATTTATCCCTTTGTTTCTAGTTTTCATAAGGCCTAGCCCCTAGCCCTTAATTTCGGAGCAAAACTCTTCTTTCAAAAGTTGGTTGAGTTAATTTTATTGTTTTGCTACGGTAGTTAATTTTATCATTTTTACGTGTTAAGTTATTATTTTATATCGCTATGTCATTCCATTCGATAGATATGTTCTAATGTTAATGGATAATCATTAAGGCGGGTAATTTTTTTTTTCTAGCTAATTCATGATGCATATTTCTTTATAATTTTATTGTAATTTTCATTTCACAACCATGTGAACAAATTTAATGGTAAAATTGGTGATGCCTATCAGACACAGCTTTTTGGGTTAATATTTTTTTTGATCTACCTTTTTTCCTTGCAATTCCATTAATCTGTTAGAAATTTATTATCTTGTACGAGTTCATCAATCAGGGTATTTTGAAAACTTTTTAGAAAAATAAAACAAAGTTTTAGAAGCATCCCTTCTCTAATATTTTATGTTAAAAGGATAGAATGATGACTTATGATTGTTGCTTGCAAATTGGGTTAATTTGTAGTAGAGGCTCACAAATGATTTATACACTGTAAGGCTCACAAATGATTGACCCACACCTCATTTTTTTTTTAACCACATGTCTTATCCATAACATCATACTCCGCCTCCCCTATTTTTATTACACTAATTAACAAATGATGATGCAACATTTTTCTTATTTAATTAGTTTATTTGGTTTACTTTCCCAAATAAATAAGAGGATTAAATGAATTTGGTTTAATATATAATAGAATAAGTGCAATCTCGGCCAACCCTGGAGACAAAGCACTAGACTTCTATTAGGCCCTATCTTGGAGCTGGGAAACAATTTCCATCCAATTTGATATTCTTGACTTCTTGTCAAATCTATTTCTTAATTCAGTAAGACTTTGTTTGGAACTTGAAAAGTACTAAGGAAAGAAAATAGAGGAAAATGGAAGAAAAGAAAATTTGAAGAAAAATAAAAAATAGGTTTAAACTTAATAAACTAATTCTACATATTTATTCAAACTCATATTATTTGTTTCTCTCTATTATATAAGGATTAAAAAAAATTAAAAATATGTAAAATTTTGAGGAATTTTGGTTGTATTTGATTTTCTTTTATAATTTCTATCATTGAGCTAAACATAAGAAAATCATTTTTCTTAAAGATTGCTTCCCTCTTTTTCTACATTTTTCGGGTTTTAAAATGTAGTCTTATCGGCAGTAAAATAGTGTCTGCATTATTTGCATAAGCCTCTTAGCATATGAACATACACCCCTGTACTCCTATTGATTTTTTATTGTCAAGTAGTTGTCATCCTAATTGTCCCAACTATACGAGTCATAGTTACACTTGGCTTCGAAATTTCCAGGAGCTTAAAAAATTTTTAATAACCTACCCTACACATTTATTCAAACTAGTATTATTTGTTCCTCTTATTATGTCAAGATTGAAAATTTTAAAATAGCGTAAAAATTTCGAGGAATTTGATTGTATTTGATTTTCTTTTATAATGTCTATGGTGAAATCAAACATAGCCAATTTTCTGTAATATTTTTTTCCTTTCCTGTATTTTTATGGGTTCGAAACGGAGCCTAAAGAGAAATTATTAAAAAATAAGTTTAGATCACGATTAAGCCTGGCTTGAAGCTTGCGATATATGTAATCCAAATTCTCGTTGATTTTTTTATCGTTGCAAAGTTGCCATCCCAATCGTCTCAACCATATGAGCACCCTCATTAAATTTATGAAAATTCAGGAGCCCAACCAATGGAAGAGTTCTCAACCCTCTCTCTAGCCCACTCATCCGCAAGACGCCGCTTAAGGAATCGGGAGGATCACGACATCATGATCATGATTAGAGACAACTGTGGGCGGCCGGCTGTTTCATCTAGAAAGGCATATATTCTTTTAGAATTGTATTAAGTAAAAGATTGACTAGATTCATTCGTCTGGAAACAGTAACACCAGAATAAAGAGAAATCGATATTGTCGTAATAATAAATCAGTAGATATCAAAGATTGTAAACTTCGAGTGACAAGCAAGTGAGATATCATATCTTTTTCAATGAAAGAAATCATAACAAATTCAAGTGCAAGAATCTGATCTTTTTCCACTAAAGGATTTCTGGTGGGACCAATGATTTGGGAAAGAAGATAATTAAATATGACATAATCTCGTGTAAGTATACTGTTGCTCTAGCGTAAATTTCAAAGCTTAAGAGCACAACCTCAATTGGAAAGGAAATATATACTTGTGGGGCACAGGAGATAAGGCTTGTGGAATATAACTCATACATATGTTGTCAAAAAAAAAAACTCATAGAGGTACTATATTTGAGGACAAAGAAGCAAGAAGATACCCTTGTTTTCTTTTTTTCCATCTCTACTTACCAATACACCCTGTTTTGTCTTTGATTATTTTATATATTCAGATTTCATAATATTGTTTAAGGCTTAGTTTGTGTTTTTTACTAACACAGATAGAACATTTTTTCAACTTAACTATCCACATGGGATGACCTATGAATAAAGATAAAGAACTTGACTTCGTGGGTCGGGTGTGTCTATTATTTGCATGCTAAGTGCTTTCAGCTCCATAGGGAGGAATCAAACTCTTCTTTTCTGGGCCCTATTATTATAATTATTCTCATATCTACCTTTTGTCCTTGCAGTTCCATTAATATGTCATAAATTTATTATCTTTTATGAGTTCATCAATCAGTGTATTTTGAAAACTTAGAAAAATAAAACAAAGTTTTGGAAGCATCCCTTCTCTAATATTTTATGTTAAAGGATAAAATGATGACTTATGGTTGTTGCTTGCAAATTGGGCTTGGTAGAGGAATTGTATTTTTCTTTAACCCTTTGAGTAATAATTGAAGTGGGTAAAATTCACCTTTTAACCTCATCGATTGGGAATCACTGCCCCAAGGAAAAGTTTCATACTTTTTCACATCACATGGGATGGCCCATGATTTCAGCTCCATAGGGAGTGTCTATTATTTGGTTGTTGAGTGCTTTCAGCTCCATTGGGAGGAATCAAACTCTTCTTTTTTGGGCCCTATTATTATTCTCATGTTGGCTTTTTACGGGTGACTACTCACTCATGCAACAGGTGTGATGAATGCTTGTTTGTTTGAGGACAAAGAGTATCACCTTTCCTTTGTACGTGTTTTTTTTCTTTCTTTCTCCTTTTCTTTTTTCGATAATGGAAAGTAGATATTTATTAGTGCATGTAAACTATTGATGAGGATGACCTATACTAACTGACATCCTCTTTTTGGATGGCCTTCGTATAGTGACAACTTAACAAGCATAAATATTCTTTGCTGCTTAGTTAGGAGGTTGGGGAAGGGGGAGGAATTATCAAGAAACATAATATGAGCAACAAGGGGAAAATTTAAATTCATATGTTGCTCTCTCTCTCTCTCTCTTTTTGTTTTGGTTTATTTATTTATTTCTTATCAACTTAGCTTTCTTAATCTACTTTCGTTCTTCACTTATAAACATAAAATAAGAAGAAAAAAAAAAATGCCAAAATAGGTTTATGAATGATAAATTAGATTTTCTTATGAATATTATTGATTTTTTAAATAAATAAATATTTTTTTAGGTTTAACATTTAAGAAATTGAAAAGGTAATGAAAGTGATATATATTTAAGTTCTACATGATTTAACCTTTTCATTTATCCAACTTTTAGGTTGTCAAACACGACACGGTAAGGTTAAACATAATTTTCATTTAAAAATTGAGTTTTATTTTAATTATTTTAAAATAGCTCAACCCTTTGGTTTTTAACCCGTTTGTGGCAAAGGAGCCTGTGACTCGTTTGAGACCCATACTTTGTAACACACGAGCGAAAGAAGGAGTTTTTGCATTTATTTTGCCCTATCAATGAAATTGTCAAAAATCCCCTCACCTTGGCCCAAAAGTGACCCATTTGAAAATGTAGAGTAAAGGTCAATCTAGACAACACATAAAACTTATGTTTGAATCCTCCACTTTCAAATAGATGGGTATTTGAAAAAATGAATGCTCCCCTCGTTTCACAAGGAATGTCACATATGGGTCCCACCTCAAAGACCCTTAGTACATCAATACCCATTATTTATGAGGCCCACACCCCCCACCACAAAAACTTATTTGTTTTTGATCATATGCAATTATAATATGTGGACCACTGTTGTTTGTCTTTACCCTTTTGTTGGGTCACTTGGGTGTCATTTTCCTAGCTAAACGCGCGGCTTGCTTTTTTAATACTTAACGTTAAATATAATTTTTTCGGTTTTAACGCAATGGCATTCTTGTCAAATACAAGATTGCTCGTTTGCTTTTTAACATCGAATAATGTAGCATTTAAACGACAAACTTATGATTATTTCCGGCTCAAGGCTCTCGCCTCGCTTTAATGGTACTTGTATTTTGGCTTTAATCAGAATCTGGTTTCTTGTATGTCATTTATTTTTCAACCGGTGACTAGATCAATGTTATTCTCGCCTGCCTTGCCCCGATTATATTTTAAAAATATTTTTGGTATTTTATTTTATACTTTAGTCATAAATAATAATAATTAGGAATGTTTTTTAATAAATATTTATAAAAATTTATAATATTTTTATTTTTTATGAAATATATTAATTTTAATATAATAAACATAAAAAAAATATTAAAATATTAAAAATAAAAACAAAATCAACGTGAATGGGCGAATGGGAATGATCCCTACCAACCCGTCTGCTCTTATTCCATTTAATTTTAAATGGTATAAATTTAAGAATCAAAAAATAAACGAATCGTCGTTTTGTGTAGAATATACTTCAACGTTCATGCCTTGTCTTAGAGAATAAATATTTTATGATTATCCAAGGTGTAATACAATACTTAAAATATGGATGTGTTACAAATAAATTTATTGTACAAAATTAATGAAGATGAATATGAAATCAAATCAACAAGGATAAATTTTAGTTAAAATTAGCAAGTGTAAATGCATAAATTTGATAATTAATAATAAATTTTAAGTTAGCATTACTGTATAAATTCAATATATAAAATAAAAATAAAATAATAAGTTTTAATTAATGATCAGTTAAGAATAATTTAACTTAAGATCAACCTAAGTTACTAGGTAATATATATATATATATATATATATATATCAAGCATCCATTTAAGAACAATTTAGCTAAAGCCACTATTATAATAAAATATTTTCATGATAAAATATAAAGTATATTTTTTTATTAGACCATTAGGTATTTTGAGCGATACGTGTACATGCGGTAGTCCTCACATAAGCCGAGATGACCCAAACTAATCCTCATATGAGGCGAGATGAATCACAAGGACGATAATGCTTTACCACAAAATACAGTTTTATTCCTAGACTGGAACTCGAAATCACTGCTTAAACTAGGAGTTACCCCAACTATCTCACCCATATAAAATATATTTTAAATTTTAAAATAAGACAAATATGATATATATCTATAAATTTTCATAACATTTGTAAGGTGTGTCAATAAAATTTAAATAGGCAAAGTCTCACCTTCCATAATCAAAATTTTTTTTTTTTTGATAACTAATCACTAATTATAGCATAGTATCTATCCCCATTGGGAATCAAACTCTTGCCGGTGCATGACACGAAGTGCTCAATGGAATCAATTATGGAGATTTGATTTTTGGAAAAGGCGGTCCCATTTCATTTTTTTATAAGCCATGGCCTATGGGAGTCTCTTGTCCCCTTTATATTTGTTTTAATAATTATACATTAATGATCATCCATACCCTAGAGTTTAAAGTAAAATAATTTATCAAAAAATATATACATATGTAGATTCTCTTTCAAAATATTTACAAAGTATTCATGAACCTCTTTGTTTCGCTATGGCGCGCTCTATCTTTAAATGCGAAGCTCGTTTTTATCTTTATTTTAAAGATCCCAAAGACTGCTTGAAGTCTCACACTTTGTTATGATTCATAAAGGGAACAAAATAAGAAAGAAAACCCTGGGGATGCCACCCACATAGTGCTGAGATTCGAGAAAAACCGAAAGTCCACATGCCTGAAGTTTCCAAATCATACCTATTGGAAGCACGTGGCAGAGTCTTACACCTCTAGTCCCAAAAGCCTGAGTCATTAATCGTGTATTATGAAACTATGACAATCAATTAATTAATAAATCATGTAGTTAGTAAATAAAGGACAAAATTAAAGGGAAAATAAAAATTGGACAAATGAATAAAACACCAATAAAAATCACAGAACAAACAGCCAATAATATAAAATATTTCAACATTCAATTACAAAATTGATTATAAAAGTCAAAATTATTTGAGCTAAAAGGGTACAAATGTTTGATCACACCTAAGTCCATTTATATGCCACATGGCCAAATTAAAATCCCATAAGATTCAATTTATATGTGACTCTTGGAAAGAAACAGGTAAGTGATGGGGTAGCCTGATGGACAATAGCGGTGGACAATAATTTGATTATTGAAAATGTGTCCCCCATCTGATTCATATATATAGAAGGGTCTATTTTTTGAACCCATATCAGGTAAGAATGGTGCTAGATAAAAGAGGAAAACCCGTAAAGGAGAGTCTAGCTTCTTTTGCCTTCCTGCAAATGTTATTGAAGTAGCGAAAAAAAGAGTGGCAATGGTGGGTCAGTATCAACTGGGACAAGCTAATTTCTCTTGATCGCCCTGCGCATCTGGCGCTTTTCATTATCACCCTCCCATCACGAGTTTGTCATTGGTTGTTGTGCCACGCATGGCGATCCAAGTTTCGCGTTAGGCGACGGTCTTCATTATGTTTGTTCTCAGTTTTTGAATTTGGTCTCGACTCGGTTCGTTTCACCTTCGGGCAATATTTTGCAATATCTTCCCGGAAATGTCGTCAAAGAGTGCCAGAGTTTGTGGTGGATTCCAATCAGATCTTCCTAATCCCCGAAAACCGCTGACCACCCGCCGTCCGCGCGAATTCATATATCTTCATCGCCAGGAGACCCATATACACGGTAAACGACCCAATAGGCTCTCAGATCTATACGCAACCCAAGAGGGCCTATATGAAAGAGAATTTTATTTACAATTGTTTGATTATATTTCATATAAAACTCAGTCTTTGCTCTGACTTACAAAAAAATGGTATTATAAGATAAGGCCAACTTGGCCGCTTCTAACCGGATGTCCCATCCCCAATGCGTCTTTCACTTTCGAGTTTGTCGAAACTCCTCAAATCTGGTACCCACTGAATCAGGCCGCGGAGCAACTTTGTTTCCTGTTCACGAATCCCACGTCACTTCGAATTTTAGAGAGAAGGTAGAGCTTCTAAAATCCCACACTTTCCTCTCTCCCGTTCCCCCTTTCCCTCCTCTCTCTTCCTCTCCCAACCCATTTGGGAGATCAGTCAAGAGGACACTGAAACCTTCTCATGCCAGCGTTCATTCTCATTGGACCTGGGATTACCCCATCCATGATCCAGATCTATCTTGATTCCCACTCAATGGCATGATGCCAGCGTCACATGCGAGCCCAGCCCAGCCTCGAATGTTTGATTCTCCCATAGTTTGACACGCGGTAACCTTCCTTGACCACCGGCGGCGCCAGTGTCCTCACTTCACGTACCAAAACGAAATTCAAATCTTCAACTGAATCACTAATTCTCACTTGCAGTCTGAGACGGCAGATGATTCCAATTTGTAAGTCCGCCATTTTATCATATCCGAGAACTGTGGTACTGATTTCAGCCAGGCTCATTTGGCTAACCCTTCCAGAAAGCCATGATTCTCCGGTCTCACATTCTTCCCTCTTAAAAGACTGCCTCAGGGTCCCCACAACATACACATCCAACCCACGTATACAACTCCTACACAATCCCTCAGTCTTGACAGTAACCGAGCATCCTCTCCAGGGTCACAATCCATCGGGCATCCAAAGGGATCGTGTCAATCTAATCCATGTTCCTGAATGATGACCTGGTCCATCCAGCCTCTAAAGTAGTCTTGCTCAATTTTATCATTCAACAGCCTCCCATATCCGCCCCAGAGTCACCCTGAATTCGGTCATCCAATCCTCAAGCTCTACGATAATCATGATCGTGATGTTCTCATCTCGAAGCCTCTCCCACCACTCACCCAACTTTAAGTCTCTGGGTGGAGAATCATGTTCGGAAAGCCACCTCAAGTCAAAACTTCTTCTGCCCATATCTTTCTCGAGCCTCAGAGGATCCACATCGTAAATTTGATTTCTCCTCCACTCTGTCTCACACCTCATTACTGTAGAATTTTTGATTTCTCTTCTGTCCCACACTCTCATGTAAACTTGAGTAACACTGTCTCACTGTCCTACACCTCACAATTCAGGATCGTCCCAGTCTACACCCACACATATTCAGATATCTCCCCGGCTCCTTGTTAAGGACCTCACAGAATTCCGCGATCGCCCCCAAGCCCCATACCCTCACAGAAGCCCAGATCTCTCCCCGGCCTCACTCCACATACCGCTGATGTACCGCTCGCCCTTACACCTCCACAAATTCAGATTCGCCCCGCCTCCCATAACTCCTCACATGCAATTCAGGACATCTCTGTCTTCTTATGTCCCCATGTAATCCGATTGCCCCCGTGTCTCTATTACAATCTATACAAAGATCCTTTCTTGATAGTTACCACATCTCCTTCAATTTAACCCGTGCTTCACCTCGGGATGACCCACCCTCTTCTGCTTTACCCAACACACCTTAATCACTCTTCATTTCCTGATTCAAACTATGAGTCTTCATTGGACGCAGTCTCAAGGATAAACTCAACCCACACTCACCAAGTGAGCAGAAGACAGTACCGCGGCACTCCACACCCGACCCACGCGATGTTGGCACACTAAAGCAATAATGCCATCAGGATACCCAACTCGGTCCACCATGAGTAACTCGTAGATCTTCTCATAATCCCGACCTATCAAATAACTCACCCTACACCTTAGAGAGAACATCTATATTTGTTTCTAAAGGCCCTTAACTTTAAGTCCAAATCCATCACAAGATGCAACAATTTATGAATATGATGATCCAATTTAAACGCTAATTTAATCAACAAGTGCAAGAGTAGAAACGCACTCTACATATCCGGCCGGTTCCGTATGCTCAAATCCTCCGCACCCATGGAGACCTCCGCCTCCTAGGACAATCTCGCCATATGCCTGTGCTGGCGACAGTCAACATATAGTCCGCCCCACACTAAAAGCCTCCCGCCCGTGAGTCCCCGTGACCACCACCCACCCTCCGCTCCTCCGTCCACTTTATGCCACCGGCTGCGCCCGGGATAGCACCCCGAAACCGGGAACCGGTTCCTCCGACCATCATGGTGTGGGAGGAATGAACTGTATGCTCTCCTGTTCTCCAGCTAACTGGGACTGTGCTGTCCCAAAATCCCGGGATCCCCGGGTCTCGGGGGCAATCCTGCTCACATGTCCCGGGGTCACAGAAATAACATACCACCTGCCTTGCCTGACTAACTGCCCAATCCTGGCCCTGGTCCTGAAACTCGTGTGAAGCAGAAGTCTTCTGCCTCTTCCCCGAACTAGAAGAAGGTTGGTCCTCCCTCTTGCTACCAACACCCGCATCCCGAGTGTTGCGAGCATCCTCGATCTCTCTCTCTATGGTCAGGGCCGTCCCAACCATGGAGTCCATGTCCCGTAGGCGAAGTCCTACAATCCCGGGCCCGACGGGACAAACTTCACCATTCTTGAACCTCCTAACTTTGGCCATGTCCAGGCCGAGTCATCACGATCCGGCTAACTTCAGGAATCTAGCCATAACCATCACCGTCTATCACCCCCGCTTCAGCTCTAAGAACTCCCCGAGATTCGGCACATGTCTCACGCCTCTCGGAAAATACTGGCCCACACCAGCCTCAAACTCGCCCATGTCATAGCCTCAAGTCTCTAGAAGCTCGCCTATCTCCACCCATACCTCGGGCCTTCGCCTCTAGCCGGGAATGCAACGACCCGATCCCGGCCGCACGAGGTGACCTCATGGCCTCCAATATGCTCAACTGCATAAACCAATGGTCTCGCCACCACGCCCTCCTCAGGAACGCCGGAGGATGCGCGCTCTAAAACCCCGGTTTGATCGCGGACTACCCCGGCGTGTTTCGACAGCAAACTCGCGGCCCGGCCGATCGAGCCAGGCACTGGCTGACACACCGCACGATCATCGTTGGTGGTGCTCGACCAGCGCCTCGCACTCTTCCACCTCGGCGCCCTCGCCTCTACTAGCCATCTACACACAAGTCAATGGCAACATTAAATTCTATTTTCATTTAACTAGTAATGCACATGCTAATTACTAATAGACTTGGACAACCATGAATTTACTGCTCATTTCCTATGAAAGTAATTACTAAACCACTCATAAATAAATTCAAACCTTCGTGTTCGTTTCCTTATCCAAGTTCCTAAGGTTATAGTTCCTAACCTTAGCATTCACCCTTTTTCCTATACGCATTAGACCATGCATATAATTTCCTATGCAATAACCGTACAGTCATAATTCTCATATACATCATTCCATGTATATGTCCTTAACGCAAATTGAAACACAAAATCACGTAATCAAAACATGCAACAATAATGATGTGTCTCAAAAGGGTGTAAATACAGCCCCGAGACACTATTCACACACCGAAAGAAAAAAAAAAAATTGCACATACCACGTCGATGCATTTATAGTAACTTCACTATTAATATTCCATATATTAAATCATACACAAGAAAATTTTAAAAAATTTTGTACTCTTTTTTTTTTTTACCCTCGGGTGGAATGCTGTTCGCGAACAAAGGTCCTTGCGAACAAGAAAACCAAACAAGGATCAGAACAAAGCAGCATCAATCTGTAAATCAAGGTGCACAAGGCGCACACCTAACTCCAGTCATGGCAAGACATCATACAAGAAGTGTCTGTGTCGTGGACGCTGCTGCAAGACAACGCCAGGCATGCGCATGTTTCACAAGACGACCCTCAAACTAGGTCATGACCTAGTGTCGAAACTCCGGCAATAGCCATTCCAAATCTAAATTTTTTTTTTTCAAAATCCTCCAGTGGCCTTTCTTCCTGCTACTCCTTAGATGCAATAGCCTAACCCACTACTATTTACCCACTTCTGAATTTCTAGAATTTCATATCAATTCTTTCCTTTGTGCAAAAACTGGAATAATTTTCCAGAATTCCATAAAACCCATTCTGTTCATGCTCAAAAACTGGAGCACTGTCCAAATTTTTTTTTTTGTTTATTTCTGGACTGTTCTGCCCAAAATTCTCGAACACCTAAGGTTATAGTTTCTCTACCCTAGTGTTCAACAATTTCTCCTATGCTACTCACCAAGCATACAAACACATAACACACATAACAAACATGTTATACACCATCACACATCAATGCAAAATGGATGCATGATCTAACCCGTTTCCCATCAAGTCCTAGGTATATCGTATACCTAACTCTACACCCACCGAGCTCCCAAGGTAATCGTTTACCTTAGCTCTGATACCAAGCTGTGACGCCCCAATCCCGGGTGTCCGTTGACCAACCCGCGGAAATCTACATATCTCACGTCGTGAGACCCATACACGTGTAAAACGGCACAATAGGGCCCGCACATCCATACAAGCTCCACACATTTTCACAAAACTATACTATGTACATACATATGCTCCATTATACAAATTCAAAGTATTTTCTTACAAGATTATTAATTACAGCACTGATACAAAAGTCAGGAGAATCCTACTATGCTCCAGCGTCTGGCGTACCTGTACCTGGAAAATAGTTTTTAAAATAGAAAATAATGAGCTAACGAGCTCAGTGAGTGTATGCTTTTAGAAAATGTTTTGTTTTTTCAGAAAACATCTAAAAACTGTAAAACTTCCGCTACATGATATTTTCCTTAAATATTTCTTTCTTTTGCTTTTATTTTTACTTTAAAAGTTTCGAAACTTTTTATTGCTTGCTTACTTGAAAGTTTATAAACCCTTTCAAAAATCTCTTGCTTACTTGTTTTATCTACTTTAAAAAGTTTCTAAACTTTTCAAATCTCCTGCTTTAAAAAGTTGCTCAAAACTTTTCATAAACCTTTTTCTTCAAAAGTTTCTCAAAACTTTTCATATAAACACGGAGTCCGGGGCTCAACTGCATGCTGAAATAAAACGGAGCCCGGGCTCAACCGCTTGTTTTAAAATCCCACGGCTTGCTCAACTGCTCGCTTTAAATCTAAACGGAGCTTGGCTCAACCGCTTGCCTTTAAAACTCCACTAGCCCTGGTGATCAGCAGGCACCAATGGTTGATTTTTCAAAACTCGTATATCATGCTTATAAAACATCAAACTATTGGAGGCCTATTTTTGTTTGTCGCACTCCCAGTGAACACGTGGGGAGCCCGGGCATCGACCGTGCAAGTGGAAGGGACCTGTGTCCGCAGATCACCTATTTCCTAAGAAATATGGTGGAATTGACTCCGGTCGCCATCACCATAATTTAGTTAGAGCTCATAACCTTATACTCCCGTATTGGCCACCGCCTCCTTTAACGCATGATGTAAGACCCAAGTTTGCCGACCGCAAAAACTACAATGCATGTATGAGATCCTAAACCACCGTGCACGATTTTAATACCTCCCCGATCTTGCTTGTTTGCTTAGAACTAGGGAATGCCTGTTTTTCACAAACATTCTTTGCTTGCTGCTTGCTTGAAAATGGTTTAATTATTCAAAACCATTTGCTTACTTGCTTGCTTGCTTGAAAAATGGTTTTACAATTTAAAACCAATGCTTGCTTTTCAAAAATGGTTTAACTCAAAACCATTTGCTTGCTTTCTAATTCATTGCTTGCTTCTTGAAAATGGTTTGCAATCAAAACCATGAAATACCAGTATAAAACAATTTATAATAATAATATACTAGTATTTGGAAAATGAGTTTAGAACACTCCACTCTTTTTGTTTCCCAACTTGAGCACAACCACTACTTTGCCTCCTTTGCTTTTAGCCTACATACTCAAACCATCACGGCAACGTATTAATCACTCCACGTGATAGCGTATAAACTTACGTATTTCACACGCAAGTCACTTAAAGTCACACAACATTTATATAAAGTCAAATTAACACTTACCCTTGAGCACTAAAACCCTAAATAAAAACTATCATTTGGTAACCTTTTTCCAACAATACTTCTATGGACTTTATTACCCATAAATTATTCAAAAGGTCTTAAAAATTATGAAACTCTTAGATAAGTCCTTTATATATCCAATGACATCTATTTAAATTTCAATGAGTACTCCTTCTAAGGCCCTCAACCACATAACACAAGTTACAGCATGCTTTGATTCCAAACTCACTGAATCACCTACTGTTATCCTTGATTTCTGGAATCTTAACTCCATAAATTGGAAATGGTTTCTTCACTCATTTGAAGCTATGGTTCTATGTTTCTTCTCCAATTGGAATCACCCAATTTGGATCACCAAAACTCGTTATTGTATTTTTTACATCTAGATGATTCAATTTTGCGTAACAGAATCTGCACATAGCTCCACTTGAAAAATTTATGGGCACTTTGGCTTGCCAAATTGTATGTACTTCCTTCTCAGATAACGTATTCCCTAGAAGTCTATTTTACCCAGAATTTTTAATCACCAATTTGGCTGATTGAAACTCCACTTATGGCCAAAACATTACAACCATACCCAAACAGAAGCAAAATCAGTGAGCTACACGAATTTGCTCACCTTTCAGTCCGTATTTGGGAGCCTTAGAGCTACAATTTGCTCTTGGTTCCTTCTATAAATTTGTAGCCCTATCTCTTATGGTTATTTACCAATTATAATCAATTAATTCTGGATGATTATAACTAATCTATAACCAAACAAAACAGGGGTTTTACCAAATTTTGACAGCACCCTTTAAAAACCCAACATTCTCCTTCTTTTTACAACAATTCCTCAAAACCAACATGGAATTCATCCAAAACAACTTCACAACACTTGAATTGGTGCTATGGAACCTCAAACCTCAAACCCTAGGTGAAAAATCCAAGAACTCAACCTAGGTCCACCAATTCCTACAAAACCATAAAATTATGATGATTCCATGTTTAATTTCACCAATTGGGGGTTTTTCCCCACAAAACTTCAAGAATTCTAGGGTTAATGTGATCTCTCCACAAAACTCTAGAACAAGGAGCAACTAATTTCCATGGAAATGCATACCAAAAGCTCAAGACATCAAAATACACTTAATTCCAAGACATACATACCTTGATCTTCTCTTCTCCTCCTCCTTCTTCTCTTCCTTCTTCCTTCTTCCTTCTTCGCTCTCTCCTTCCTCCTACGTGAACCTTAGTTTTTTGGGAGACCAAAATATGATTTTGGCTTTTGTTTTTCCATTATTATATTATCAACTTTTCATTAATTGAAATTTGACCTCATCTCTTTAATTTTTCAATTGTAACTTATGTTATTTGTATTAGGCCCATCTTCTACACTTAATGATTTTCATATTCATGTCCATGTAATGACAATTGTACCCCTTGTTCTCATACACAAATCCCGGTTCCATAAACTTTTCATTTCCTACTTTAGTCTCCAAAATACTACAATGTGACACTTGGTACTCTTATACACCTCTACAGTATCATGTACTGTACACTCTCTCGGGAAGGGGTGTTACAAAATCCTCCCTCCTTAGGAACATTTCGTCCTCGAAATGAATAACTAAACTCCAAAAGAACGGAAAGGAAAATACCTCATGTGGAAAATAAGTGAGGGTACTGACGGCGCATCTGAGCCTCCTCGCTCCTGGCAACGCCTCCCTCTCATGATTCTTCCATAAGACTTTAACTAATGGAATCACGCTTCAACACTGCTCCTTGTGATCTACGATCCGCACCTGTCTCTTCATAAGTCAAATTCTCCTTTAACTCCGCAATGGTTGCTCTCTCAATACATGTGAAGGATCCGGGATATATTTCCTCAACATCGATACATGGAATGTATCATGAATCCTTGATAATTCTGGGGGTAACTTCAACTTGTAAGCTATTGGCCCCACCTTGCTCACAATCTCATAAGGTCCAATATACCTCGGACTAAGCTTCGCTTCAAGCCTCTAAATCTCAACACACCTTTCCAAGGTGAAATCTTTTAAAAAGACTTGGTCACCTATCTCAACCGCAAGTCTCACGATTTCAAGCATCCGTATAATTTTTCTCTGTCTATCTCTTGCTATCTTCTGCTATCACAAACAACTTACTTCTCTCGAAGTGATCCGGGCACTCAGTTCGTGGCCTACTAGTCTTCAACCAACCTCATCCCAGCCAATAATCGAGTCCTACATTTCCCCGGCCATATAGTGCCTCAAATGGAGCCATTTTTATACCGCTTGATAGCCAAGTGTTGTAGGCAAACTCCATTAGTGCCAAGTGAGTATCCCAACTTCCTGAATTCCATCACACAAGCTTCAAAGATATCCTCTAACGCCTGAATAGTCCCTCTCCGACCGACCATCCGTCCGATGGGATGAAATACTGCGGTTGAAATGTAGGCGAGTACCTAACGCCGCTTGCAAACCAGGCCAAAAAACCCGATGTGAACCTCGTCTCGATCCGAAACTATCGAAACCTGAACCCCACAGTCTCACCATCTCATCTACATATAATCTCGCCAACTTTTCCAATGAATCCTCAACATTAATTGCAGAAAATGGGTAGATTTCACAATCGATCAACTATTACCCATATCGTGATCATGTTACCGAGTCCATGGAAGACCTGCCACAAAATCCATAAGAATCTTTATCCCATTTCCACCGGGAATAGGGAGTAATCAGATCTCCCCAAGGGCCTTCGATGCTCGCTCTCACCGCCGACGTGCCAGTAACTAGAAACGAAACTCGCTATCTCTTTCTTCATCCCATTTCCACTGCAACGCTCTGCAAAGTCCTCGTACATTTTGGTACTACTCGGATGCATAGCATAATGCTAGATGAATGTGCTTCTTCCATAATGTTCTCGCCGCCTATACTCCGCACGTACATTCTCTCGTCCTTTCACTATCATGCCATCATCTCTAATTTGAAACTCTTTCTTTCCTTTTTCTATATCTTCCTTAAGTTTAATCATTCCAGGGATCTCAAGGATCGTCGCTAGAATCCGATCCATCAAGAGGGGTCTAACATGAAATGTGGCTAACAAGGCTCCTGAATCCTCAGCCTCTAATATCACCCCTAAAGCTCTTAGATCCACCAACATTGGAAGATAACCTGATCTCATATGAGACAAAGAACTCTCTGGTCGCCTACTCAAGGCATATGCTACGACATTAGCTTTCCCCTCGGATGCAGGTACCCAGCGCCGTAGTCCTAATCAACCTGCCATCTTCTTTGCCTCGTGTTTAACTCTTCTGGTGAAAATATATTGTTATCTCCTTATGATCTGTAAAGATCCTGCAAGGAACACCATATAAGTAATGTCTCCATATCTTCATAGCAAACACGCATCACGCAAAGCTCTAAGTCATGTAGTATTCTCATGCTTCTTCAGCTGTTCCAGGCATATGCAATCACCCTATCATTCCCGCATCAAACACAACCAAGGCCTTGCCGGAAGCATCACCGTAAACCATAAACCCATCTCTCCCATCATAAAGCTAGAACCGGAGCTGAAGTCAACAATCTACCCTTCAACTCCTCGAAACTTTGCTCATGGGCATCCACCCAATCATACTTGACATCTTTCCTTGTCAGCTTGGTTAGTGGGGTTGCTATCTTGGAGAACCCCTTAACAAACTTCGTAATATCCCGTTAAACCAAGGCTTCCCGACCTCCGACATTCTTCGCGGTTTCCACTTCATCACGCCTTCTATTTTATGGGGATCCACACTCACCCCTCGCCCGAGATCACACCGGGGAATGCCACCTTATCAAGCCAAAACCGACACTTGGCTCAACTTGGCAAACAACCGGCCGCTCCTTTAGGTCTCGCAACACAACTCTTAGGTGCTCAATGTTCCTCCGAACCACCCGAATACACCAGGATATCATCAATAGAAGACTATGACGAACCTATCCAACACGGGCCGGAATACCCGGTTCATCAAATCCATAAATGCCACGAGCATTAGTCAAGCAAACGCATCACTAAACTCATACTGTCCCGTAGCGTGTTCGAATGCGCCTTAGAACATCACCTCCCCGCACTTCTCAACCGAAGGATACCGACCTCAAATCTATCTTGGAGTACACTCGACCCCGGGCCGACGAATAACTCATCGATCCTAGAGTGGATACCGATTATGATGGTAACTTTGTTCAACCGTCTGCACCCATAATACGCCCGCAAACTCCATCTTTCTTTTCACGAAGAGAACCTGGAGCTCCCATGGGGATATGCTAGGTCGAATGAATCCCTTTACTTAACAATTCTTCTAACTAAGCCTTGCTTCCTCAACTCGCAGAGCCATCCTATAAGGAGGAATGGAAATGGCCTGGCCCCTGATCAAATCAATGGTGAACTCCACCTCTCTTCTCGGGAGGTAATCCCGCAATATCATCCGGGAATACATTTGGGAACTCTAACAACCTGGAATCTCATCCACCGTAGTCTCCCTCCTCCGTTTCCACCACATAAGCCAGATAACCCCCGACAACTCCTTACGCAGCACTCTCACACTGGCCATGGCAGATCATATTGGAAGATAACTCTACATATTCCCGTCGAACTTAACTCTCCAATTTTCCCTGCCTATGCAACTTTACTTCCTTTTTATAACAATCTAATGTGGCTCTATGGCGAGATAGCCAATCCATGCCGAGAACCACATCAAAATCCCTCATATCTAAGGCCATAAGATCCGCTGGGAACTCCTGTCCCTCAATCAGAACTCTACTATCTCTGACTACTCTGTCTCGAATAACCTGACCCCACCGGGAAGTGGAAACTCTCAGCACGACCTCTAATGGCCGGGCCCTATCTCGGAAACGACCTAAGAAAGGCCCCGGATGCAAAATGAATGCGTGGCTCCCGGGTCCACTAATGGCTAAGCATCATGATCAAGGATAGAAATAATACCAAGAACTACATCCGAGTCGATCCCGCATTCATTGGTCACAAAGATATACTCGCTCAAAGTGGTTCGTCAGATCCCCGCCACGCTCTACCTCACCACGACCACCCCACCGCGTCGTGTTGGCCCTCTCGCTTTGGGACACCTCTCTCCCCGACGACCGTGTGCTACTGCACTGGGCAGCGAAATCAAGCACGGCGTTTCGCACCAATCACCGAGGACACTCCCTAATGAAATGGGCCTTCCCGCCACAATGGAAACACCGTATCGACCCTCTACACTCCCATGATGTCGCCTTCTAATATTACTGTGACATACAAGAGGAATACTCGTGCCACCGCTAGCAATCAAATTTCATCGATCCTCGACTAGAGATAGCTCCTACTTGCACCTCAAATTCTATAACCTCTCGCTCTTGCTTTCTTTCGCTGTACTGTCCCGAGCTTTGTCGGGACGTGCCTCGGTGCACTCCTTTACTCTTACTTTCCCCGTTTACTCCGACATGGTCGTAGTGCTTGCTTCAACTCTCGAGTCGCTCAACTAAGTCCCCAAATCTATTATGAGGAACCGCAGACAAATGCACTCGGATCCGGTGCTGTAATCCGGCCAAAACTCTTGCACTTCACGGCTTCATCAGCTTCAATATATGGAACCAATCTAACTAGTTCCAGAACTCTTCTCATAATCCGACACTCGACATGTTCTTCCTGCTCTAACCCGAAGAACTCCTCACTTTCGAATCCTTATGACTTTGAGGAAAGAAACCTATCAGTGAACTCTCTTTGTCGAAATCGGGTCCCTTTGATATGCCATTAGGATACCCTCCTTTCCACGAAGGCCCCACCAATCCTTAGCCCCGTCTTCCATCGAAAAACTCGGAAAACAAGACCCTTTTCTCATCCGTGCACCTCCATAACTCCATAAACCTTATTTACTCGGTCTAGCCATAACCAGGCTGCTTCTGGGATCGCCACTGCCGTCATATGGCTTGGCGCCCAACTTTTGTGCTCTTTCTATGGACCTCCCAGGCTCTACAAGACCCTCTCTAGGTGGAGGTCGAGGTCGCGATCAATGGCGCAGGTCGCCATGGCCAATTATCCGAGCAACTGCGCCACTTGCTCGCCAGAACAACTCGCACTTGAGCTCCTTCGTGGCTCCAAATGGTCCAAATTGACCGCCGGTGGTCGATTCATAGAGGCTGAGTGGAACCAACTATGTGCTCATCACTCGGGAACTTCAGGACGCCGACACCTTCCGGAATATTTCTCCCAAGACGACCGACGCCCTCTCGCCCCGACATAGTGCTGTATAAAAAAAAATCAACTGTTTAATACTTTGAATTACCTCATATGTATGTATTCTTTTGAATTGAAAATGCATGGCTGCGTAGGGTAAAATAGTGTATACGAAACTACGATGCTTAATAACAACCCTTGCCATGATACCACCTGTCACACCCCACTTCTACTATCGGCAAGGTGCGCCGCACTCAATTCACGTAAATCCCCGTACCGCTACCTTTAATCCATCGAAAATCCCCGCGGAAGCGGCCGTATCGCTTGCTTCAATCTCAGATAATTTTTTTTTCTTTTCTAAACTTAAGGATTTTATAAAATTTTGCAGCATAACAACCAGACAGGACATGTTCCAAAACTCAGATAAAGCACAATTTACACATTTCCAAATATGGCAACCAAATAATACCTTTCAAAAGAGCCTCAAGCTCCACACATTTTCACAAAACTATACATACATATGCTCCATTATAAAATTCAAAGTATTTTTCTTACAAGATTATTAATTGATGTTGACTGATACAAAGTCGAGAATCACTATGCTCTAAATATCCCATGACTCATGTACCCGGAAAATAGTTTTTAAAAATAGAAAATAATGAGCCAAACCAGTCTCAAAGGAGTGTATGCTTAGAAAATGTTTTGCTTTTTTTCTGAAACATCTAAAACTGGTGAAACTTCCGCTACATGATATTTTCCAGAAATATTTTCTGCTTGCTTTACTTTAAAAAGTTTCTGAAACTTTATTGCTTGCTTACTTGAAAGCTTATAAAACCTTCAAAATCTCTTGCTTGCTTGTTTTTATCTTACTTCTAAAAGTTTCTAAAACTTTTCTCAAATCTCTTGCTTTTAAAAGTTGCTCAAAACTTTTCTATAAATCTTCAAAAAGTTTCTCAAAACTTTTTCATAAAACACGAGTCCGGGCTCAACTGCATGCTTTGAAATAAAACCGGAGCCTCGGGGTCAACCGCTTGTTTTAAAAATCCCACGAGCTTGGCTCAACCGTCGCTTTTAAATCCAAACGGGTTACCAACCGCTTGTCTTTAAACCCACTAAGCCTGGCGATATCGCGTGCACCAATGGCTGATTTTTCAAAATCAGACATCATGCTTATAAAACATCAACCATTGGAGGCCTATTTTTGCTTGTTTGACTTGCGCGAACACGAGCTCAAGATCAACGCTGGAAGACCTGGTCCGCATCACCTTTTCCTCCGGCAAATATGGTGGAATTAACTGGGTCGCCATCACCAATTTAGTTAAAGCTCATAACCTTATATACCCCGTACGTGCCAAGCCTCCTTAAATGCATGATATGACCCAAGTTTCGCCGATCACTAGGCAAAACTACAATGCATGTATGAGATCCTAAAACCACCGTGCACGTATGGAATACCTCTGACCGGTTTTCTTGCTTAGAACTAGGGAAAACCTGTTTTTTCACAAATATTCTTTGCTTGCTTGCTTGCTTGAAAAATGGTTTAATTATTCAAAACCATTTGCTTACTTGTCGCTGTTTGAAAATGGTTTTACAATTTAAAACCAATGCTTATTTTTCAAAAAATGGCTTAACCTAAACCATTTGCTTGCTTTCTAATTCATTGCTTGCTTTGAAAATGGTTTGGTAATCAAAACCATGAAATACCAAAGATAAAACAGCTTTATAATAATAATATACTAGTATTTGGAAAATGAGTTTAGAACACTCACCTCTTTGTTTCCCAATCCTGAGACAAATCCACTACTTTGCCTCCTTTGCTTTAGCCTATTATACCAAACCAAAGAACGTATTAATCACCGACGTATAGGCAAGTCACTTTAAAGTCATACAACATTTATATAAAGTCAAATTAACAATTTACCCTTGAGCACTAAAAAAAAACCCTAACAAAAAAACCACTCATTTTGGCAACCTTTTTCCAACAATACTCTATGGACTTTATTACCCATAAATTATTCAAAGGTCTTTAAAAAATTGCGAAACTCTCCAGATCAGTCCTTTATATATCCACGACATCTCTTTAAATTTCAATGAAAATTCTTCTAAGGCCCTCAACCACATAACACAAGTTACAGCATGTTTTTGATTCCAAACCTTCACCGAATCACCCATCGTTATCCTTGATTTCTTGGATCTAACCCATAAATTGGAAATGGTTTCTTCACTCATTTGAAGCCATGATTCTAAGGTTTCTTCAATTGGAATCACCCAATTTGGATCACCAAAAACTCAAGTTATTGTATTTACATCTAGATGACTCACTATGTAACAGAATCTGCACATAGCTCCACTTTGAAAAATTTTATGGGCACTTTTGGCTTACAATTTGCATGCACTTCCTTCAGATAACGTATTCCCCTAGAAGTCTATTTTACCCAGAATTTTTAATCACTCAATTTGGATGATTGAAACTCCACTTATGGCTAAAACACTACAACCATACCCAAAAATGTAGCAAAACTGTGTGAGCTACACGAATTTGCTCACATTTCCAGTCCGTATTTGGGAGCCTTAGAGCTACTTGCTCTGCCCTTCTATAAATTTGTAGCTCCTATTCTTGGTGGTTCTTACCAATTGGAATCAATTAATTTGGATGATTATAACTTAATCTATAACCAAAACAAAACAGGGTTTTACCAAATTTGACACTTCCTTTTAAACCCAACATTCTCCTTTACAACAATTCCTCAAACCAACATAGAATTCATCCAAAACAACTTCACAACACTTGAATTGGTGCTATGGAACCTCAAACCTCAAAACCCTAGGTGAAAAATCCAAGAACTCAACCTAGGTCCACCAATTCCTACAAAACCATAAAATTATGATGATTCCATGTTTAATTTCACCAATTGGGGTTTTTCCCCACAAAACTTCAAGAATTCTAGGGTTAATGTGATCTTCCACAAAACTCTGTAATCAAGCGAGCAACTAATTTCCATGGAAATGCATACCAAAAGCTCAAGACATCAAAATACACTTAATTCCAAGACATACATACCTTGGATCTTCTTCCTCCTCCTCCTCCTTCTCTTCCTTCTTCCTCTTCCTTCTCTTGGTCTCTCCTTCTCCTCCTACGTGAACCCTTAGCTTTTGGGAGACCAAAATATGATTTTGGATTTTGTTTTTTCCCATTATTATAATATCAACTTCATTAATTGAAATTTTGGACCTCATCTCTTTAATTTTTCAATTGTAACTTATGCTATTTGTATTGTGGCCCATCTCTACACTTAATGATTTCTATTCATGTCCTATTTGCTAAATGACAATTGTACCTTGCTCTCATACACAAACTCCGGTTCCATAAACTTTCATTCCTACCTTTAGTCTCCAAAAATACTACAATGTGACACTTGGTACTCTTATACACCCCTGTCAAGATTGCTGTACCGTACACTCTCTCGGGAAGGGGTGTTACATGCTTCACGAGAGACCTTTCTCAAAGACTCCTCAAGCCCCAGGTACAAGTTCAATAGAGTAAGTCAAATAAGTCTACATTATAATTCAATTTGAACCGACCAAAGCTATTGCAGAGATTCTAAGATCAAGTCAATCTTCATCTTGATCCAGCTTAGCCCCATCACCTCCGCAGCATCGTACCCATCATTTTTAGACAATGGTCTTGCACATTTCCTCCGCCATAATGAAAGTGTTCATTAGTGCCCCTATGGCCGCTGTCTAGCAAGATCGCATTTCTTTAGCAAACGTCCCATCTAGAGTTTGAATTATTTCTAATACACTCTCCGCATCATTAATTTGTTGCATGTTCTCGTTAACGTCGCAAGAATATAACAAATATCTGTCAGATTTGCTCTGCCAACTGGCAAATTTCTTCTTAGTTCTCTCGAATCATTAAAGAAGTGTTCGGTTTCCTGAGTTGTTGTACGAATTTTATCTTCAAAATCAAGGACAATGAAAAGATTGGTTTTCCAGGTCGTAGTTATTTCCATCCAATGGCTTTGACCAAAAATTGTAGCTAGAGGATTAAAATAAGCCATTTTCAAATTTAAAAAGCACATATATTAACAAGTAATCCACACAACAAACATACAAATATATAGATCCCTTAACTACTTATTATTAATGTTTATTGCAACAATAATAGTTTCCATTACAAATACTTACGCTGGGCAAGACATTTGTGTAATAAACTAACTTTGAACATGGCATGTCTAGTGTCCTACTAAGTTAGCTCTCAGAAAGGTGAGGTGGGTCCCGTGATCTCTTCCTAAAAACCTACCTCCTTAGACATAGCCTTCCTAGATAACATTAACACACACCATTCAAAATTGATTTAAAAAAAAAAAACAACCATTGTTTCAATATTCTTTTTGGGCCTTTAATAACATTGACAGAGCCTCGTTGGGAGGGTTATTAATATTATTAAAATTGAATGTAATAACCATTAATTTTAATTTCAAAATTATCTTTAATATCTAAGCATTGTCGACGTTGGGCCGTACAACCTTATTAAAATTTTGAAATTATTTTAGATCCAATCCAATAAAATCCGGCCATGCTTATCCGTTGGGGTATCACATAACCATTTTATTATTGGACCCTTAATGGAGCCCGC
Source organism: Tetrastigma voinierianum (assembly GCA_016808115.1). Lineage (NCBI taxonomy): Eukaryota > Viridiplantae > Streptophyta > Magnoliopsida > Vitales > Vitaceae > Tetrastigma > Tetrastigma voinierianum. The sequence continues at coordinate 331,660 of JAEQBH010002122.1, read as the reverse complement.
AGGTTTCAAATTAATTAAATTAATTCTTTGTCCTTCTCACCCATTCAATATTTTTATTATTAATTAATTAGGGTTCCATAATAATATTATCTAGATAAAACAACAATATTATACATGTATGAATCAAATGATGCAATTATATGGCACCACCTATTCTAAAATGGCATGTTAAGGACATATCACATGTTATATCCATATAATTTAAACAATTATAAATATAGAATAATTAATAGGCCCTAATCCATGGTTTCCTAGAAAAGAAAATTACAAGCCCAATAGGGCCAAGAAGCCCAACTTGATATCTAGCCCGTACTTCTTCTTTTCTTCAGGTCTTGTAAGTCCATGGGGTGTGGGCCAAGTTAGAATTGGTTTCAGTGGTTTTGGCAAAAAACACAAAACCCTAATACGTCCTCTATCAATTCGGAAAACCAAAACGGCCTCCGATCGCTGGGCTACACACAAAACTCGGATTGCCACGAAATTTTACAGGGAGGTAGAGCACTGTCTGAGGAATCACCCTACCAAAAATCAGCCCATTCTGACAACGCATCGCCCCTTTTACATTTTTTTTTTTTTATAATAAATCCGAATTTACATATAAAAAAATTGCAAGAAAAATAAATAAATAAATAAATCAAGGAGGAAACCTAATCTTATGATTAGCCTCCTTGTTACATCCCCAAAAAAAAATATACAAGCAAAAACTACCATGGATTAAGGCCAAAACCAAATCATTCATTCATAATACAAAAATTATAAATAACATAAATAATAGAATCCTAGGTGCCATATCTAATATACATCTTATATACATGAGAAATAAAATATAGATCAATCCATCACACACCGATTCAACCAAGGTTTCCGATACCACTGAAGGAATCATACAAATAAGCCAAGAATCGCACGCTAAATACAATGTATGATAGATATATTTTCATCACCCATTACTAACCCGTAGTAGTAAATCTCTTCTAGAATCCAGCGCATCCTCCAAGCTATTCTCTACGTGATTCGTAGCGCACTCGATCACAAAAGAAACTAGATTCAAAACACTCAAACCCTTTTGCTTCGCTTTCTCTCTCAAGGTGTTTTTATAGACCTGGAGGCTAGTAAACAATGTATTTATTGTTGGATTTATGCTCCAGAAGCAATCTAGACCATTGATCAAAAGCCTTAATTAATAATGGGCCATAGGATCCCCAAGCTAGCTCATTAGATGACAGAGCCCATTTAACTGATTATTAAGATACAAGATGGAGCCCATTTATTGGGCCCAAGGTGTTATAAAGCCCAAGGTGTTATAAAACCCTAGGAGGGTTAGGGTTAGCAGTCTATAAATACACTGCTTACTAGCCTCCAGGGTTTAGAAGTTTTACTAGCCTCCAGGTCTATAAAAACACCTTGAGAGAGAAACAAACCGAAGTTGCCTCTTATGTTTTTCAGATCTAGTTTCTTTGTGATCGTGCGCCACACGCAGATTCGTCAAGCAGAGAATAGCCTGAAGGTCCTGTGGATTCCTAGAAGAGATTTTCCCGCACTACTACAAAAAGTTAGTAATGGGTGATGAAAATATATCTATCATACATCAGATTAACTGCGATTCTCGGCTTCCTCGTCAGATGATTCCTTCAATTGGTATCGAGCCACTTTCTTAGAAGTTATATTTATATGAACAATTTTAAACCTATTATAAAGTGGTTCTTGAAGAGCTTGACTCGCCGAGATCCACCACAAACTCCTATTTTCCCACTCTCGCTTCCGTTGATGTTCAAAGAGGGGAAATACAAATGTACCAAGGTGAACAAACACAGAAACAACTCAGACCAAATTCAAGAAACTCAAGAACAAGAACATAATGAAGATCGTAATCCACCCGAATCGCAAACTTGATCCTTCAGACATGTACAACAACCAATGCAAAGAAACTCGTAGTGGGGAGACTGATACGTGTAACTCCGAAGGTATGCCTTGTTAGAGACTTATCAAGTCGCTTTGATAACTCGATGACGAATCTACCACATACGTAAGAGGCATTGGAGGATGTTGATGCAAGTATGAAAAAGGTAATGGACCGTCAGATGGAATCTATGGGTTCAACTCATTTTTGGTCTCTTGTAGAAGCACCTAAAGGTAAAACCAATTGGGTGTAAGTGGATTCACAAGAGAAAGAGAGGACTGTGAAGGGAAGGCTGAAACCTTCAGCTAGGATTGGTGGTAAAAGGTTACACTCAAAAAGAGGGTATATACAGGATGAAACTTTTCACAAAGAGCTATGCTTAAATCAGTCCGGATTCTCTTAGTCAGAAAGGGGGCAAATTCATTACGAGATTTGGCAAATGGATGTCAAAACAGCTTTTCTAAATGGAGAGTCGGTATAGATATCTATATGCAGCAACCGAAAGCGGTTCATAGCCTTGTGTCAAGAAAATACATGGTTTGCAAGTTGCATAGGTCTATTTATGGGCTTAAGCAAGCATCCAGGTCATGGAACATCATGTTTGATCAAGTTATCAAATTATATGGATTTGAGAAAAGTCCTGATGAACCATGTGTGTATAAGAAAATTCAAGGAATAGTGTAGTCTTTTTTTGGTACTTACTTAGATGATATTCATAATTGTGCTGCAGAAAGTGTTGTCGACGTAGCGGTTACCTCAAAATTTGATATGAAGGACTGGGTGAAGTAATCTATATTCTAGAATCAAACTTTACTAGACCTAAGAATAAGGTGTTAGCTTTATCCCAAGCCTCCCACATTGATAAAATTGTGACTGTAAGCTCATATGAAAATTTCCAAAAGGACTTTTACCCTTCGTATTGAATTCATCTTTCATGAGCAATCAAATTTTCAAAACTCCCGAAGAGAAAGAACCATGAGTAAAACCTTATGCTTCTCGGCTGTTGGCAGTCCTACATATGCTATGCTATGCAATTAGGCCACATATCCGCTATGCAGTCAGGAGCAAGAAGCCCAGCACTAATCGCATCCCTGAGTGTAACACCTGACAACAAAGGAAACATATACTCGCTATCGAGAAACGAGGGATTATATGTTGGTGTATTCTAGTGGGAGTCTTAAAACACTTGGTTATTGATGAGCTTAAAAGTCATCTATTTTTAGTCCATTTTTCTGCTTGATTTTTCATCTAAACAAGACTGATTTATGTGCAGAATTATGGAATAACTAACCAAACTGTTAAATAGTAGGGAATTCAAGAAAAGAAGAATTTTTGCAAAAGAAGTAAGGTGGATGAGCTTTAATGAGAGATAATAGGTTGAAGCAAGTTGGGTAAGCAGGAAAGGCGCATTAAAGATGAAGAACCTCGATGTCGTGAAGTTTTAGCAAAGAACAAAATGCATATCCAGTTTTGGCAAGAAGCAACTCGCTAAACTAAGCTACTTGAAGAACAAGGCAGACTGGGCGTTAAAGAAACTCCAGGTGAAGCAACCAGGAAATGAAGAAGAAGATTTCTTATTGTCGCTGGACATCTGATGTCGCCGACATCGGCAATGATACGTATAAATATGACGTATAGTAGTCGTCGCAACAAATGTGAGTGAAGAGAAGAGGTCACATATCCACCGACAGACCGTTGTCGCGACATCAGGAAACTTGGAAGAAATTTGATAGAGGTCGCGACAAGAGAAGCGCCTTGAAGCTATGACAAAGCCGGGTGAGATGTGAAGCCGATGTAACTCGTTGTTGTCGCGATTGGGAGACCCTGTCGCGACATCGTGGCTTACCGTTGAAACCCGTGGCAGAGCGAATGGCGTCACAGCGGCCAAGGGATTGATGTCGCTGGCAGAACCATCGCGAAAACCGCAGAGCCATAAGTCGATGTCATGACAAGAGATTGATGTCGCTGACACCAAGAGCAATCACCGGAAGCTTGTAAATTTCTTGCTTCGTAGCGTCGCGATGAAGAGATTGATGTCGCTACAACATGAGCGGTAATCATTGAAAGTTGCAACAATAAGAGATGTTGTCGTGGACAGCGATTGATGTCACACCAAGAGCAAACCAGCTTTTGAAAGATATGTATGGGCGACAGATTAGCGCATGCAAAGGATTAGTTGGATGTCACGACAAGAGGTCGTTGTCAATGACATAAGAAAACTCGCCTGAAAGCCAAAAATAATAAAGTGAGTCGCTGTCGCGATAAAGATTGATGTCGCGACATCAGGAAAGACCAATTGAAACCTGCAGAGCCATAAGCTGATGTCGCGACAAGAGATTGATGTCGCGACACCAAGAGCAATCAGCCATTAGTCCTTTTTTTAGCCTATGTCGCGATAGCAGATTGATGTCGCGAGATCCCGGTGACACCCGCGGAAAGTCAGAAGACTTAAGTTGATGTCGCGACGTGAGATCGATGTCGCGACATGGAGGATGTCACGACAAGGAAATTGAGGTCGCGACTTGAAAGGTAATTTGGGCCAGCCACTTGGAAATCCACAAAAGAAGGCATTGGGATTAGGGCCCAACTGAGAAACCCTATAAATACGCAGCTATCCAGATGAAAAAGTAGCTTGGCGGCGACACAGACGAGAGGTCTGGATAGCTGAAGGCTCATTTTTTTTCCTTTTAGTTTTCTTTTCTTTTCTTCAAAGTTGATAGTTAGAGATTAGATTAGATTTATCGTTCTAGTTTTCATTTTCTTTTCTGGAATTGGATGTTATACTTTTGAGCATAAGCTGAATGCAATAATCAATTCTATTCAAATTACTACCTGGATAATTTGAGATCCAGACAAATTTTCTTGAATTCGAATTTTCTAGTTTCCCAATTGCAGTAGTTCTCATGATCAGAGGAAAGCTGTAGTGTGTAATTCAAGAATTTAGAACCTGGTACCCATCGGGGGAGAAAAAGGTTGTATTTAATTAATCTTTCCCCAGAGTAGTCATAGCTTTGTGATTTTTTTAGTTTCGACTTATCGGTTATGGTTTTTATTTTATTTGATCTGAATATCAGTGTCTTATACCAGTTTTAAGACTTGTCTCACTACTCTGATTTCAAGGAGGCCCTCTGAGTGACACAGAGAAGGCATTCCTGAGAGTGTTGAACATTTTCTTGAAGGTATATTAACCTGCTATTAGAGATCTAATGAGCTTTGTAAGTTTACTTGGATACATCCTCTTCTCACTTGAAATCAAGAAAGAGTTAGCGATATCAATTTAAACAAGCAAAGAGTTCACTTACACTCGAATAGTGAGGCCAACCCGTGTTAGCCGAGATCTAATCAAAGAGAGGATGATCTATTCTAATTTTGAGGAAGAGTAACCTGAAGTTGTATATCCTGTTTCGACCGATAACTCAGAGTTAAGGCTTACAGTCCATAAATGGGTGTGGAAGTATTGCAAAAGAAAATACCCGCATTTAGGAAATCCATTTTAAAAAGGTGCTTATCTCATTCCCCGATTCGAGAGAAGCAGTAAAAATTCAGATAATGAAATGTGGAGTGTGGAGAGGATCCAGCCAAGACCACAAAAGCCTTGGACAGATTTTGAAACCTGAAATACACAAGCAATTATATCAGAGTTATCTACAGGAATTGATGTTTCACCATAACAGTTTTCTTGATGTTCTTCCAAAAGATAAACATCCAATTTCCATTATTTTTAATCATCTATTATTTTTCTTTCTTCTTATATTTCCATTAAATTAATTGATTCATTCTTTTGTTCATAATTGCATACTTATAGCTTAAAAGCTTAATCATAATGCCATTTAGTAGTCCAAATAGTATGGATCTTGAGTAGTCAGGGTAGTTGATTTAGAATTCTTGAGATCTCTCGTGGATCGATATCTCGGACTTAACCATTTTATTACTTGTCGACCTATGCACTTGCGTGATATTGTGCCAAAACCAAATTGAAAATGATTTACTCGAGGAGTGACTCCGTTCATATAGTAGACATCAACAAGTTTATGACACTTCGCTGGGATTAGTTAATAGTCCCGGGTAATAGTAAGAAATTTGTTCAAGTGTTTTGGTAATAGTTTTTATAATTTGTACATGTACGGGTCAAGTCAACAAGTTTTATGGCGCCGCTGTCGGGACCAAAGAATTTGATAGATCAATATTCTCGATGAAAGAAGGAAATACCACTCGACATTTAAAGAAAAAAAAAAAGAACAAAAATAGTTTTTCGCAAAGGGTTCATTTTGACCACTAACCTACAACTAACCACATTGGAATATATTTGTTGCTTTGACTTATCCTATTAATGGGAGTGTGTTTTGCTTTAAAACTTTTGATGCATAGGCTGGCAAAAACTGACCGATTCCCAAATTGGATTCTCAATTAGAGAAAACACTTCGCAGCTTGAGAAAGACAAGGAAAGAGGTAAAACACCACCTTGGCGTGATGAAAGACGTGATCAAACTGGAGGACACAGACGCGTTTTAAGACCTCCAATCAATGGGAGCACCATGGAGGAATTTTGGAAGCCTATCATTCAGATGAATACCGCGAATCGGGACAAATTCGCTATCGATGCCAACAATTTTGAACTAAACTAAAGACTAATTACAATGGTGCAAAGAACACCACATCGGTCATCCCAATCAAGATCCTAGCGTTGAATGACCGGAGATTTTCAGATGGCAAACCACGCTTGTTTAATGGGGTGAGACCGCAGGTTATCAAGTTAAGGTCGTCTCTATTCTCTCTAAGAGATACAAAGAGCTACATGGTATGAATCTTTACCATATGGTTCGTTGATACTTAGAGGAGCCGGTAGAGGCCTTATTTAGCGCATTCTTTCCCCCCATCACTCACCTCGTAAAGGAGGAGGAAATCATTGTTTTTCGCCAGGGGAAGATGAGAGAGCCTATATGTGGCCCGGGAAAGATTCAAACGGTTGCCGAGGAAGATGCCCTATGATAGCCAGATCCAAGACTCAGATATTACTGTATATCATGCCTGGAATGATATATCAAAGGATCATTGATGCTTCCCCGTCAGGAGCATTCAAACGGTGTGCGTCAAGAGGTAAAAGAGCTTATTGAAGATCTGGCTAAATGCAATATGAAAACTCCTCCAGAGTTTTCAAGAGGAAACAACAGAGGAAAGGGGATCATGGAGCTGAGCAAGATGACAGCCATGGAGGCCAAGTTGGATGCCATTATGCGCTGTGCTGGATGCAAGGTAAGAAAGGAAGACATACACGCCCATGTAATAGGAGCAATTTTTGAAAGAGAGTTATCAAGGGAAGTGCCGAGAGAGCTATCAAGAACACCTCTATGATGGTCAAGAGGTTAAGTATCCAGAGCCAAGAAATACCATTTTAAACTCAATACTAACTCGCCAAAGACATTATCACCCGAAGACCGGCGAACTACGAATTTCTCAGCAGGCGGAGGGCTTCTCGCGCCCAAGGCAGTGACGTAACCCCTACCAAGGGTAATAACAGCCACCGTTGTTCCAAAGAAGATCAGCATCAAGGAAATGAGCAAAGAAATGAATACTGTGTAATGAGGAAAGCCCAATCTTAAAGAGCAGATGCCGCATTCATGGGGGATAATAAAAAGTCGTTGGAACCTCCATGAACAAAGTTCTATAATTGGCGGGCCATACCACCCCACCTCGTACTACCACAAATGCATCCTCAAGAACCTGAGACACAAGTAGGGCAACTGTCTCTAACCCCGCAAAGCCGAGGAAAGATGCCTTCCCAAGTGACACAAAGAAAATCCAAAAGACCGCATGGCTATACAAATTCGGAGTGGGAAGGAAGTAGAAAAGATGAAAGAAAAAGATGACAACAACAAAGAAGTAGCAAGACCAGAAAGGGAAGAGGTACTGGAGAATGAAAAAGAAAGAGTAGAAAGGAAGAACATCCAAGGATCAAAGCCTGCAGTCCCATTTCCACAAAGATTGCAGAAGTCAAGGATGGAGGAGCAGTTTGCAAGGTTCTTGAAAAACTTTCCGTGTCGAGATCTATGCCTTTATCGGCTGGTAACTCAAATGCCACTTATGCAAAATTTCTGAAGGACATATCGAGCAAGAAAAGAAAAAATAGTAGAGGAAGGATAGTGAATCTCACCGCCACTTGGCGGCAATCGTAAAAAGAACTACCAAGAAAGATTGCATCTCAGTGGAGCTCACGATTCCTTGTATCACTGAGGAATTGACCTGCAGCCTCCTCGACCAGAGCCAGGTATCAATTTGATGCCTCTTTCTGCTGCCAAGAAACTAAGTTTGGGAGTTTACTCCTACAACCGTTGCCTTCAAATGGCGCATGTATCGATGGTAAAACCCGAAGGAGTCATCAAGATACCGTCATCATGGGAAGTTTGTTTTCCCGTGAGACTTCATCATCATCCGACATAAAGAAGATTCACAAGTACCCCCCCGCTTATCGGGGAAGACCATTCCTAGCTACCGGAGTCGCCCCGATTGACATGCAAAAAGGAGCGTTCTTACCTTGAGGGTTGAGAAGAAGTCAGCCGCTTAACTTGATAAAAAGTATGAAAAATATAGACAGAGACAAGGAAAGTTGCAATGTAGCTGATTTTGTCTATATTTCCAACCCTGATGTTAACAATGATTGTAATACTCAGCTTTATCAATGAAAAGAGATGAATTCTCAAAGATCTAAGATGCCTACTCGACTTACACAAAGAAGTTTTCTGGCTCTTAGAAACTATGATGAGCTTAAAGAAATGTAAACGACAATGGGAAAATATTGAAAAAAAGGAAATTCATCAAGAAACCAGTGCAGAAGGGCTAGTTTTGAAAGAGTTGCCATGTCATTTAGCATGCCACTATAGAATTACCAAAGAAAAACCAGTGATCATTTTAGCGTACTCTGATGCCGAGGAACAAAGATTGTCGAAAAATATTAAGGAAGATAAGGAATTAGCTTGGTCCATTGAAGAGCTGAAGGTATCAGTCCATCAATTTGCATGCATAAGATTCCGCTTAGAAGAGACTTCAAACCATCCTCAGAACAATCAAAGGAGACTAAATCCGCTGATGAAGGGAAGTAGTCTAAAAAGGAGGTACTCAAATCAATGCTGCCTCTTTATCTATGCTATTTTTACGCCCCTTGGTGAGCCCCACCATGTGGTTCCAAAGAAAGGAAGCGATCGTGATCGAAATGAAAAACGAATTGATTCAACAAGAATGCTGAGGATGGAGGTACGATTGATTACTGTGAAGTTGAAATTCAAAGAACCGTGAAAAGATCATTTCCTTTGCCTTTCACATAAGATGTTGGACAAAGAAGGTGACACCCTCACTTTTGTTTTCTCGATGGGTACTGATACAACGCATTGCTACGCACTGAGGATCAAGCAGAAGACCATATCTACATGCCCTTATGGCAATTCGTCTCGTAGATGCCATTCATTATGTAATGCTCAAATACATTCCAGAGGGTAAAAGGATGTCTATGTTCTCAGATTTGTTTGGAAGAAGTGATGGAAATTTTCATGGATGATTTTATCATATGGATTCAACATCAATGTTTAAATAATCCGAAACAAGATTTCAAAGATGCCAAGACAAACAATTAAAGTAATCGAATTGGGAAAAATGCTATTTTATGGTGACAGAAGGTATTTGTTTCGGGCATAAAATTTCGCCACCGACTGTGTGTCGACCAATCCAAGGTATCTAATATCAAAACTCTTGCACCACCTACCACAAAAGTAGTGCTATAAGAAGCTTCAAGACAAATGGAATTTTAAGGGTGAGGATTCAACAAAGTTGACTTTTCAAAATAGCCAGACCACTATGCGCATTACTCGAAAAAGATAAAGGTCTTAATTTCTTTGATGACTCAAAGAAGGATGCTTTGAAGAAATCAAGACTGACAGGCTAAGAACTGGCAATGGTCAAAACGTATCGGGATCAGGGATTTGAAATAATGTGATGCCAAAGTTGATTTTGCCATGGGAGCCGTGGTTGGGGCAAAAGAAAAGAGAAAGCACCCAAGGCCATATACTATGCTAAAGACCTTCAACGGCTACAAGAGAAACCACTCAACAACCGAAAAGGAGATGCTAGCCATGGTATTTGCTTGTGAAAATTTAGGCATTACATTTTAGATCCCATGTGGTAATTCACACTGATCATGCAAACAAATCAAATACTAAGGCCAAAAATAAGCTTAAGCCAAGATTTGATATGCGCGGTGTCACAGTTGGCAGGAGTTTGATTTAAACAAGGATAAAAGGGATGACAATGTGATAGCCGATCACCTTGTCAAGAGTAGAAAGAAGCAAATGATGAAGAAAATGTGATAAGTTAATGCAGAACTTCCTGTGATTTAGCAATTGTTTGTTTCCTTCCAACTTCCATGGTGGCGTCGATATTGTGAATTATCTCGGTTTGTGAGTAATGCCTTCATAATTCAAATACCAATATAAGATGGAAACCTTAACTCGACAGCAGTGTATTACGTATTCGGGATGACCTACTATTATTCAAAAGAGGTGCCGACATGATAATAAGAAGATGCGCAGAAAGTGAACAAGGCAATATTTTAAATGAATGCCATGCATCACCATGTGACATTTTTCTGAGAGCAATGGAAATTCTCATAAGATACTCCAATCAGATTTTATTGGCCCACTATCTTCAGAGATTGTGCTGAATGGGTTAAACTGTGTGATAGATGTCAAAAGATTGGAAATATCAAAGAAGAGAATGCGAAATGCTCGCAGGTATTATATGATAAATTTTCATGTACGTGGGAATAGATTTTATGTGACCTTTCCCACCATCATTTGGAAACCTATACATACCAAGAAGTAGATTTATTTTCAAAGTTTGGCACAAAGGGTTTGTCAAGAATGATGCTTAATACAACAGGAGTTTCTTGCAAAAGAATATTTCGAAAGTATCTGGGAACACCTTAACTATCATTACATTTGGGTGGAACCCACTTTGCAAACAAAATATTTGTAAACCTATGAGCAAAGTATGACTACATGTAATGAGCTAGATGGAGAGTCATCCCCAGACCAATGGACAAGCAGAAATTTCCAACGTGAGATTCAAAAGAATACTTGAAAAGATCAGGAGCTCGCAGGAAGGATTGTCTTCCAAACTCTGATGATGCACTGGGCTTACAGGACTCGCATAGCTACAAAACCCTCATTGAATGTCCCTGCTACGTAGTTGTTTTTTGCAAAACCATGTCATCTACCTCTTAAATTAGAATACAAGGCAATGTGTTATCAAGAAGTTAAACTTATTTATAATGCAGGGAAGAAAGATCACCCAACCGGTCTCGAATCGAAGTACCGAGAAATGAAGCCTATGATAATGCTATAAATATACAAAAGACAAGAGCAAAGAAATGGCATGATCAGAGAATTTTAGAGAGGAGTTCAGGAGTAGAACAGTTCTCATTGCTAATTCTAGACTAAATTGTTTCAGTGGAAATTAAAATCCACTGAGGGCCACAAGTGGGTGTCAAGTACTACATTTGAGCAAAGAACGAGGACTCTGATAAATGGGGAAGAATTCAAGGTCAATGGACAGAGGTTAAAGCATTATCTAAACAGTGGAAAAGGGAAATGAAGAACCTAACCGGTTCTGCGAGGAAAAAGAAGGACCATAAATGTTAAGTCCTGCACTAAGGACTCAAACTCAGCAATCTAATGGGAGGCAAACCTATAAGGATTTAATTTCTGGTTTTAAGTTTCAAAATATTTTCTTTAGTTGTCAAAATTAGGTCGATTTGTTTTTATAAGGATAGATTTAATTTTTAGGAAATCAATCAGAGTTTAATTAGGATTTTTCTGAATATCAGTAGAAGCTTCTCGCAAGGTTTAAAGACATGAATGGCAAGGCAATTACAGTGAACAATCAAAGAATCCTGCGCAGAAGTCACAACATGAGAAAAGGGAAGAATTTTCTCCCTAACCCACCCCCAGAGATATACTTGAATCAAGCTCATAAATCTGCTGAGATGCCTCAAGAAATGTCTAAAAGGGTTAGGAACTAATAAGAGAAATTCAAGGTCTCGAGACTACTGAGTTAAGGGCTGGTCATAATATAAAGGCTATGTCAAAGGATAAGTGATGTCACGACAAACATTGATGTCGTGGACTGCTTTCAAAGCGGCACCAGAGTATCAAGGAAGAAGGCATATGTCGCGAAATACCCACCGTGAAGTCGCGACGTAGAATTAAGTTTCAAAATGAAAATGATTTCAACAACCCCAACAAGGTAGGAAATAAATGGGAATAAAACAGAATGTGTGATGTCAAAGAATATGATAATCAAACAATTCCTTAAAATCCAATTTAGTGTCGCGACAAATCAGTAGTGTCGCGACATAAAAAGAGCTTTAATTAAGAACTCACTTTAAAAAGCCCTAAATTCAATGACCTCAAATGAAGAGAAGCGAAATTGAAGTCGCGATAGGTTTTTAATGAAGCAATAATTAGCCCACAAACATTGATTGAATTGCAATCTGCTGGGAAACTTTATCATTCATCCTAACCTGTTACAAATATTCACCTTCTTCCTCCTCTCGAATCTCAACCTATAAAACCTGCTTCAAACCTTCAGCTTTTCTTCCGTTTCCAATGGCTGAAATTCCCACCTCAGTCCCTAACTCAGACGAGACATGAGGAATATAACAAACTTAAGAAGAACTCGCTAAGAAGAACAGCTTAGACGAGACTCATTTCAGAAGAAATAATCGGGAGAGGTGCCACGAAACACCCGAAGCTCCCGCAAACTCCTGGGAAAGAGCGTAAAAGGGAAAGTGGCGTGAGAGAAGAAGAAGAAGTAGAAGATTTCGTGTCAAACGAAGCGTACTCCCAATGGAAAAAATATTATGCTAATAATAGGTTTGTCGCGTAGAGAGATTCAATAATCATATCTTTCTGCTGAGATGATAGATGCAGAGGGTGGGAGAGTCTCTCGCGCACACCAAAAATCGTATATGAAGACTGTAAGAGAGTTTTATTCAAATTTATAAAGGAAGGGATGGAGCGGTTTTTGTTAGAGGGAAGTCTGGTTTCATATGAAGCTAAGGCCATCAACGGTGCCTATAAAGATGGCAAGCATTAGCGCATGACCTCAAATTCAAGAAACTTTGGAAACCAGACTTGGAAAGATTGCCAGAAGTCACTAATGGTGGCAGCAAATTTAAACCAAGGAGAAGGAAGGCCAAGAACATTGAATGGGGGAAGCCCCACCGAGGAAGCAAAGGTATGGTTTTACTCTGCTCTTCGCTGTCTCAAAAAACACGTGCACAAAGTGAGAGAACAAGAAGTCAGAGCCAGATGTCATCCTAAAAGGATACAAGATCAATGTAGGAGTTGTCATTGAAAATTCATCATGAGGTATCATGAAGGGAATAAAGAGGTTTATTCTCACCCAGCAAACAATCACCGTCATGTCAAGGTCAAAGAAAGGAGGCCGGAACTAAGAAGAAGTACCCAGAGCCTACCAATTCTTCACAGGAGTTAGCAGTTGACCAAGAAACCGTAAGAGTGCGGTGGTGCCAGAGAAAAAAGAGATGAAGCCCCAAATTTGAAAGACCGTAAGAGAAGACTCGTAGGGTTGTCGATCAAGGCAGAGCACCTTAAAACTCCGCCTCGACCACAATGATTTCATTTTCATAATGAAGGTAAGGTGATTAAGGCAGCCCATCAGACTTCTCCATCCCCTTCGCCCTCCTCCGGCAAGTAATGTAAATTTCCAACATGGAGAAAGCTCAAGGGGAGCACAAGAGAACAAATTGACATCGGAAGCTCTCAACCATGCAAAGAATGACAGCAGAGAAGGAGGGAACCTACAAAGCAGGAATCTTAAAGGCACATAAAAAGAATCAAAGAAGAGAGATCAAAGAAGGGGGAGGAAGAGCAAACAGGAAGCAGTTATATGAGATGGAGCCACAAAAGAAGTAACAACAGTCGTGGAGAAGAGTCGAATGGTAAAAGAGAAATGAAGGAGAAAAATTTCACAAAGAGGTGGGAAGAGTTTAAGAAAGAAACGAAGAAAAGAGATCACAATTTAGCTAAACTCAAACTAAGTCATGAAGCTTTTATAACAATCATTTGAGCGTGATTCTCAACTCCTAACATTGATAAAGAAAAGAGATATGTGAGCAAGAAGCCAAATTTTGGGAGCAACCAAGGGCTTCAAGTTCATACTGTCTCTACGAAGGATTTTGGAAATAAACTGGCGATAGACAAAAAGCAAAAAGATACAGAGTCCCATGTGCAAAAAGAATGGCCGAAAACTCTGGATTTGATCAAACAATAATCTCTCCAAATTTGTGAGGTCACATCGAAACGGAGAATACAATGGTGGTTGGGAAAGAGGGGCAGATGAGTTTAACAATAAAAGGTCGATCTATCTAATGAGATTTTGATTAAAGAACAAATTCGAGAGAAACTAAGAAGAGAAGCAAAGAAGAGAATTAAATTCCAATCTCACTTTCATCGAAAGACTCAATCAGATCCCCAACATCTCAGCTCTGCACAAAAAAAGGAAAAAGAACTTTCTCCCCGCCTAACCTTTCCTTACCCTCCTTATCCCATTTGAATTGTATCCAACTGCTGCAATTGAACTCAAATAAAATGAGAAATTTGAATTGAATCATGGGGTGCTATTTCAAGGTTTGTTCAATGTTATGTCATTTGATGCATAGTCAGGAAATTAGTACGATGTATTTCCCAAGAATAAAATTGGCCGAGAGGTCATAATGTCAAAATTAATGAAGCAATCGGTTTAGGAGTAAACTAAAAAACAACAAAAAGGAAGAACAAGGGCCACCACTATAATTTCTACGAAACACAAAGTGCAAAAGGATTTAAATTTAGTCAAGTGTCCGCATTGTAGAAAATGAATTGAAGGAACAAAACATATTTTTGAGTTTGTAGTATGAACAATGAGTCAAGGAACCTATTGGATACTAAAGAGTTTAACTACTCATCAACAAAAATTAATCAAGGAAATCCTAATGGTCAATAATGTGTGAATAACTGCATTCTTAACTCATAGATTATCGATCGAGGCGAAATCCTGTGATACAATTGACAAAGAAATGTATTACCATTCTTGGAAAGTTCGGTTTCTCATTCAAGCTATCCTCTCTATATACAAAGTACATACCTTAGTTCCAAATTGAGCCAATCAAGCCTTATTTCTAAAAATCAAACAATTTAAACCCCAACCTTCCAAAAGAATCAACCTCCAAGAAGAACCCGTGATTACCCAAGAACCAAAAGAGGAAGAAAGAACCAAGTTTAGGTGTGTGGAGGTTGTTTCAAGAACTCATGAGAAAAGAGATTAAAAAGGAATGAAAGGCAAGGGGCCAAAAACAGAAATACAATAGAAAAGAAGGCAGGTAAGGGATAAGTTTACCTCGGGGCCTAATTCTTCTAACTATTAAGTTCTTGTGGGTGTTTCAACACCTCTAGTACCCTAATGCCATCCAGATGGTTACTAACCCAAAGTTCGCTAAGGGTGTTAGAAAGCTCAAGAAGGTAAAACATTGCACTATCCCCGAACGGTGATAAAATAAAAGGAAATTCCCCAAGAATTACAAATGAGAAACGGAGCATACAGTTCCTAAATAGAAGAAATCGAGGGAGATGTCCCAAACATGAAGTTTGGGGGAGTTTATTAAAGAAACTACAAGGAAAAAGGGCGTTAGTGAGAAAGAAGAGAGAAAAGTTCGGTGGTAATCTAGTCCCAAAAGTTCCTTTCATCCACCTCACCCAAGCTCTGTTTATGCCTCCTAAAGACCTGATTAATCTCTAAGGATGGAATACCTACATTAGTGGAGATCACTGTTGAACAAGCTATGGAATTTGGAAAGGCAATAAACAAGAAAAACTGAAGGACCTAGGAGTTAAGTGAATAATTATGAAGATGAGAAAGGAAAAATATATATTTTTCAATGTGATTCAACATTGTGTTGTTTGTAAAATAATTTCAATAGCTTTAGTTTCTTTGTATAACACTATAAAGAGAAACCAACCTTGAACTCGGACTTGAAGCTAGATGTACGTAAATAATGCATACCTGCAGCCTCCACCAATTAGAATGTTACTGCAATAAACAAAATGTCCCAAAATTTTCTTATTTTAATATGAGCTGTGTTATACTCCTTTCTTTCATTTCAAAGATGGCAAAATTTAAGTTTGGGAGTTCATGAGCTTGCAAGTCATCTATTTTATCCATTTTTCTCGCTTGATTTTTCATCTAAAACAAGACTGATTTATGTGCGTAATTATGGAATAACTAACCAAATCAAGTAAATAAAGGTGGAATTCAAGAAAAGAAGAATTTTGCGTAAAAGAAGCAAGTAAGGTGGATGAGCGTTAATGAGATAATAGCCGGGCGCAAGTCGCAAAGTAGAAAGGCATAAAGATGAAGGAACTCGATGTCGTGAAGTTTTAGCAAAGAATCAAAATGCATATCCAGTCAGAGCGCTTAAACCCGGCCAAACGGTTTACTAAGAACAAGGTGCCGAGTTAAAGAAACCTGTGAAGCAAACGGTGAAAATGAAGAAGAAGACTTCGCTGTCACGAGATCCGATGTTGTCAAAAAGATATCACAATATGTGAGCAACATGACGACAAAGAAGTCGCAACAATGGGTAGCGGAAGCAGAAGATAGTCATGGCGTCCCCATGAGATCGTCATTCAGCAATTTTGAAACTGAAGAAATTGACACGCAGAGGTCGACAAGAGAAGTTTTGAAGCTTCAGACAGCCAGTGACGGCGCTCGGCTAACTCGTTGTCGTCGCTGACAGAGAATCAAAGTCGCAAGATCGGTCACGCGAAACTAGTTAGATGAATTGATGTCGCGATTGCGGGACTGGCGTCGCTGATATCAGAACCATCAAGTGAAAACCGCAGATTGGCTGTCATGTCGCTATTAAGATTGATGTCACAACATGAGCGACCGCTTGAAAGTTGCAAACACATGAGATGTCACGTGATAAAGGATTACGTCACACACCAAGAGCAACCATTTGCGCGATAAGGCGGAAGCAAGATCAAGCATGCGTTGATTAGTCGATGTCACGACAAGAGGCTGTTGTCGCAAGCATAAGAAAACTCATTGAAAGTTACTAAGAATATGAGCCATTGCCGCGCGACAAAGATCATGTCGACATCGGTGAAAGACCAATTGAAACCAGCTATGGTCATGGTCGCGTACATCATGTCGCTTACAATCTGCAGCAATTAGTCAGTTTCAGAAATCTTTAGCCCATGTCGCTGATAGTAGATTGACGCCGCATCCAAGACACCGCTTGAAAGTCAGAAGATTCTAGTTGATGTCGCGACGTTGAGATCCATGTCGCGATGGAGTATGTCACGACAAGGAAATCGAGGTCGCGACTTTATAAAGGTAATTCGGCTACCCACTCTTGGAAATCCACAAAAGAAGGCATCGGGATTAGGCCCAACCGAAACCCTATAAATACGTTAAAATTATCCGCATGAAAAGTAGTCATACTGACACGCATAAGAGGTCCGGATATCAAGGCTCATTTTTTTTCCTTTATTTTCTTTCTTTCTTTTCTTTCCCTTTTTCTTTCTTCAGTCGATGAAGTCAGAGATTAGATTAACATTTATCGCCTAGTTTTGCTTTCTTTTCCGAATTGGATGTTATACTTTCGAGCAGTGTTTCAATGCAATAACCAATCTATTCAACACATCCGATAATTTGAGATCCAGAAAAATTTTATGGAATTCGAATTTTCTAGTTTCCTAATTGCAGTAGTTCTCATGATCAGAGGAAAGCTGTAGTGTGTAATTCAGTAATTTAGAACCCACCTATCGAGAAAGGCCAGGCCGAATTAATCTTTCCCAGAGTAGCCGTAGTTAGCCAGGATTTTTTTAGTTTCTCAATTTACTTCCTCAAGTTATGGTTTTTATTTTATTTGGATCTGAATATCGTTGTCTTATACTCAATGCCAAGACACTATTCTACCGTCTCGATTTCCCAAGTGAGGCCTCTGAGGACACAGAAGGCATTCCTGAGAGTGTTGAACATTTTCTTGAAGGTATATTAACCTGCTATTAGAGATCTAATGAGCTTTGTAAGTTTACTGATACATCCTCTCTCACTCTGGAAATCAAGAAAGAGTCAAGGAGTTATCAATTTAAATAAGTAAAGAGTTCACCAATCAATACTGAGGCCAATCCTGTTATCGAGATCTAATCATGGAGGATGATCTATTCTAATTTTGAGGAAGAGTAAATTCGAAGTTGTAAGTATCCTTGCTTCACCATAACTCGGGAGTTAAGGCTTCATAAATTCATAAAACGGGTGTGAAGTATTGCAAAAAAGAAAAATACCAAGATTTAGAAACCCATTTTAAAAGCAGCTATCTCATTCCTCGTATTCGAGAGAAGGTAAAAAATTAGATAATGAAATGTGGGAGGTGGAGAGATCCAACAAGACCACGAACGCCTGAGCATTTTGAAACCCGAAATACACAAAGCAATTATATCATAGTTATCTACAGGAATTGATGTTTCACCATAACAATTTTCTTGATGTTCTTTCAAAAGATAAACATCCAATTTCCATTTATTTCTTTAATCATTCATTATTTTTTCTTTCTTCTTATATTTCCAGTTAAATTAATTGATTCATTCTTTTGTTCTTTACAATTGCATAGTTTTATAGTTTTTAAAGCTTAATCATAATGCCATTTAGTGGTCCATGCTAAATAAGATGGATCTTTAGTAGTCGTAGAATATTTAGACTCGAGATCTCCTGTGGATCGATATCCGACTCAAATCCATTTTGATTACTGGTTTAATTGCAATCTGCGTGATATTAGGCCAAAACCAAAATTTGAAAATGATTTACTCGAGGAGAATTTTTGTCTATATAGTAGACAGTTAACAAGTTTTATGACACTTCATTGGGATTAGTTAATAGTCCTGTGGTAATAGTGTTATAAATTTGTTCAAGTGTTTTGGTAATAGTGTTTATAATTTGTACATGTGTTTTGGTCAAGTCAACAGTTATACGAACTCAGATTTTCAAGGGGATATTGACTCAAGTAAATCAACATCAGGATATGTGTTTACCCTAAATGAGGAGGAAACTTAGCACTTTTACTAAGCCCTCTTCCCGAACGTGCGCTCTCGGCGAAACATGTAAATCAGATGGGTCTTGTAAGAGGGTCCCAGTTTACTTTAGAGTGAGTGAGAGTTGGTTACATTTGTGCTCTGTGAGCAAGACAAGTTGTAATTTCATTTTCTCATATAATAGTATGAAGTTTTTCTACATTATATTTTACGATAAGGTCCAGATTTAATTATGTAGAGCAGATCAAGAAGCGGATACGCCCATTGAAGACATGATCACAGTTCATAATTAATGAATTGTTCATTAGCTATTAAATAAAGTTGGGTAATTTTATTTAGACTGCAATATTTTATGAAATGATCATCTTGGTTATTAGTAAAATAGTTGAAATGAATTATGGTCATTCCGAGAGGATCTAAGAGATTTTAACTGTAAAGATAAATTTCGTGGAAAGGAATTAAATCTCAAAGTATATTAGATATGTTATTTTTCTTAACTCGGTATACTATAAATAGATAATTAAGTTACTATGGTTCTTGAGTTATCAATAAGTGAGTTCATTTAAATCACTAATATCTTTGATAATTTGGGATTATGGTATTTTGATCATCATATTTACAAACATAATAAATGACTAGAATGAAATATCCTCTTAACATGTTTCTAAAAGACTTGACATTGGAAAGTCACTGCTGCATGGATCCATAGAGAAACCGGGAGTAAGTCAAGAGAATTTATAATTAGTTGATTTATAGAAGAAAAATTATCAATTAATTATTGATATTTTACAAAGAGGAAAATACATTTGATATAAAACATTATTAATTTTGGAATTCACATATGGGTTTTTGAAGGGAGTGCCTTGATAAGATTACTTGGCCCCGTACTTAGTTTCTAAGCAAGTGGGAGATTATTGGATTTATGCCCAAAAGCAATCTAGACCGCGATCAAGAGCTCTCCACTAATACTGGGCCATAGGATCCCCAAGCTAGCCTATTAGATGACGTGTTCTTACTTAATCCGATTATTAAGATACAAGATGGAGCCCCATTTATCACCCAAGGTGTTATAAAGCCCAAGGTGTTATAAACCTTAGAGAGCCAGTGGGTTAGCGCCCATAAATACACTGCTTACTAGCCTCCAGGATTTAGAAGTGTTACTAGCCTCCAGGTCTATAAAAACACCTTGAGAGAGAAACAGAAACCAAAAGGGTTTCAGAGCTGTTTTCGTATCTAGTTTTTCATGACTAGCGCAATGCACACTGTAATCCGCCACAGAGAATAGCTTGAAGGTATCCCGGTGGAATTTAGGAAGATTTCAGACTACTACAAAGTTAAGAATGTGGCATAAAAATATATCTATCATACATCAGATTAATCATACATTCTCGGCTTCCTTACCAGATGATTCCTTCAAGAGGTCATTTGGAAAGCTAAGGAAACATCACATTTTTTTCTTTTCTTTTATAAATATGGTTCAAAGTCGGATTGCTAAGAACTGCGACTTAATATCGATTCATACTAAACAAATAAACAAAAATATTAAAAATTATAAATTATTATAGAATATATGTAATTAAATAAGTTGCAATTAATAAAATAAAATTTATTTTATATTTAATATT
This sequence comes from Tetrastigma voinierianum, assembly GCA_016808115.1. Classification (NCBI taxonomy): domain Eukaryota; kingdom Viridiplantae; phylum Streptophyta; class Magnoliopsida; order Vitales; family Vitaceae; genus Tetrastigma; species Tetrastigma voinierianum. The sequence goes on along the minus strand of JAEQBH010002122.1, from coordinate 310,994 downwards.
ATTAGCTTCCCTTCAATTTTTCTAAAGCTCTGCTTGAGCCCGAAAAATACCCAAAAAAGAAAATAGAGAAGAAACTAGATAATAAAAACGGAAGGAAAGAAAATTGAAACAAAAATAAATCAAACTTAATAACTTATTTCTATATGTTTATTCAAACTCATTTATATATAAAAATTAAATGTAAAAAAGTTTGAGAACTTTTGATTATATTTTATTTATTTTATATATTTATATATGGTATATGTGAAACTAAATAGAGAAAATTATTTTGTTAATAAGGTAAAGCTGGAAAACTGTTATATAAATTTTATATAGTGGGTAGTTTTGAGAGAAAGGTCAAAGGGATGAAAATTTTCTCTAATCCTAATACAGAGGAAGCTACTCCAAAACTCCCTTTAAGAAAAATTCAAAAAGACCAAAAACCTTAAGAAAAATAATTGTCCAAGAGAAATCGCGACTCATTCATCTCTAAAATATCTCATGAATAGTCTAAAAAAAAAGGTTAATCGTAAGACCCGAGAAAATTTAGATTTTCTGAAAAAGAGTAAAACGGTAATTTAGGTAAAAATCCGAAATTTTTCTAGATCTCGAATGACGAAATGGACTTCACCGTTGGAATCGTCTCGCGAAATCTAGCTACCACGTCGACTTCATTAATTCCAAGATACACTCAGACGCCGGCGCACCGAAGATCGCGCCGTGAACGATACGCTGATGGACAAAGTCACCTATAACATGTACTCATGTGACACATGACGAATTCCAGAAAAGAGTACGGCGAAACGACTTACTAGAGAAAAGTGTCAAAAATCTCAAGACTATGGTTACTAGATGGTAATATTTGAATTTGAATGAATAAGACAAAACTTGCATAGTGGCATCTTCCTCCAAAAGCCAAAAGACGCAGCAAAAGAAAGAGAGTAAGAGTCAAATTTTCTGCTTTTAGAGAGAGAGCGGTTTCAAGCTGTCGGTTCTGATCATTTCTGCCGACTAGCAGTTAATGAAAGCTCGCTTCACGCCACAGAGGTGACCACTCAGGCACTAATTGCTGAATTCGACAACCCAAAAGATAAAGGATCTTTTCTACTTATGGTGACCCTCACAAGAGCCATAAAATGGTTAGGAATTGTTCTGAGGATTGTTTAACTCAGAATTGGTCTCAAAAAGCTTCGAACCGAGTGGGGAAAAACTGAAAGGCCTGAGTGGATCTCAATGTACAATCAATAATTTGCGTGAAATGTGTTTAGTCGAGATTCAAAGGAATTGTTTAGGTTTGTTAACGCCCAGGCTTAATTTTGTGTAATTGATGGGTGAATTTGTGATAATGTTTTATGATTTAAATTACGTTAATATATATATATGTGAATATATTGGTGGGCATGAACTATCGGGAATTGTGATCATGCATTCATATGCACTCAAAAGCACCCTGCACGTAGGAGGAATGCATAAGGTGGTTTCTGAGAGAATTGTTTCTGAGGTTGACTAATAATAATAATTATCTGAGTGTGTCCATTACAAACATCTATAATACCCATATAACACTTAATCGTCTAGTTTGGCCCAATCGGAGTATACACGGAAAGGTCAGTTTTATAAAATATCAATCGTCGAAATACTCAACTGATACATCGAGGATTGTCCACAAATGCATTATCGGAGTCGGTCCACTATTTATATATCGAATGTCCAATCGCAAAATCGGCGATGCCTTTTTCAACCTAATCGGGTCGAGCGTGTGGCTGCCGGGGCCGGGACGCGGGACTCATGCTGCCGGGCCGGTCTCGCAGGCCCGGATCGGTCCGGCCAGCAGATTGCTCGTGAAGGCTTCTGGCCCTGTGCTCGGACGTGGCTCTTCCGCAAAAGAACAAGAAAGAAGCACTGTCACTAGTGGCTTTACCTGTGAGCCGCCCGGCGTGCCAGCTTTCTCGAGAAAAGAGAGACGCCTAGAGGGGGCGAATGTGTTACGATGTTTCATGCATCTTTCACCTGGGGGTGGCCTCAGACGCAATAGATGTCTACCAGCAATGGACATGACCAGGGATCTGCTCTCATTGCTGGAGATTTTCGTTGCCATCAACTGGATTTGGTGGATGATTAGAAAAACAGTAGCTTGTCTCGTAATACCTCCTCTCCTTACTGGGGATCCGATTCATGATAGACGTGTTATTATTTTTCTTCTTTCCTTATTGATGATTTGCATATATATATATTATATTTCCCTTGTCTTTTGGGACTTCATAATCCACTCTTCTGGCCGAGTAAGCTTCGCCTCCTTCGCGTGGTTGGCATCTATGGCCCGACGCCGGCGTGAGAGAAAGCCTGAGGCCTTCAATGGGAAGTCAGCCTTTCCGGGATTTAGGGATCATGGACTTGAAGTAATGTAGACCTTTCTTGGCTCGCGAGGGCCCAGAGCCTTATTTCACTCTATCGGGCTGCCCCTCAAATTCTCACTGTGGTATGGTCGGGCAAGGGCTATAATTGTTTACCTATCAAGCATTTACGTGTCTCTGTCAAATGGATTAGTTGTGGCTTGATCGCCATAAGTTCAGATAATATGACTCTTCTGCTGCGCCATATTTCTTCTTTTGGGCCTTCCATCTCTTTTGCGAACATCCTCTGTCTTGTGTGCTCCTGATCCTGAAACCTTTTTTCTGCTTTTAGCGACTTCGAGCTTCTCTCTTCTTCGGGCCTTCCGGTCTCAACCATTTCGTGCGTAGTCTTATTCCTAGTGTATTTCCTTGGGATAGGTCCGCTCGTCCTCGCTTCTCTAACTCCTTCAGCGATACTACGAGGCGCCCAGTTAGGTCGACTCGCCAGTGGGTTTGACTACTCGCTCCATCACGGGTCTCGGCCTGCCTCTTCTCATGTGACGAGGTGATTTTCCGCCGGTCGCCGGGCCTGACTCGACCAGAGTACCCTCCGACCGCCGGTCATGGCTGAACCCGAACGCCCCTAGGCGCCGTTTCCCTCGACAAGGGTAAGGGGAAAATAAAATCGATTGAGTCTCGAGGCATCGTGAGTACCTCAAACTCGCTCAGCATGTTGTATCCGTGGGAATCAGCAAGGTTGGTCCCTCAGACGAGCTATCTTTGCTAAACGCTATGTATCTCCTTTGCGTTCGCATGGTCCCCAACGCTCGACCTTTTATGGTTTCCGCGGTCGGTGATGGTATGCTTCTTCGAAGTGGCTTTCGATGACGGTCTTCGTTTTCCTCTACACCCCTTCATGAAAAGAGTTTTACAACATTTCAATGTATGTCCTTCCCAAGTCGCGTTTAATGGTCAGACTTTGGTCGCCGATCGCCTTTAGGATGCAGCTTGAGGTCCTCAAAGGTGCTTTACCTTCATCTTTTAGCTCGATGAGACTCCGCCGGTAGCTTCCTCTATTTTTCTGTGCGCCTGAGCTCCTCTCGTGATTTCTCTCGATCTTCCTTCCAGGTCGTGGAAGGACGCATTTCTTTGCTCGTGGGTCAGACTGGGAGTACATCTCTCGACAAGGATGACACTCTAGGCGTCTTAAGGGCTTTGACTCACTCCCTAAGAATCTTTGTAAGTGCTCGCCCGCTTTTGTTATAATTTTCAGGCAGGTCTTCGAATATTTCTGATACCGTATCGTCTCATGCTTCTCGATGCCCGACTGATCTCACCAAGAGTAATGCTATAGTTTAGTGTTGGCGGAGTGTCCTCCCCACCTTATGGAGCCGACAACCTGACATTCCTCGCTTCTTCGAAAGTGCCTCATCCAAGCTCGTCATGGTTTCGGTGTCCCGCTCCTCTCTACAGTCTTCCTCGACCTTCCGGCACTGGCCACCAGGAGAGCTTTTGGTTCAGTTGGAGACGCTGTCTAGGAAGCCCCGGAGTGTGAAAAGGAAAACCCGGCCCTCCGATAAACACCTACGATCCCGCTAAGGTTCCTAAATTTGGGACGTTTTCATCTTCTTCATTCGCTCTATTCGAAGGTCGGGCAGGAGCAAGGCCTCCGGCTGAGGCCTTACAACTCGACTCGCGTTCCCCGCTCCAAACTCGCTCAGGAAGGCAAAAGTCTCTTCAGGAACCGGGCTGACTAACCGCTAAGGCCATGCCTATTACCGTTCGAACTGGCCAAATGGCGGGTGTTGGAATACCTCCTGAGGGCTACGTTGAAGAAGAAAAACTGCATGGAACCGCTTTAACACGGGAATTTTTTTGCTCCTACTGCCGAACTCATAAGAGCGCAATTTCGCCCATACTTATGATTCCGACCGGTAGTTGAAAGCGCTTACTCGTCACGGCTCTGGCCCTATTCTTTCCAGGTCAGCCTCGTAAGCTCCTATACCGCCGTGGTCTGCCAAGTCGAATCCCGTGTTTGATGTCGACGTTTGATGTAGCCACCACTTGAAGGGCCCGGCCAAAAGGCCAAACTAAACGAAAAGCATGTAAAATCGCCTGCCAGTGCGCGCCCCTTACTCTCCGAGCGATCGAGGAACCGTGCAGAGAGGACTGAGAGTGGAGGAGGCTTGGGGCCATGATTTGCACAATATGTCGGTCGCCCTGGGGCGGAAAGTAGAGAGTGATGAAGTCCGCAGCCGACGGCCGTCGAGGCAGCTTCGGTTGTCCGGTGAGTCAAGCTATGCAGAATGACTGATCAGACGACTGGGCCGCAGCCGCTCAGATGAAGCCTGGGCGGTTGTGGGATGAAGTATTACATCCCGGCTAGCCAAGTGGAGTCTCTGGCAGGGCTACGCGCGGCCAATGGCGAATCAAAGGGAGCAAGTAGCGCAGTGTTTAGACGTGTTTCGCCGCTGGTGCCTCTCCGAGGCCCGCGCCGTTAGATGTGGCTCTGAGGCCTCGAGGCCGTGAACTCGCGAGCGGCTGAATGAGGAGGTCGTTGATTGCGCTGGGACCTTCATCAGCAAATAACTTCGTTGCTCGAGGATGAAGTCACTGAATGAGGGTCCAGCGCGCCAGCGGCCTCTGGGTGGCTTCTGCTTTCCAAATTGTATGTCAGCGAATGTGATACTTATTGATTTCAACTTCGACTCCCGAGGACGAGGAGGCGGCAGGAGTCTTTCTCTGCCGACCATTCTCAAGAACGGGTACCCCGCCGGCTTCCACTCCCTCTTCACCTCACCAGCCTCCTACCGACGCCAAGTTCCCGCACTCGTCTCCGCCGCCGACTCAATTTAGTACTTTTCCCCGTATTCTGCTTTGTCAATTAATTAGTTACACACGTGGAAGCCTTCCTTTAATGAATATATAGGTATATATATATATATATATATATATATATATATATATATATATATATATATGTATATATATTCGTTAAAGGGAAGGCATGCTGCTATATATATATTTTTATTTTTTTTATCGCTTCAGGTTTCGTTTAATATTCAAGGGCCTTTTTCTCTTTTTGTTTTGTTTTTGTTTTTTTTTGCTTTAATAAATCATACCTGAGCTGAGTGGCCCCAGTCAACAGCTAGGTCTTTGGAACCGAGTCGCCGAGGGGCTCCGGCCTGGGCTTCAGACAAATAATCGATTCTTAGGCCAGATGGCTCAGATAAGCAGGCTCGCCACGCGAAGTCACGACCGGTCGACTCCGCTGCATGAACCGAATCGATTTATAAGCCGCATGGCCTGTTGCGTAGCTTCGTTACCGCGAAAGCCGATCTCCACCTACGACGGTGGCGAGCCGAATCGATGAGGTCAGATGGCTCGTTGCGCAGCCTGGTCAATGCGAGTCAGTTGGGCCTCCACCAACCGATTTTCCTGAGTCAGCCGATCCGGGTCATGCGGGTCTGCATGCATTGGTCAACTCGCCAATGTGAGCCGCCGGCTCATTAATCGATCTGCATGAGCTGAACTCCATCTCAGCCGCACTGGCCCGGGGTGTAGGATAGTTGAGCCTGCCAATGCATCGGGCTCCGCACCGTAGGCCGAGTGGCGACATAAATTTCGAGTCGACCGACTGTAGTGACCTCGTGGCAGAGTAGAGATCTAACTCATCAAAGTGAGTCGGGCCCCGCGCCGAGGCTCGTGAAGGCCTCCTGCACCCGAGCTGATCCACTCGCGCGCTGCGGGCCTCGTGGCTACGATCACCGCCAAGTAATCTACCAGGCTCCCGGCACCGAGGCTCGTGGCGCCCAAACGAAATGACCGACTCGTTAGGCGCCGCGGGCTTACTAAGTGGATCACCCCGCCAAAGCGAAGCATCGGGCTCCCGCGGGCCAGGCCTTGCGGCGTTTCCAACCCGAGCGATCCGACTTTCGCAGCGCCGTGGTCTGTGGCTGAGCGGATCACCGCCAAAGCTGAAGCATCGGGCTCCCGGCGCCAGGCCTTGGTGGCGCTCTAACCTGAGTTGATCCGACTCAAGAAGCGTGGCCCGCGCCGGCAGCTTGATCACCTGCCAAAGCGAAGCCATCGGGCTCCCGCGTCAGGCCTTTGGGTGGGCGCTCCAACCCGAGCTGATCTCGATCATTAGGGGCGCCGTGGCTCAAGCCGAGCGGATCACCCTCACGTGCCAGCTACTGTGCCCTGCCAGGCCTTGGTGGCGTCTGCCCAGCTGATCCCAATTTTAGTGCCGTGCCTGTGTAGGATGGCTGGAAATTTCACTAAATGGTACCGCTTGCCCGGCGCCGCGCCGAGTGGCGATATAGCCCGAAAGTGATTCGGCCTTCGCATGTGAACACCCCGGCCCCGGCGAGGTGCATATGGTAAGGCGTAACCTGGCGCGCATATGTACACAAGTGCCATCAGAAAGGATAAAATTGCAAAGTTTTCAAAGAATCAGCACTTTGCAATTAAGGAAAGTGGAGGTGAAAGTATAATTAAATTTGAAGTTAAATAGTAAAATAATACAATAAATTGCCGTAATTTTTCGTGGAAGTGTCGAAATTCTCTAGATCTCGACGAGACGAAACCAGGGATCACGCCGCTAAATCTCGTCTCAAGGAATCTAGTGACCTAGGAAAGTTTCCATTAAATCCTGACACTGAATACTTTACTAATTTCTAGCGACGCTAGAATAAACCTCGAAACTTATTTTAGAAAAATCTTGAAAATGGCAAATATATAAAGAATATTCATTTAAGATAAATGAACAAACCTATATTTAAAATAAATCGTTTAACCTAAACGACCAAGTTAAATAAGAAAAGGGACATGTGGGTCCCACTTGAAAAAAAAAAAAAAAAACCAAAAACAAACAAACAAACATAAAAGTGGACGGCTCAAAAACACAGACGGTAGAAGAAGAGAATTGATTTTTTTTAGTTTTTATTCTATAATTTTTCTTCTCGCATTCACGTAAAATTCGACCAGTCTAATTCGTCGATAAACAAGAAAGCGCCGACGCGATGAGGGCTACGCGGCACTCAAAACAGCGATTTCACAGAGCACTGTAAAATAAGGAAAAATCCCAAATTTTTAGTTTTTCTCGCATCTACGCCATTCTAAAGGGTCAGCATTCTCTGACTAATGTGCAAAGTTACCTATCGCGACGAGAGCCACATGAGTACCAAAATCAGCCGGATTCTCACCTGATTTCCACGTGAAATACAATATAAATAAGAAATACGACGCATGCAGGTAGTATATAGTGCAGAAAGTATAGTGCATAGTGCATAGTGAATAATGTATAGTGTATAATGAACGGTGCATAGTACATAGTGAATAATGCATAGTGCATAGTGCATAGTATATAATACATATTGCATAGTGTATAGTGCATAGTGCATAGTGCATAGTAAATCACGCATAGTAAATAGCGAATAGTATTTGGTTGGTTGTGCTGATGTATGTGGTCTAATACATCAAATGTGTAGGATAAAAGCAAAGGCGTAAAGTTGTGGAGTAGTGCTCAAGTTTAGTAAGCAGAAAAGGTGAGTACTCAAAATCATTTTCTAAAACGAAAGTGTTTAAATTATAGCTCGAAAGTCGTTTTTCTTGAAAATATAAAGCAATTTATAAAGCATTTTATTAATTCTGTAATTGTTATACTCCAATAAAAGTTTGACTTCAAGATTTAAGAAATGGGCCATTCTGTTTACAAAACCTGTGGTTTACACAAATTACTTTCCTGTAAGATGTATTTCGATCGCGCATGGCAAGGTTACTGGATATTATGATTCAACTATATTGCCCCGGTCTGCACCTGGGGGAGCCATCTAGTGATATATTTATATAATAGTCGCTCAACATCTGGTGAGCATGGTTAGAAAGGCCGACTTAAGATATAACATGAGGTGTTGGTTCCGAGGTTCCATCACCGAGCATTTTGGTCCCAAGGTTCCATTATGCCATATAGATCCCACCGTGTTCAATGACCATCTTAGCCTGGTAGGTTCCGGTTCAATACCGATGCCAGTTCCAGGTTCCAGGCATCACATCTAGGGTATTTCGTAAATGGCCATGTTGGTTGGTAATTTCTGATTTACAAAGATAGCACTTTCGGGATATTAATCACTCACCAACAAAGCCACCAGCTGGTAAATAGTTTTCGTAATCAGCTTTCAACATCGTTTCTGCACGCATTTCAGCATTGGTAATTAGTTTTTAGAACAAGCAGCTGTAAAATAGTTTTCTCGCACGCGTAAATGGTTTTCATAGCAAAACTCGCTTTCATAAACAGCTTTTACAACCATTTATGTACAGATTTTCATATCAGAGGTACAAACAGAGATACAAAGATTTAGAACTTATAGTACCTTACTGAAAGCCCGCTTGCCTACGCTTCGCTTAAAATAATAATTTTCAGGTGCAGGTGTTGAAGCCCAAAGACTTTCCAAGATCCTCACTCTAGATGTCATGGTTCAGGATTATATATAAGATAGTGAAGTAAAAGTAGTAAAATAAATGACATTTTGTATATGTGTAAATATTTTTGTAAAATATGCATGCATGGTTTTGAGAAAACAGTTGTGATAAAATTATGTCGGGATCGAACCTTATCTTATATTTTAATGAGGACCGTAGGTCCTTTATGATTGTAGTTGGATTTTGGAAAACATTAGAGTGTATTTTTTTATATACGTATGATTTTGTATTTTCGCTTGACCACCGTGCAGCTTAGCTATGCCGGGCTGGATTTTTTGTTAAATCTAAAGGTGTGGATTTTTGATAAAAGTGAAATTTTTATAAACCACGCTTCAAATAAAGTTTCAACGCTTTTAACCCGCTTAGCTTCATGGTAACTTGTCGGGCCGAGCGAGCTTGGCCGGGAGGGTGTTACCGTGGAGTTGCCAGAGATTTCCGTCACTAGGAAGGCTTGTCACGCTAGGCGCACCGCGGTCGAGTGGATTCACCCTATCGCCGAAGCACGGGCTCCCCGGGCGCCGAGAGGCCTTGGTGGCTGCCTGTACCAGTTAATCCGACTGCTAGGCGCTGTGGCCCGTGCCGAGTGGATCACCTCGCCAAAGCCGAAGCATCGGGCTCCCGCAATCGAGGCCTTGGGCGGCGTTCCAACCGAGCGCCGATCTCGACTCAGGCAACGTGACCTATGGTCGAGCCGGATCACCTTGTCAAAGCGAAGCATCGGGCTCCCGGCGCCGAGGCCTTGCGGCGTTCCGTACCGAGCTGATCTCGACCCGTTAGCGCCGTGGCTCAGGCCGTGGATCACCTCGTCAAAAGCGAAGCATCGGGCTCCTGGGCCATTGGGCCTGTGTCCCGAAGAGCTCTTTAAACCGAACCGCTTTGTCGTCTCGACTTAATTCTTTGGAAAGATGTGCGTGTCTTTAATGCTAATTTATGGAGAATTTGGAATGAGTGCGCGAATTCCCGAGTGCTTTAGCCTTCTTTATAAGTGGCGGTTCTGTTGCTCTGTAACCCATATTTTGAAGATTCTGCTTCTCATGGTGTGTAGATCAAGTTTGCGCGGGATGGAGTTTCGAAGCTCGATCGTTTTTGCGGAGGGCTCATCTGGAGACTCTAGTTCAGCTTTATCGGATCTCTGCTTGTGGGAGTTGTGTTTTTCCCTAGTCTCCCCTTTATGGGAGTCATGTTATTCCCTAGCTTTGTGCTAGGGAATGTATCCGGAGAGGGCGGTGCACCCCTTGTGCCGCTCTCTTCATTTTCTGTTCTTCTTTCTCTTCCTCTCCTTTCTTCTCCTTCTCCTTCTTTTCTTCTTTTTTTCCACATCTCATTCTCCCTTTTCCCTTTCCTTCCGCACAAACTCTTTCCATCCCTTTTCTTCTTCTCCTCTTTTCCACCTCTTTCCTCTCTTTTTCCTTCTTCTGCTCTTTTCTTTCCTTCTCCCCTTTCTTTTTGCCTCCTTCTTCTGCTCTTTTCGTCTCCTTCTCTTATTTTTCATTTATTTCCATCTCGTTTTCCTTTTTTCTTCCTGAAATTTTTTTTTTTTTTTTTTTGAGGGAACTGCTTGTACCAAGTAACCCAAAGATGTAAGGGATGACACTTCAAATTGTAATTGAATGTAATCTGATTGAAATAAAGAGAGATTTCTTTTTATGGCTATGAACTTTCTCATTACATAATTCTTCAGATTTCATATATCTGAGTCAAGTTAATATCTAACAAAACAACCGGACACGCTCAACTCACATCCGAGAATTGATACAGACTCTTATCTAACGTTACTACAAACCATGTTTACTCGGTAGAAACGCTTGGGCATGTCTCCAGATTCCATGTATGTTGTAAAAATTTTCCCTCCTCTGTCTGGAGCTCATAATTGCCTGGTCTGACGACTCGAGATATGATGTAGGCCCCGGGGCCAGCCCGCCTCCCATATGCCGGATTCTTCCTTGTTGGTAGGAGCTTTTTCAAAACTAAATCACCCGGCATGTAGCTCTTGGGTTTGACTTTTGGGTTGTAATACCTTGCCGTCTTCCTTTGATAGTCTTCCGTACGCCTTAGAACCTGCTCTCGTTTTTCCTCCAGGAGGTCTAAATTTAAACGGAGGGCCTCACACAGGTTCCACCTGTCGGCTAACTCGACCCCTCGGGGGATTTTAATCCGACTCGACAGGCTACCGCCTCGCACTGTGCCACTGAACGGGGTTTCCCGAAGTCACGACTCTCGTTGTCCCAGAGGCCCATAGTACCTCAGTGGAGGTATTCACCCATTTTCCTTTAAGATCTTCCAATTTAGTCTTCAAAGCGGCCTTAAGGGTTCTGATGGTGACTTCGACCTGACCATTAGACTGGGGATGCGCTGGAGACGAGTAATAATTCTTAATTCCGAGCTCGGCACAGCAATCTCTGAATTTGGCGTTGTCGAATTATTTTCCATTGTCTGATACCAGGGCTCTTGGGATGCCGAACCTGCATATAATGGCTCGCCATACAAAATTGCGTATCTTTGTTCTGTGATCATGGCTAAAGGCTCGGCCTCATCCTATTTGGTGAAGTAATCTACTGCGACGATGATGAATTTACATTGTCCCTTCCCAAGGGGCAGAGGTCCTAGTATGTCTAAACCCCATTGTTGGAAAGGCCAAGGGCTTGTGATTGACGTCAAGGGCTCTGACGGAAGGCGTGAGATCTCGCATGCCCTCGCGTATCTTGCACTTCACTCAGCTCACACAGCCTTGAGGCTGTAGGCCGCAGTATCCCCGTCTTAAGACTTTTCCCCGCAATGCCTAAGCTCCGCATGGTTTCCGCGATATACCTTCTCGCGGTACTTCCCTTAGCACGTACTCAATATTTTTTCCCGCGATGCATTTAAGGATAGGTGTGAAAACCCTCGATTGTAGAGGCTTCCCTTATGATTAGTGAACCTGGCTGACCTCGTCCTTACTTTAGCTGCTTCTTTCGGGTCGTCAGGTAGGCTCCCATCTATTATATAGTTCCAAATGGGGTCCATCCAACTCGGGTTCACCCAACTGGGCTTAATTTGTAAGTCGCTGCAGGGTCTATAGAAGGCTCCCAAGAAGGCATTCGACAGTGTGTAGTCATTGAGGTCTTCCTATGAGACTTTGCTAGCTTTGCCAAGGCGTCGGCTCGGGAATTCTCCGCTCTAGGGACATTCTTGACCCGAACCAGCAAGAATTTTTTCAATAAATCTCGTACCTTTTGGAGGTATAGGATCATGCTTCACTCGCCTCATGTCTTCTATTTATCCCGACTACCACTGAGTCATCAGCACTTAGCCGGTTAACTTCTAATGAATACAGGTTGAGGCCTCGCTTATGACTCGCCCCTCATATACTCGCCTTCATGTTAGAAGCGGAATCCGACCGAGCGCACTCGATGTTTATTCCTTCGAGGTGTTGGGATAAGATCCGCTTCCACTTCTTGTGCTCGACGCTCCATCCACCGAGTTTCCAGACGGGAGGTCGGTCACCTGCTTGGAGTACTTTAGCGGGTGTCTCGTCGATGTGAATTCCATGACGAAGTAGGCTAAGACCTGCCCTTTTATTGCAGTCTTTAGCTTGTACCGGATGTCGAACTCTCGCCGCCCCATGGCCCACTTCATCGCCTTCCCGAGACCCTCAAGCTTATGTAACACTTGCTTCATCGGGTATTCCGTTGGAATCTCTATAGTGTGAGCCTGGAAATAGGGGCTGAGCTTCCGAGCCGCGGTTACTAACGCCAAAATTAACTTTTCCATCCTTGGGTACCTCTCCTCCGCTCCTCCTCGTAGCTCGATCAAGCACAAGAAACCTGCAAGCCAGACCCGTTTCTTTGTCTCTCGACGAGGACATCACGCCAGAAGTCTGGCACAAATAAGAGTAGAGTGAGGAGCTCCCCTTCAATAGGACTTACTAGGATGGGAGGGGAACTCAAGTATGTTTTTAATGCTGAGAATGCTTCTTCACACTTCGTATCCCATTAAGGCCTTCTTCGTGACTCAAAGCAAAGGTCGGGCACCCTTATCACTCGCCCGATACTAACCCATTTTTAAAGTCGCAATCCTTCCGTCAATCGCCGAATCTCCTTATACCTAATGGTGACTCCGTGACAATGGCACAAATTTCTTTATTTTGTCCGATTCGCCCACCCCTGGTTGACTATGAAAACCCAAGAATTTTTCCTACGATAATTCGAAGGCACACTTAGTCGATTCAAATTCTTCATGTTGTAATTCTTCAGGATCCGAACGCCGTAGATGAGCGATGTGGAGCTCTACAGCTGGTGGATTTTACCAAAGATGTCATCTATGTACACCTCCATAAGTTGTGCTCTATTTGCTCAAACATCCGATTACCAACCTCTCGATAGTGGCTCCTCGCGTTTTGAAGTCCGAATCCGCATCACACGTAACAATAGGTTCCCCGCCGTGATCGAACGAGGTCTTTTCGGGCCTACTGGTCCATAGTGATCCGGTTAGCCTGAGAAGGCATCCATGAAACTCCGAGGAGTTCATGGCCCTGGGTCAAAGGCCCACGACGAGGTCGATCCCAAAGTAAACGTAGGAAGTCAGCCCTTCAAGTAACGCTGTTTATGCCTGAAGTCGCATACTGCAGCCGCTACTTGCCATTTGCTTTTCCGACGAAAGTACGACAAGCATAGCCATTCTCGGATATTCCACTTCCCGATCAAGCCCCGCTTGGAGGAGTTTATCGACCTCCGTTGATGGCTTACTTTCCGCGCGGGCTTCTGTCGACCTGGCCAAGGCTCCGGGCCGAATGCTCAACCCGCGGAGTAATTATTGTAGTGGGTCGCATTCCCCCATGTCCGGGCTGTTTCCATGCGAAGACGCCTTTGTTCTCGCCTCAAAATCGAGTCGGGGCCTTTGAGGCCTTCATAGCTTCGAGCCGATATAGCGCGATGTTCCTGGTCGTCATCCAACCACCGTTCTAATTTCAAGGTTTCGTCGGGTGAGCACCTCGTCACGCATGTCCAGCTCGTCCACATTCACGTTGTCGACCACTTTCTGCTTGACGGATGCCGAGTAGCACTCCCTGGCCACTCGCTGATCTCCTCGAACCATTCCAACTCCGCTTTCGGTAGGGAATTTAATTATCATATGGTAAGGGGAAGGTACTCCGCTCTTATCGGGCTGAAAGTGAAGGTCCGCCTAAAGATATTATAAGTAGATGGGGCGCTTCATAAATGCGTGTTGGACGGGTTCCGCCCCTTCCTATGCCCATCTTATAAAGGCTGACGCGAAGATGATGTCAACTGAACTTCCATTGTCAACTAGACCCGATGAACTCGCTTTTGTCATTAACCGCGCCGAACTACCAATGGGTCGTCATGGGGGTGCTGGAATCCCTCCAAATATGAGTCAGAAAATGTGATGGACGTGTCGAGCCGCGGCAATTTGGACACCGCTTGTATTTCCCTATTTCGACCGATCGCTGCCATGTGCCTTTCGCAGTTTAACCGGATTCTCCTCCCTGCACTTCCGTGAGATCACATGAATTTCTCCAAGAGGTTGCTGGTGCTGAGTCGTCGTCTGCCGAGGTGGTGGTGGTGGTTGCTGGGCCAGAGTTTGGTCCTGAGTCTGATTCTGAGGCTGATTTTTAGGGGTTATGAAACGTCTGAGGTTCCCGCGCAGTATTAGGTATTCTATTTCCTCAGTCAGACAAGAAACCGTGCTAAGGCCCGTAGTCCTTATGGAACTCGCAGAATACTTGCATTGCTTGTGGTGGGTCCGACTCATCTGAGCCACATCTCAGAACCGCTCGCTTCATCCTTCGCAAGACTCGTGATTCGTCACAACAAGCCGTGCGAGGCGGGAGTGAGCAGAACCCGCACTAACGCCATTCTTTCGACCGGTGGTGGACCTAGACAATCTCTGAGGTTCCCACGCCGTGGATCAAGCCCATCTTTCTTTGAGTCCTTTCACGGCTGTCGCTTGCTCTTGGGACTTCGTCCCTCGGGCGCCTGTCTCCGCCTCGCTTTTTCTCAGGCTTAAGAGCTCTCCTTCGATATAAGCGGGCCTCTTCATCGTTAATATACTTTATCTGCTTTTGCGAGCACCTCAGCCATGTTTGCTTGGGATTCTTCGAGATGGTAAAACATCAAGTCTTTGACCGAACTCCTAAGCCAAGAATGAATGCGCTGATCGCAATTCTTCGGCTTCGTATATCAACTTTCAAAATTCCCCAGACACCTTTGGACATGTGATCGTTGTGCGTTTTCTCGCGAGCCCCGTTTGATGGTCGGCGATGATACCTCGGCCGCATGTCCTAGCCCCAATGAAGTGAGATACGAACGCAATAGATAGCTCTCTGAATGAAGAGATCGATGACGGGGGAAGCCTGTTAAACCAGGCCAAGGCGGGGCCTTTTAATGTGATGGCGAAAGCCCGCATCGCATCGATTCGATACCCATGCGCTCCATCTCGATTTTTAGGCAAGATGATCGACTGGATCTCTGACACCGTCGAATGCTTCCACTCGGGCATCCCGACTTTGTCGAAGAGAAGTGAAGCACCTCGCACGCGGAAGGGTGATTCGGGCCATTGGCATCAAGGTGTCCATAGAGTCAAGTGCTCGTCCTCTAACTACCTCCTTCACACGACCGAAATCTTTGTTGAAGGTTCTGAACCTCTCGCTCCCACGATAACCCCCCTCCCGCTCCCGGGCTGAGGGTTGCGTAGGCTGCCCCGACACGTCCTCCGATCATTACTGCTGCCTCCTTCCGTGGCCGGCCAGGTCCCCAGGCCCCGGCCCTACTCGGATTCGTCGTTTTGCCTCGAGGAAACGGTCGAGATCGTGGCTGTCCTTCGGGGAGAAAGTCAGGATCTTCCTAAGCTCGCCGCCTCCCGTGGTCGCTAGATGTCCGCTCGTGAGTTGTTCCAACTCTTCTATCAAACGTTGATTAACGAGGCGGAGCGCCTCCACTTCATTCGTGTTGGCCTACATCGCTTCCAATGTATCAGGGGCTCGCGTTCGCCGCTGCACCGACGGTCCTCGCATCCTGACTCCGATCAAGCATTCCCGCCATTGCGGTTCCAAGTTGATACCATCGCGAATCGAGTGACTTTATTTGTAAAGCAGAACCTGTCGCTCTACGTACTTTACGCCAACCGATGATGCCTTTTTCAACCCGAATCGGGCCGGAGCGTGCAGTCGCCGGGTCGGACGCGGACCGACAAGCCGGGCCGTTGTGCCCTGGATTGTCGGGTCAGCGTAGGATTGCCGCATAGCGCTCTGCTTGCGTGCTCGACGTGGCTCTTCTCTGCAAAAAGAACAAGAAAGAAGAAGGGGTCAGGGCTTCGCCCGTAGCCGCTCCGATGCCTAAGTCAGTTTCTTTCTGAGAGAAAAGAGAGATTGCCTAGAGGGCGAATGTGTTGCGTATGTTTGCGTACCTTTCACCGTGAGGGTGGGTCTTGTATTTATAATAGATGTCTTACCAGTTGGATGATGACTAGGGTTCATTCCCATTGGTTAGGATATTTTTGTTATTATCGAAATCGGATTTGGTGATGGATATGGAAAGAGTAGTTTATTCGGGATAATCTTCATTCCTTATTGGGGGATCCGATTTGATGATGACGTGTTATTATTTTTCTTTCCTTATTGATGAGATTTGCAGGAGGATATATTCTATTTCCCTTGTCTTTGGGGGACTTCCCATAACCGGCCTTCTGCCGAGTAAGCTGGCCCTCCTTCGTGGCTGGCACTAAGGGCCCCGAATGCTGGCGTAGAGGGCCGGGAGGCCCAATGGGCCGGCCTTTCCTCGGGGATTTTAGGGATCATGGACTTCGCGCGACTCTTCTCGGGCTCCGACGAGTGGGCCTGTGAGCCTTATTTTCCACTCCCTATAAAAAACAAATACCTTTGTTTGGAAAAGGTTTTCATTCATGGCAACTTGCATGTGTGAGGGAGCTCCAAGAGACTCGGATATGGGATAGGGTGAGTCACATTCTCATCCAGGTCATGTAGACATTCGAGTAGGTTCATGAAATTGCTTGAATGTGATTGTTTGCCATGCATGTGCACTTAGGTGAGGAGTAACCCATGTAGGAAATTATCTCTACTGGGCTTTTCTCATCCTGTCGAGGGATCACCATTTCGGGTACAGGGAGCGATTGGGAAGGCGGCACTCATTAGGGACCGTTTGAGAAGAAAACCGGGTTGTGGCTTTGGTAGTTATTTTGTATACATGTATTAGGTTATAATTTTAATATATGTTGTATTAAGAGTAATGTAAAAACTTCAACCATGATATATATTTGGTCGATATTTATATTGTGAATATTGATGCAAAATTCAAGTGGCCATTATTTTACTCGCATTCGGGACCCCCGTGTGGTCATTGTAATTGTAGTGACAGTTTGTACCTCGGGTAGAGCTCCCGTACAAAGGAGAATCACCGTCTGATTTTCATGAGTGGTGCTCCAAGCTACCCGACATCCACGACTATTCCGCAGGTTGACGGGTTGTCAACGGATACCCCGGTTTTGGGGCGTCACATTAATAAATAAAATCGATGAATATTTCATTACCAAAAACCTCACAATAATCAACGTAACAAATTAATAATTATTAAAAATAAATCTATTCTCGTTTGGTTTTCCTCCCTAGCTGATAAGCTCTTGGAGCTTTGTGAATGAAGCTAAAGCTAGTATCGAAGGATTAAATTAAGACAGTTTTGTACAACCATTTCTCTTTCTTTTTTTTTCTCGTGTATGGTGGACGGGGATGGTTCTGCATACACCTCACTTGTGCTATAAATTTCCTCTTCGTAAAAACACAGATGCTTACCACCTCCCCTCTTTTTTTTCTATATATTTTATGGAAAAAATAAAAAGACTGCATATCATTCATCATAAAGTATCTCACAAACTTAAAATATGGAGAGCATTAAACCTAGTTTATAAAGATACATCTGACGTTAGGAATTGAGATGGTAACCAGAGATATCTATTGTCAAGATTGCACTCTAATGTCCAGGCTCTTCAAAGGATGGCATAATCCTTAAAATTTGTGATTCTTGGTACATATTTTTTAAAATCGTTTTTGAGAATAGTTTTTAAAAACAAATATAACATTATTTTGGAAATTAATTTTCAATTTTCCCAATTTATTAAATACAATTCTTGTCCAAAATGTATGATGACATTTTAGGTGAAACCTACAAAACAAGTAAGTGTTCTTATATATATATATATATATATATATATATATATATATATATATATATATATATATATATTCATTTTGTAAATCATTGTCTTTGTTTGAACTCCAAAAAGTGTTAAGGAAAGAAATAGTAAAAAAATTAGAGAAAATATAAAATGAAAGAGAATTTGGAGGAAGATAAAAAATAAGTTTAAACTTAATAAATTAATTCTATATATTTTATTCAAACTCATTTTATTTGTTTATCTTGGATTATATAATGGCTAAGAAATTTAAAAATATGCAAAATTTTAAAAATTTTTGATTATATTTGATTTTTTTTTATATTTTCACCTCAGATAATCAAATATAAGAAAATTATTAATTTTTTTTCTTTCTCTAATATTTTCCGGATTCCAAAGCCTTAATATTTTGTTCTTTTGTTTTTACAATGATTTAGTATGAAAATTTTCATTTCCTTTCACCCCTTTATCACGTAAACTAGACCTTGCAATACTAAGTACGTGTTTCAAAAGTTAATAAAACATGAGTAAAAAAAATTTCTTAACTTAGCTTTGATTTATTTTGTGATAAAATAAATTCTCAAACAAAACTAAAAGAAGAAAAAAAAAAAAATATTATGCACCGGCGCACTTCAAAAACAAAATGAACAAACTCGACTTTTATTAATTATATAATATTTAAAAATAAATAAAAAAAGGGAAAAGAAGAGGATGAAAAGTCGCCAGCATTGGTACCGTACCGCAACCATTTCTATCCAAAGGCTACTATATTATATAATAATAATGTACCAAAAATAATTATATATATATATATATATATATATATATATATATATATATATATATATTTTTTTTTTTTTTTCTTTTCTGGGTTTTCCATATCTCGATTCGGGGCATTAGCTTACAGATCCGTGGATCTTATGGGGTTTTGGGTCTCGAAATGTGGAGAATGATGGGGGTTCGGAATTTTGTTCTTTAAATTCAATATTTTTTGTATTCTCTGCTTTTTTCATAACCCAAAAAACTGTGTTTTTGTTATTCTCCTTTTTTTTTTCATAACAAAAAAAAATTTAAACAAATTCTAACTTTTTCTATGTTTTTACTTAAAAAATTATTCATGGTTTTACTAAAGTGACATTATTTTAACTTACTTTAGAAACTATTTGAGAACATTAAAAAAAAAAAAGATTTATAAAGATTCTCAAGTTCTTAAATAAGTCTTTATTTTAGATAATATTAGAAATTGTATTTGAAAATGGTCTAGGCCTATGAAACTTTTGATGTTGTATACTTTTAAGACAAAATTTTGTTTTTTCAATATTTTTTAATTCAAATTTCTTCTTCAAATATTTTGTAGTTTTTATAAACTCTTCAAAAGTTTCAACAAGATTTAAATCATCAATATATAAGATAATAATCTCAAATTCGATTTGCAATTTCTTAATAAAAATGCACGAGCATATAAGGTTGTTCACACATCATTTTCTTTAATAAATATGCACTAAGACAATATTACCACATGTATATGGATTGCTTCAGTCTCCATGTAAATCATTAATATAACTTGATTTATTACATGTTATAAGGGTTTGTACTATTTACTTCAAGCAATTTAAATCCATCAGAGATTTTCACATACACACACACACACACACACACACATATATATAATTATCTATGGTATCCATATAAATATGCTTTGACAGCATCCGTGAGGCTAATATCCAGTCATTCAAAGACTGTTATGACACTTTCGTACAAATACCCATTTGTACTCTACAAGTTTTATACTTTTAGACATTTAGACTACATGTTTAGAAACTTCTTATTTTATTAATAATTGTGATTATGTATGCATAGCCCTTGTCCATTTTGACAAATAATTTCTTTTTCTGTATTCTTTCACATTTTGTAGTTATGGATTTTCATCATTTTGTATGATGTCTAAGACCATTTAGAAAATATTATAAAAATAAAATATTATTTCAAACTCATTTTTAGGTTTTTGCCCATATAGAGTCTTATAAACAAACTTACTAGATACTTGGTTCAAAATATTAGCTGCAGTTTTCAAATCTTCACCCCACAAGAAATCAGGTAATGAGAAATTAATAAGCATATATCACACCATATCAAGAAATGTGTGCTTCTTGATCTCCGCAATCCCATTATATTGAGGAGTACCATACATTATGTACTAAGAATCAATGCCACATTTTTGAAGGTATTTCGCAAATGGTTCAAGGTTGCGTCCCGCCTCATCATATCTACCATAATACTCACAACATATGTCATAATGAACCATTTTGATCTTCTTCCCTTGTTGGAACTTAACTTTTGCTTTGAAATATTTGAAGGCCTCCAAAGAGTCAGACTTTTCACGAATGAGCTCAACAAAACCATAATGAGAATGATCATTAATGAACGTGATGAAATATTTGTGGCCACCTATAACAGGAGGGGTGAATGGGCCACTACTTATTTATAGAAAAATAAATTCGACAGCTTCATTGTCAATTAAAGTAGTTTTGATACCCATTATTGAATTTTTTTGTAAGATCAAAAGCATTTATTAAGCCCAAAACAATTAATTAACAGTAAAAAAAAACCCAATAAAAGTATTACAAAATAAAAAATTTATTAAACAAATAAGTATATTAATTTGTAGTGTGTAGAAAAACATACCTGGAACGGATCCGAAATTATTGACTGTTATTTATCTCAAAAGAAATCTGTAAGGGGTAAGATAAAAAAGAAAGATGGTTAAGATTGAAGATGAATCTTTCATTTCTCCAAAGAGTGTTCTACTAGACCCTTATTAAATTTTATGATTTTATTTACTTATATATATAGAGCATAAAAGAATAATTAGACTTTAGTCAAATAGATTTATCAAAGCAAAGGAGAATATAGAACCATGGACTCATAGCTAATTAATATTAAACCATCATGTAAATGATCCATAATTAACATACATAATTATATAATTAAAATTATAGTATAATTATGTTTATTTTATAATTCATAAATTAATCTATGACAATATGATTGAGATATAAATCATGGAAATAAATTATAGAATAAATAATTGGTTTTCTAATTCATTCTACATTTTTTTCTTCCTTGTGACTCTTGTCTTAAAGTGTTGAATGAATTGTGCTGACTCTTGTCTTGGGGTGAGTGGCAGACAATGAAATCTATTATTGAGATTTGATTTTTGCATAAGGCAGTCCATCCTCATTTTTTTATTAGTTATGAGGGCCTGTTATCAAATAATCCATTCTTCATACCTGTTCAAAGGCTTACATCTGCGTGATCAAGCCACGCGCCTGCAAAGCAATGATCAACCTGCCCTTGAGAGCAGCAGAATTATTAAATCATTGAGCTTATTTATAATTTATAATATATAATTATATATTTAAAAATAAATAATAAATATAGGGTATTTATGGTAAATATTTGCATTTTGAGAAATAAAAGAGTGAGAAATTAATAAACATATATGGCACCGAAATATGCGATTCCTTCTCTCTATAATTCCATTATAAAAAAGCCAAAAAAGAAACGCCAACTTACCCAATTAAGTTTATGAAAAGTATTTCAATATTAAAGGATTAGTTTTGTAGCAAACTAAAGTGAAGCATCTTCTTTCTCAAAAACGATGGTTTTTATATAGGAACTAAAGGGGATAATAAATAAGGGGGGAAGAAGTAGGAGATGCAGCTGTAAATAGTACATACACTACCCAATTTTCTTCAATTCATTAAAGTCAATTTCGCTCCTCCAACCGCATTTATTAATTCAATCATCCAAATGGGAAACTCCTTCTGATATTTAAAACAAAACACAGTACAATAGTGTTGAAATAAAAAGGATTAGGTTTTTTTTCTCCATCATCATGTACATGGGTTTTGCTCATTTAATTTGAAGAAATTGAATTAAAAAGGACAAATTTAAAAATATTTTAAGGTAAATTTCTATAAAAGTAACTTTAAAATATCATAATTTGGGGAAAATGCTCATAAACTAAAGATAAATCTTCCACACTTCGAAATGGTGTTTTTTTTTACCTATTTTTGATTTTAAATAATGTATTGTCATTTTATAAATAACTTAATTTATATCACTTTTAAAATGACCATTATATCCTAAAGGTACAATGTAAGACCCGAGAAAAATCCAAATTTCTCAAAAAGGGTAAAATCGTAATTTCGGTCAAAAATCCGAAATTTATTCTCTGGATCTCGGATAATGAAACGGATTTCACCGTTGGAATTGTCTCGTGAAATCTAGCTACCACGTCGAATTTCGTCGGTCAGGAGCCGGTCGGAATTTGCGCGTTTGGCGTCGAGAGTTTCGGTCTTGAGTAAAATGACAAGTCTGTGACAAAGTCACATATAACATGTTCTCATGTTACCTGAGGTCTGCGTGGGTAGAGATGATGGAAATGAGCAGTAGGGATAGTGCCGTCTCGAAAATCAGTAGGGACAAAATGGTAATTTTGGAATTTGATTAAATAACGAAAATGACATAATAATAAGCCGATGGTGTCTTCTTGAAGGAGTCGACACGGAGACGTGGGGCGGGAAGCATGGACGGCGAAATAGTGTTTAGAGAGAGAAAGAGACTTCTCTCTAGATATCGGGCAATCAAATAGATTTGGAATTCGTCGAATAGCTTCAAGTACACTCTACGCGCCAGGCCTACGCGTGGACGCCGGTTTTAAGGAGTTTCGACAAACTCAGTGGTGAAGTTCATCTCGCCAGGTTTTACACTTTATTTAAGTGTTTTATAATGTTTCGGTTGGATTGAGGCCTTGAACGGCCGTTTGATCGATCCCAAAACTTGGGGCCAGGGTGTGTAATTTTAAGCCCAAATTGTGCGGTCAGGTGGCTGAGCTCTGGCCCCAGTTTGAAATTTGTTAGTTGTCTTTGTCAAATAAATCATGTGTTGTGATATCGTAAAAGTAGGAATGGTAGTGAAATTCGAGGGTTCACAAAGTGAGCGGAGTGATTGGTGGTGGGGAGCATTGGCAGGGTTTCACTGTTCATATAAATAGTGTTAGAAAAGAAAAATAAAACCAAAAATATCTACTTGTTGTAGAAACCTGGAAATATAGACGAATGTTTGGACATTCGAGCATATAAACATAATCTTTTGCAAAATAATGGTTATTGACAAAGCCAAAATAAATTAAAACAATATGAAAAGGGAGAATAAACCAGTTGGAGAAGCAAGCCAGAGTCTTGTGAAATTCACAATTTCCGCCAAGACAGTCGCCTTCTCGGGTTGGTGTAGGGACTCGAGGGCGTCTGTCTCCTGAGATAAAGCGGGTGTCGAGATGAATTAAATGGCAGCTGTCGCCACTCGTGAGCGATGATGTGTTTGCACTATCAGGCAAAGGGCTGAAGGAAGAGGAAAAACCCAGGGACTGATAACCTCTTTTTTTACTGTTCTTCTTGAAATACCCCATGACCTTTATAGAGGAGAACTTGTGCTTTTGGAATGCCAAACCTTTTGGCTTGAACTTTTAAATTCGAAATTAATTATTCATTGAATGTCATTAATCTCGTTCATTGAGTGTCATTAATTCTTATAACAGAAATCGAAAATTATGAACAAAGAATTATCAGGTGAATGTCATCCATTTCATTCCTATATCGGCATAATTCCCCACATGAGCAGAAATTGATGACTAAAGGCGAGGGCGAACATGGTGATAGAAACAACGGTTGAAGAACTTGCATAGGAGAGGTAGGTGTTCACCCTTCTTGAACCTTCTACAACAAATATCATTTATAACCTGGCTGGCAGTGAACCGATGTTATTGAACCTGTGCATACATTTACATTGACGATGACATATCTCACGAGGAATCTTCGAGCCACGATTCAGTTCTCACTTTTATGTCCATTTTGGCATTGGACATGCGCACAGTTCTCTGAGTTTAATAGGAGTGTGCCACTAAATTCAATTCCCTCAATGACCCCACTTCCTCTTACATAGGTGATCTCTGTAAATTAAGAGTATTCATTATTCTTCTTCGTAATGCTTAGAGATCATTAAAAGCATAAGCTTAACCTTCTTATGAGCATCCTTTACATTCATCATAGGAATGGACATGATAATATCCCACCGGTGATTGTATGAAGTCTTTACAGATTTGGTTGTCCACTTTGAACTTTGAATCTTGGGATCTCCGATCGGCTGGAGTTGGGTATCCATTGCATCGACTATTCTTTTCTGCGGGCTTTAGTCCATTCCATGATGACTTTTCAATGACTCTCTGTTTAACCCTTTGGTTAAGCGGATCCTTAATGTTATCCTTAGATTTTACATAATCATAGAATAACTTGAGTTGAGGATTGTTGTTTAATGGTATTGTGTACGACGGATATACAGACTTACCATTATACATCTTTGTCTTCTACCGATGCGCGGATTGATGCCATGATGTATGCGTATTGGAGGCGCGGCTTTGTGACTTGAATCTCCAGGAAGTGGGCGTAGCCATTACGCCTCTTCCCCACATTTGTCTAGTCTTTATGGCTTCGGATTCCATTGTGGATACGCGATAGTAGTCTGTTTTAAGGATTTCCATGATCTGCATTTGCACCTCTGAGTGTAAGAAGAGCGTAACCAGCATGGGATTTTGAGTCTTTATCTATTAAATATCAATTAGCATCAACTGTATCTTCAAGTCGACAGGATATCTTATTGTAGTGCAGCCCATAGTCACGAGTGAATCGTAAGTATTATAATACTCTCATTATTCCTTGCGATGCATAGCTCGAGTTGCCTTTCAGTGTGCCTACTGGTTTATTATTGCATGGTATGTGTCTTGTACAACTCATTAAAGTACATTAGACTCCTATCACCTAGAATTATTCATGACAACCTCTCTCCTTTATTCTTGGAAAAGTGTAGAGTTACATCACAGGTGTTCATTATGCAGTTTATCCTTATCAAACTTCCTAAGAATATTGTCAACATAGTGTGGCTGACTTAGCACGAGTCCATCGATGTTCTTTTGATTTTATTCCCAAAATAACATCGGCAAAGTCCCTATGTCTTTCATGTCAAATCTTGAATTCAACATGTTCTTGGTAGATGTAATCATCTTATCATCAACTACCGCCAATCGGCATGTCATCTAACGTCTGAGCTTATCTGATGACATAGCCATGTTCATCATCTTTGACATAGACACATGTCACATTCATTGATTTTGAATCCATGTGACAACTTATAACGTTGTCCAATTTCTCATGCCATTGTTTCGGTGCTTGTTTTAAATCATCTGAGGATTTCACCAATCTACATACTTTCATTTCTTGTCGACGAGAGAACCCTCGAGTTGCTCCATGTAGATTTCTTCATTCGATCTCCATTTAGAAGAATTTGTCTTGACATCCATTTGATGCCTCATGATCTTTTAGTCTGACAGTGCAAGCACCATCCTTATGGAGTTTATTCGCAAGTCAGGGGAGAATGCGTGTCAAATAATCGGACCTCGGTTTGCACGAAGCCTTTGATCACAAGTCTTGCCTTGTATTTGTCCTATTGATCCGTCTGCTTTCCGTTTCCTCTTAAAAATCCGCCTTGGAACTTAGGAGTTTACAGCTCGATAGAAGATCTACTAGTTCCCAGTATGGTTATGCGTATGGAATCAATTTCACTTTGGTACCTCTTTCCATGAGACTCTCGAAGTAGAGTTCCGCGCCTCTTTATGGGTTTGAGGTTCCCGCCCGAGGCATGTAATGTCAAAAAAATCTGGACCAGTGATTTTTGTCGCGCGCCACTGCTGTGCCTTTGGGTTCCTCTCAGCGGTATCTTCATCGACTATTTTCATGAATAGTCTCCAACACTCGTTTTTTGATGAACTAGGCTTTTCCTTGGATCGTGTGGAAACATCCTCAGAATGATGCATTCCTCGATTCCATTATATCGTGTGCGGTGAATATCAGGGATATTAGACTCATAAGCGAAATCGATAAAGCGACCTTTGATATGTGCATAACCCGATGAAGATGCAATCAATAGTTTTTAGGTCTATTCTCTCACCTTTTGGGTGGAGGAGCTACTTTCGCACAACGGACATCCCCACACTCGTAAGTATTTGTAGGATGGCTTCATTCCTTTCCATAACTCATATGGAGTCTTTTGCACCTTTCTTTTTAGGTACCTTATTTAGAAGGTGAACAGCGATAAATGGCTTCTTTCCCCACGTGTTTTGTGGTAGACCAAAGCTTTCTCGGCATTGCATTCGTCATTTCTTTTAGAGTGCGATTTTTAAAACCGACCACTCCATTAGATTGTGGCGAATAAGGTCTTTGTGGTTTCATGCTCCATAATCCCATGTGAACGAGGTCCTTGAATGGCGATTCATACTCTCCACCTCGTCACTTCTCAGCACTTTAATTTTCCTATTGAGTTGATTCTATCAAGCAGTTTTGTAGAGGAATAATTCTCTGTCGCCTCATACCTACTTTTAAGTAAAGTACACATAACAGTACTTGAATTGCTATCATCCGCAAAGAGAATAATAAATATTTATACCACCTCTTGTTCTGTGCGAGCTTCCAAATCGCATATATAAATATGGATTAAGTCGAGGAGTTAGGTATTATTAACAATCTTTGAAAAGATGACTGGATAGTTTTGTCTAAACCCTGAGTTCACACTTGTGCTTTGCATCAATTTGGAAAGTTGGTATATGATTTAAAGTTAATTAATTTCGCAATGTATCATAATTAACATGTCTAATCTACCATGCCATAGATTAGATGACTAAAGAATATAAGTAGAACTAGCTTTATTCATGTCGACTTAATGATAGTCATTACATTAAGCTTCCACATACCGCCACTCATATACCCTTTTCCGACATACATTCCGCTCTTTGATTAAACAAATTTATCGGACTCAAACACCAACCGAAATCCATGACTATTCAGCAAAGAACCAGACACCAAATTCTTGCGGATTTCAAGTACATATAACACATTTGTTAGAGTGGCTCTTTCCCGAAGTGCATCTTGAACCACCTTGCCTTGCCCTTTGATATCCGTGTGGCGAGTTCCCATGAACACCTTTTCCTCAGTCTCGATTGGTTCAAAGGTGGAGAACTATCATCTTATCGAACGGCCTTACATGGCGGGTAGCACCGATTGTCAATCCACCATTCCTTAGGATTTGATCCCACCAAGTTCACCTCAGAGATCACTGCAGTAAGGTCAATTTCAGACACATCCTTGGAGAGGTCGTTAACCACATTGGCTTCCTTAAGTTTGTTTTTCTTCGGAAGTCTGCAATCAGGAGATTTGTGACCTTGCTACCCACAGTTGATGCATTTCCCGATGAACTTTTGCTTCTTGAACACTCCCCCCTTTTGGTCTGACTTAGGTGCCTTTTCCTTTGTTGTTGCCTTTTGAACTTGGAACCTTGGCCATGCATTGCAAGTCAGTACTCAGTATCATTGGGATTGTGTGCCATTTGGCTTGAATGTAGTGGGAACCATGGTGTGCGAACAATGTCCATTTCTCAAGTTGGAGTACTACGTAACAAGATACATTCCCCGAGAAAATTTGGAGGGGTCATCAAGCGGTCCCACTTGTTCAACCTTCTTGGACGGAACTTCTGCGTTTTTTTTGTGGTTTTCAAATTCTAGGACCACAAGAGGGTGTAGCGCAGAGCTGCAGGAAATCAAGAATAAAGTTTTAACTTTAAAAGACTTTTCTCATATCATATATTCTCATGAAAATATCATGACAAAACATGTGGCTTAGTGGTAGAGCATTACTAATTTGAATGCAGTACAGGGTTCAGCCATCCTCGTACTTTGTACTAGGGTTTCCTTTTGTAAACCCGACAAACCCACTTGTTTGTTTGGTTTGTAAGGTGTCCCACTCTTTTTCTTTTTTCTAAATAGAAACAACGAGAATTCTTAAAACAAAGAAATCTTTTTTTTTCCTTTAGGAAAATAGAATCCTTTTTTTCTTTTAGAAAATAGAAGTTCTCATAACGAAGCTTAACCAGGGTGCCAAAAATAATTTCCTTTTTTCCTTTACAGCAAACGAACACCAAAAATAATTTTTTTTTTTTTTTCCTTCGCATACAAACCAATCACCAACTTCTTGTGGAGTTAAAAAGTTTGTCTTAAGATTGTTAGAAAAGAAAAATAAAACCCCGAACATCTACTTGTTGGCAAAACACAGGAAAGCATAAACCAAATGTTTGGACATTCCAAGCATCATAAACATAATGCTGCAAAATAATGGTTATTCAACAAAACCAAAATAAATTAAAACAATAAGAAAAGAGGAGAATAAACCAAGTTGGAGAAACAACCGAGTCTTGTGAAATTCACAATTTCCTTAAGACAAATTCGCCTTCTCAGTTGCTTAGGGTTCAGGTGCGATCTGTCTCCCGAGGATAAAGCGGGTGTCGAGATGGTGGGCAAAGCGCTGTCGCCACTCAGACGACCCGATGATGTGTTTGCCTTATCACTAAGACAAAGATGAAGGAAGGAAAAACCGAGACTACGATAACCTCTTTTTTTCTTGTTCTTCTTAAATACCAGAAGCGACCTTTATATAGAGGAAGACTTGACCTTTTGGAATATAAACCTTTGGCAAACTTTTGTGAAATTACGAGAAATTAATTATTCATTGAATATTAATCTTATTCATTAGTGTCGTGTTCTATAAGCTGAAATCAAAAAATTATAGGCTGAGATATCCGAGTGAATGTCATCCATTGTTCCTATATCCAGGCGCAAATAGTGTTCCTGAAAATATTTTGTGATAATGTGTTTTGTTAAGTAATTCAAATTGAATTGCTCATTGGTTGTTAATTAGCCCACGTGAAATTTAATTTTGGTGTAATGGAATGTGAAATTGCATAACATGTTTGTGTGATTTAAATTAATATTGAATATATGCATTATTATGTTACATGTATTATATAATTGTATTGGAATTGGCATCATGCAGTCCATATGCACTGGGGCACCCTATGTAAGACCCGAGAAATTCCAATTTATGGAATAAGGGCAAAATCGTAATTTTGGTTATAAAATTGTAATTTCGGTTAAAAATTCCGGAATTTATTCTCTAGAGCTTGGATAATGACAGTTTCATAGTTGGAATGGCGTCTCGTGAAATCTAACGCGCGTAAAATTTCGTAGAATTGAGGCGATTATTCGGGTTGACCACGTTTTGAAGGCATCGCGTTTGAGTCTTAGTAAGCGATTTTAAATCTGACGAAAGAAATCACATATAACAAGTACTCATGGCCGCCATATAGCGGTATGAGTAGATAAATGATGAAATTGTGGTAGAGATAGTCTTAGAATATAGCGGAGAAAGAAGGGAATTAATTAATTAAATTTATTTAAGTCACTACATGCCAAAAAAATGCTACAGTGCCGTCTCTTCAAAAAGAGAGAAAGAGGCAGTGGCTGGGGGAGGAAGACGGAGGGGAGGAGCATAAGCAAAAATGGAGGTTTTAGGTGTGAGAAGTCGACGTATGCTTGAGAATGTGGGATGGTCGGATGGTGGGTCTTGGGATGAGGAGGGAGGGCAACCTCTGCGAAGGAGGGCTTCGCGTGGGTATCAGATTTGAGGAGTTCTGACAAACTCCGAGAGGTAGGGGTTTCTCCCTACTTGAGTTTTACTCCCGTTTTAAGTGTTTTATGAATGTTTGAGTCGAATGAGGCCGTTAGGGGCCGTTTGATCGATCCCAAACCTTGGGACCAAATTGATAGAAATTTTTTAAACCAAGAATGTCCAGCCGTGACGTGAGGGGCTGTTTGGTGCCATGCTTGATGAAATTTTGTATTAAATCATGTATTGATTGGAATGAAGTAGGAAATGGCGTGAGGCAGGTTCACTAAGTGAACTAATCAATTTGTGATTTTTAGGAGATAGTAGCGAGGGTTTCACTATTCCGAGAAACGATCATTTTGCGAAAATAAAATATTTTTGTGAAAATATGTGTTTGGTCGAGTGATTTAAATTAAATTGCTCGTGTTTGATGTAAACCTCGATGAGTAATTTTGATATATGAAATGAGAATTTAAACGCCCAGTTGTAATGAATTGATTGTTTGTAAATATATGCATGTTTATATATTTACATGAATTAAAGCGTATTGGGGTAAGCGTACATGCATTATATGCCTTTAGAACACCACAGGATTATAGGAGTGAGTGCATGAGATGATCAGAAAGAAAACGAGTTGGAGGGTTGTCTAAAAAAATATCAATTATCGGAGGGTAGTCGAATTAAAAATATCAATCGTCGGAGAGGGCACGATTGATATTCATCGAGGAGGAGTATCAGTCATGAGCAAATAATATATCGATCGTCGGGTAGCCCGATTGATATATACACATCGGTTGTCCTGAACCAATAAATAATGAATTTTCATACACCCAGGCTTGGCGAGTGTGATTGAGATCGGTGAGGACTGGGATGCGAGTTAGTCATGTAGACATTTAAGTAGGATCATGCATTTTACTTGAATGTGTGTTTAATTTGGAACATTGCTAGCTTAGGTGGTGAGTAGCCCACTTAGGCGATTCTCCTCTTGACGTTAAGCTCGCCGTCGTGGGACCCCCTTTTCTGAGTACGGGGAGCGTGCGACGGCTCCATCCTAGAGAGAACAGGTTAGAAGAAAAATGATTTGTGGCTTTGGATTTATAGTGTATACATGTATTAGAATGTTAAAATTTTTAATATGTGTTGTATAAAGGAGAATTGATTACCTCTCTTGTAACTATTGGATATATAGTTGGACTCGTGATTGGTATAATATTCAGAAAATCTACTGTTTATAGGCCCAAATAGTATTGGATATATATTGCATATATTGGATTGTTTGGGACAGGTAAATGCAGGTTTTATACAAGTATTGTATTTGGGTAGAGCTCATTACGGAGACTCTACGGGTGCTTCGTGAAAATGTCGGGTCACGGAGCATTCGTAGAAATGTCCATCGGGTTGACGGGTAGTCGACGAATGCAAGGAGTTTAAGGCGTCACACCCTAAAACAATAGGAGTAAGTGCATGAGGTGATTCTTGAGAGAATGGTTTCGGAAGGTTGACTAAATAATAATAATTATCGGAGGATAGTCCATATAAATTATCAATCGTCGAGATCGGCGATTGATATCTCACGTCGGAGGAGTAGTCCACTAAATATAACATCGGAGTCGGTCCACTACTTATATCGGATGGTCGTCCATAAATAAAAACAAACATATTTGTTGAAATAAGGTTTTCTCATACGTGGCTTAGCGAAGTGTGAGAGGAGTTAGTGAGGAGCTGGGATATGAGTTGATCATATAGACATTCAAGTAGGATCACACATTTACTTGAATGTAATGTTTTCATTGGGCATTGCATATGCACTTAGGTGAGTAGCCCCGGTGGGGTGATTCCACTCGTGAGCATTAGCTCACCCTGTCGAGAGATATTATTTTCAAGTACATGGAGCGCACGGGGAGACGGCTCATCATAAAAGCGACTTTAGAAGAGGCCCAGGGTTGTGGCTTTAGTTTATTAATATTGCATGTATTAAATTCTATAATTTTGATATATGTTTGTATAAAGAGTAATTATCAACTCTTGAACCATGAAAATTGGTTAAGGATATATTGGTTAAGTGATGATGCGAGGGGGTCCCGTGGCGGTGTTCTTTCTCATTTGGACCACTATGTGGTGGATTGGATGTGTTAGGACATGTTATGCTAAGGGTAGAGCTCCGTATAAAGGAGGCTGGCCGATTTTTCGTGAGAGATGTCGGGTCACCCAGAGCATTCAGTGTTTCGCGGAGTTGGTGGTCAGCGGACCCGGGAATGGGGCGTCACATACAAGATTACGTCACCTCTCATTATATCTATCATAATACTTTCCATTTATGTCAGAATGAATAATTTTGATTTTCTTCCCTTGTTGGAGCTTAACTCTTACTTTAAAATATTTGAATGCTTTAAAAGAGTCAGATTTCTCAAGAATAGTTTCAATAATAATACTTGTGAATGATCGTGATGAGCTTGTGATGAAATATTTGTGAGTCACGCATATAACGGGAGGGGTGAATGACCCCTGAAATATATGGATGAATAATCCCCAGACAAATCGATAAATACTGTCGGCCTTAGCATCCATGATCTTGATGATCATTTTACCACTTTATATAATTTTACAGTATCAAATTTTGATAAAGCTGAGATCCATAACATAAATTTGAAAAAGGCGTACCATGTTTAACAAGTAGCAAAACAGTTGAAATTCAAAAATTGAAAGAATAAAATAGTAGTAGGTAATTAGCAGTGTTTTGAAAACCGGACCGTCGATCGGTCATAAAATCGATTTGATTCAATGCAAAAAACCAATAGTGAATCAAGCCCAGGATAAAAACGTTTAATTGATGATCGAGCCCAGGTTCTCGGTAGTCGAGCAATTAAGCTCCCATAAATTTTTTTTTTTTTAGTTAAAAATATTGTTTTGCTTAGGGTTAGAAGACTTGTAATTAAAAAAAAATTCAATCAAATATTATAAGCCTATGGATTGGAACATGGAAGGACAAATTACAAATGAATCAATTTATTATACATCATTATGATTATTTAAATATTAATATAAATAAATTATATATTAGTGTTAATTAAATATATATTTATATAAATAAAATTATTTATTTTTTTAATATGTTTTCATATTTAAATATTATATATATTTTTAAAATATTTATTTATATAAAAAGTAATAAATAATATTTTAAATATTATTGATATATATTTTAAAATTTAAATATAATATAAATAATATATTTATTGATTGTGATTCGATCCTTGTCGACGATAACACGTAAGCGATAACTTTTCTCATTGGAATCATATAGACGGTTTTAAAACATTAGATAAGAGTGGGTGGGTGTAAGAAAGGAAATCAAGGCGTCACAAAAGCGTGGAACATCTTGTTAAGGTGAGGGCATTTGCGTAAAGATAGGAATAGGACACGTCGTTCAGGCGTTGGCTAATTAAATGCTTCCATAACTGCATGCGAATTCCTATAGAAAGAGATAGAGAAGAGGTGGTGGGAAGGAGTAGTAGGTGGCATAATTAATATGCATCAGTTAAATTTGAAATTGAAATTGAGAATTTGAAAGGATAAAGGTGTAGTAGGTGGGGGCGTCTGAAAATGTGGACAATCTTCCATAAATGAGGGGCATTTGCGTAAAAAGACAGGAATAGGACACATCGTTTCAGGGTTGGATAATTCAATGCTTCG
Organism: Tetrastigma voinierianum; assembly: GCA_016808115.1. Lineage (NCBI taxonomy): Eukaryota > Viridiplantae > Streptophyta > Magnoliopsida > Vitales > Vitaceae > Tetrastigma > Tetrastigma voinierianum. The sequence continues at coordinate 277,720 of JAEQBH010002122.1, read as the reverse complement.
CCAATTACGCGAGTTCGGGCTGAGGAGGTGGTGGGAAGGACGTCTTGGTGCGTACCCAGGTGTAACCTGCAGTCAGGAGAGTGTCTGATGCGCGTCTTGTGGGGGTGTATAAGAGTGCGAGTGTCGTGGCACAACGTATTTAGAGATGAGTGGGAAATTATAAATTTTGGGCAGATTTGGTACTTAAAGCAAAGTCTGAGTGTCATTTAGCGAGGATATGTAAGGCGTAATTAAGTTAAGAGATGGTAGTAGTAGGAATTTGAAAGTTGGATTTGCGATTAAGGAAAGTTGAGGGTGAAAGTATAATTAATGGAAGTTTAAATAGTAAATTAATAATAATGGTGCAGGAATTTTCGGGGAAGTCTCGAAATTCTCTCTAGATCTCCGGATAATGAAACAGACTGTAGTTAAGTTCGGTCTCGAAATCCTAGTGACTAGGAAAGTTTCGTTAAGAATTAGGAGCGGAGTCGAGATATTTGCAATTTCTAGGCGACGGGTTTAAAAGTGAAGCCGAAAGCGGGATTTGAAAATTAGAAAAATAATGATAGTTAAGGAATATTTAATTAGGATAAAGAAGAATTGAAGCGGAATGAAATAAATTGTTTGGGGTTGAAAGCCAGACAGGAATGAAGAGAAAGAAAAAAGGATATGTGGGTCCCACATAAAAATTAAAAAAAAAAAAAAAAGATGGCACATCGATGAATGGCGGGCGGTCGGGCTGGGAGAGCGAAGCCTTGAGTTTTACTTTTATTCTTTAGTTTCTTTCGGATTCTCGAGTTCTAGCAGTCGGTTCGTCGGGATAAACCACGAAAAGTCTTCTACTGTTGGCGAGAAATTGCGCGTGATCACCCAGCATGAGGACTGGCCAGAATTCGGGTAAATGTCACGAAAAACCCAAATTTTTAGTTTTCTGGTCTGTTATTCTAATTAGTGCGCTTTTTCGGACTGATGGAAATTAAAGTTACTCTGCTTGAAGAAAGGCTAACGTGGACACAAAATCTTAGCTTTTTATCAAACTTGAAGGTAGGAGATTTCTACTTTGTATTATTCGAGCCTAAAGGCTATATAATGTTGGAATATTCTTAGAAGTAATAAATTCAATCCCAAATTTTAGGCGAGTTTAGAATTTTTTAGAAAATTTTAAATTTTGGAATTATTACTAGACCGATCCATTGAATTCGGAATTTGTTTCGAACTGATTTTAGTTAAAATTTGAGTTTTTATTCGAACTGATCGGACGGAAATTTTCGAAATGTTTTGGTGTTTTAGTATATGGAAAGTCCCTTTAGTGCAGAATCTACAACCATATGTTACGTGAATGACATTTGGGGCGCGTATTTTAAAAAATTTTAATTTTATGAAGTGTGCAAATTGCTTGGTTGTGCTGACGTGTGTGATCAAATACATCGAGTGTGTAGGTTAAAAGTAAAGGCGGGGAAAAGTGTGGGCTGTGCTGCCGAGTTTATGAAAGCGAGAGGGTGGGTGTTACAAACTCATTTTTCAAATACTAGTGTATTATTATTATTATTATTACAAATTCTTCTGTTTGGTATTTTCGTGGTTTTGAATCTGTGGCCAGATTTTCAGAAGCAAGCGATGAAGATAGCGAAGCAAATGGTTTGAGTTAAGCCATTTTTTGAAAAGCGAGCATTGGTTTTAAATTGTAAAACCGTAATTTAAGCGGCGAGCAAGTAGTAAATGGTTTGAATAATTAAACCATTTTCAAAGCCAATAATGATAAATGAACGAGGTGTAAATACGTTTTGAAGCGAAGCAAGCAAGCAGCCAGAGATGTTTGTGAAAAGCGGGCCTTCACTAGTTCTAAGCGAATAGTAGGTCGGAGGTATTAAAGGTACGTGCGGTGGTGTTAGGATCTCATACATGCATTGTAGTTTTTGGTCGACGAACTTGGACATACATCATGCATTTAAAAGGAATGAGTATGCGTGCGGCGAGGGTGGCGTCAAGGTTATGAGCTCTAGCTAGAGTATTATGGTGATGGCGTGAGGAGTCAATTCCACCATATTCATAGGAAAAAAAAAGGTGATGCGGACCAGGAGTCCTTCCAGACACGATCGCCCAGGGCTTAGTGTTCACTACAAGTCTGATGCTTAAATAGGCCCTCTAGTGGTTGATGTTTTATAAGCATAATATCACAGGTTTGAAAAATCAACCATTGGTTCCGATCGCCCGAGGCTTCGGAGAGTTTAAAGCAAGCGGTTGAGCGGCTCTCAGTTTAGATTTCAACGATCGGTTGAGCAAGCTCAGTGGGATTTTAAAGCAAGCGGTTGAGCAGAACAAAGTTTTATTTTCCAAGAATGCGGTTGAGCAGGGCTCCCGTTTTATGAAAAGTTTTGAGAAACTTTTTCATGAAAGGTTTGTGAAAGGTTTTAAGAAACTTTTGAAACAGAGATAAAAATGGCAAAAGAAATTTGAGAAGTTTTATAAACTTCTAAGCAAGCCAAGCAAATAAAGAGTTTTATAAACTTTTAAGAAAAGCAAAGCAAGCGAAAATAAGAAAAGTTTTAAGCTTTAAAAATGATGCGAAAGCGAAAGTAAAGCACGGAAAATAATTGTAAAAGAAAGTTTCTGAGTTTGAGATGTTTTCAGGAAAAGCGAAACATTTTATAAAGCATGCACTCATGAGCTCGTTTAGCTCATTATTTTGTATTTAAAACTATTTTCAGTACGAACCTCCGGTGTTGGAGGCGAGATTAAGTTCTACTCGACATTTATATCAGTGCTGTAATTAAGAATATTGTGTAAGGAAATACTTTGAACTTGTATAATGGAACATATGTATGTACATAGAGTAGTTTTGTGAGAATGTGTTGGTATGTTGGTTGCCATATTTTGGATATAGTGTAAATTGGATGTATCTGATTTGGGACATATCACATGTCACATTGTTATCTTCTTAGAAATTTATAAATCATAAGTTGAGAAAAGAAAATTTTTTATAGGAGGGTTTTAACGAAGCAATACGGCGCTTCCGCAGGGAGTTTGTCGTTGAAATTGCGGTGGGGGATTTGTGGAGTGGGCGAGCACGCCGCCCATTTGGAAGGGGGTGGGGTGTGTCAGTGGTATCAGACGGGTTGTATAATGGCCTACAGGACTTGAGAGATGATACGTATATGAGGTGGTGTCGAGCATAAGTATTGGCAACCGTGCATGTTGAGCAAAGTACATACATATCAAGTGATTCAAAGTATTAAATAGTTGATATTTTTTGGGGAATTCACGGCTATGTCGAGGGTAGAGGGACGTAGAGGTGATCGTGGGAGAGTTATTGAGTAGTGGTTCAGGCGTCCTACGATTGCACGTGAGGGATGAGCACGTAGTTGGTTCCACTGCCGCCTCTATGAATCGACCCTCCGACAGCGGTCGAATTTGGACCATCTGCAACGCCGCGGGGAGGGGCTCGAGTGCGGAATTGACTACGGCGGAGCGGTGTACGGTTGCACGGATAGTAGCCGTAGCGACCGGAGTCGGCGATCCTGCTGACCTCCACACATCCACTGGGAGGTTGATGAAGGAACACAGGTCGATAGAGAGTCTGTTTGGGCGCCCGAAGCCGTATAGCGGCGTGTGGTGATCAGGAGGCGGCTTTGGTTATGGCTGGGCCGCGTATAAGTTTATGGAGCTATGGGTTTGCGGATGAAGCGAAAGAGTGCTTTGTTTTGCAATTTTAATGGAAGACCAGGGCTAAGGTGGTGGGATGCAGTAGAGAAAGGGTATCTGATGGAATAGCATGGGACGATTTCGTGAGATTCAGCGTGATTCTTTATCGAGTCATGGGATTTAAAAATTGAGGGTTCTTGAGTCAGAGCAAGAACATGTCGGTGTCTGGGAGTGTGGAAAAGTTCTCGGAATTAGTTGAATTGAACACATATTCAAGCGGATGAAGTCTTCCCAAAAGTCACAAAGTTTTCATGGACTCATTGAGATTCGAGTGCATTGTCGGTGGTTCCTCTACACTAACAATTTGGGGACTTAGTAGTAGCTACGAGAGTTAATTAAAGTACCATTTATGTATATCGAGTAGGCGAGGGAAGAAGTAAGAGTAAAGTGCACAGGGCCTTTACGATGGCTTCGGGACGATCTGACGGAAAGGAACAGGCGAGGTTATAGAGGTCGAGGTGCGGTCGAGGAGCTATCTACAGTCGAGGGGATCGGTGGGACATTTTGATTTGCTGGGTGGCTCAATTATTCCTCACGTATGTCATATATGTGGAAGGAGCACCGCCAGGGAATGTGGAGATTCGGTCTGGGGTGTTTCCAAATGACGCCGGGAAGGCCATTACATTAAAGGGAGTGCCCTCGTTTGATTGAATGCGAGTGTCGATGCCTTGATCCCCAGCTGCCACGATTGCGAGAGATGAGCATACGAAGTCGTCGGGGAGGTTTCGGCGGAGGCGGCCGGCCGTGATGGGGAGGTGGCGTGGTGGGGTAGAGGCGGTGCGGGGATCTGAGACGGGCGCAAACCGGGCAGTATATCGTGACTTCGGCAAGATCTGAGATGCGGCTCGGATGTAGTCCGCGTTGGCCGACTACTATCCTTAATCATGATGCATACCTTAGTGGACCCGGGGGCTACGCGTTCATTTGCATGAAGCAATTCGCCCCAGATCATTTCAGGATAAAGACCCGACCATTAGAGGGTGTTATGAAGTTTCCCTTCGGTGGAGTCAGTTGCTGCGTGAGCGAGTAGTCGGAGATAGTAGAGTTCGATTGAGGGACGAAATTTCAGGCGGATCTTGTAGCTTACAGATATGAGGATTTAGTGTGGTTCCTCGGTATGGATTAGTGTCTACCCATAGAGCCCGTTAGATTGTTATAAAGGAAATAAAATTTGAATAGGCCAGGGAAATTGGAGGTAAAGTTTAGAGGATTACGTAGAGAGTTATCTTCTTGTATGATCTCCGCCATGACAGCACAGAGAATGCTGCGTAATGGTTGTCAGGGTTATCTAGCTTATGTGGTGGAGACAAGGAAGGAGGGGACTACATTGGATGAGATTCCAGTTGTTAGAGAGTTCACAGATGTGTTTCCGGATGATATTGTAGGTTTACCTCCAGAAAGAGAGGAGGAGTTCACCATTGATTTGATTAAGGGTGAAGCCATTTCATTCCTCCCTTATAGGATGGCTCTGCGAGTTAAGGGAGCTTAAGGCTCGGCTAAAAATTATTTGAGTAAAGGGATTCATTAGACGAGCATATCCCCATGAGCTCAGTTCTCTTCGTGAAAAAGAAAGATGGGGTTCTGGTGTGTATAGATGCAGGCTGACTTAACAAAGTTACCATCATGATGATGTATCCTTTCCCTAGGATGTCGATGAGTTATTCGATCAACTCCCGGGAGTCCCAGTGTACTCCAGAGATAGATTTGAGGTCGGGGTATCATCGAGTTGAGGTAGGAGGGTGATGTTCCTAAGGCGCGTGAGATGCCTTCACGGACATTATGAGTTTACGGTGATGCTAGTTTGGCTTGATAATGCTCGGCGGCGTTTATGGATTTGATGAGCAAAGTATTCCAGCGTGTTGGATAGGTTCGTTATAGTCTTTATTGATGATATTCTAGTATATTTAGGTAGTTCGGAACATTTCAGAGCACTTGAGGATTGTATTACGAACCCACAAGGGAAAGACGGAGTTATATGCCAAGTTGAGCAAGTGTCGGTTTGGCTCGACAAGAGAAGTAGCATTCTAGGTCATGTGATTTCGGTGATGGGGTGAGTGTGGATCCCCAGAAAATAGAAGCGGTGGTAAATTGGAAACCACGAAAGAAAGAATGTGTCAAAATTGGGAGCTTCCTTGAACTTTATGCGGTGCATGGGAAGTTTGTTGAGGGGTTCTCGAATCGCTTATTGACCCGGTGTGAGGAAAGATGTTAAAGTAGGCAATTTGGGTAGATGCCTATCGAAAGAGTTTGAGGAGTTGAAGAGTAGATTGACTTGACTCCCGATTAACACGATGGGAAGGATGGTTGTAGTTTATAGTGAGCTTCGAGTGACCTTGGTTGTGTTTTGATGAAACGTAGGGTGATTGCATATGCCTGACATTAAACATGAGGAGAATTACCCTACACGACTTATTATGGCGATCGTGTTTGCACTAAAAATATGGAGACATTATTTATATGGTGTTCCTTGTAGGATCTTCTGAGATCACGAAGTCTTGATATATTTTCCACCGAAAAAGGTTAACACGAAGCGAAAGATGGGCAGGTTGATTAAAGACTATTTGTACTATGAGTACCATTCGGGAGGAAAAGCTAATGTCGTAAGCGGATGCCTTGAGTAGGCAACCGAGAGAGTTCTTTGTCTCCACGTGAGATCGGAGTTATCTTATTATTGGTGGATCATTTAGGAGTGATGTGGAGTTGAGATTCGGGAGCACTTGTTGTATATTTCATGTTAGACCTCTCTTAGTGGATCGGATTGGCGAGTGATCGCGGGGATCACGGATGATTAAGCAAGGAAGAGATAGAAAAAGGAAGAAAGCGAGAGTTTCCGTGGGATAGTGGCATGATGGTGAAAGGACGGGGAGAATGTCGTGCCGGTATGGCGGCGAAGAGGGACAGTATGGAGAAACACATTCATCTGCAGTATGCTATGTATCGGCTAGTACCAAAATGTCTGGGTTTGAAAGAACAACTAGTGGAATGGTGAAGAAAGAGATAGCAAGAAGTTTCGTTCAGTGCCTAACACCTTCATTGGTGTTGAGCATCGAGGCCGCGGGGGAAGATCTGATTCTCACATTAGGTGTGGAATTGGCTGGAAAGTCTTTTAGTTTTGTTACGGGTCTTCCACGGACTTCCGGAGGCGGCAGCAGTCTGCAATGGGTGATAGTAGGTCGTTAACAAAGTGCGCTCATTTCTGCCGGTTAATGTTGAGGATTCTTTAGAAAAAGTTGGCGAGTGTGTAGATGAGATGAGCTGAGACTTGTGGGGTTCCGGTTTCGATAGTGTCGGATTGAGACCCGGGTTCACTTCCGAGGTTTTGGCTTTGGTTGCAAACAAAATTGAGTGCTAGCCTACATTTTAAACACAACATTTCGTCGCTGAGCGGATCGTGGTCGAGAGGACTATTCGAGGCGTTATAGGATATCTTTGAGAGCTTGTGTGATGGGAATTCAAGGGAAGTTGGGGATCTCACTTAACACTAATGGAGTTTACTACATGATATTTATCAAGCCGGTATAGATATGGCTCCATTTAAGCGTGTCTGTGGGGAAATGTGGGGACTCTGATAATATTTGGGATGAGGTTGGTGAAAGAAAGTAATAGGTCCCCGAACTGAAGTACGGATCCTTAGAGAAGAAGTGAAAATTTATTTAAGTGATAACTTGAGAATGTAAAGATCCTCAGAAAGTTATCAGGACAAAAATCCCAAGTGAAGACACTTGGAGTTTAGAATGGTGAGTAAGTCTTTTAAAATTCTGCTTAGGAAAGAGTGTGTTGAGATTTAGGAAACGAGGCAAGCTTAGTTAGAGGTATATTGGACCTTATGGGAAATTGTGAGCAAAGCGGGACGATGGCTTATAGGTTGGAGTTACCCCGAGTTATCGAAGATCGTGTCGTTAGTAATATTGATATTAAAAATATATCGGATCCTTACATGTGTGAGAGAGCAACAGGTCTAGTTAAAAGGAAAATTTGGCTGCGAGGAGATCACTTGTCGCGATTATGGCGTCGCGAGGCAGTGTTGAAACAAGTGATTGTCAGTTGATGTATGGAAGAATCATGGAGGAGCGGCTACTTGGGAGGCCGGGAAACAGGATGTATGGTCACCCTCACTTATTTTCCATATGAGGTATTTGGTTTAAACTTTCTTTTGGAGTTTAGTTTATTCGTTCGAGGAATGAAATGTTATTCGCAGGAGGAGATTTTGTAACACCGTCCCCGAGAGGGAGTGTACGATGATCTTGTAAGGTGTATAAGAGTACCAAGTGTCACATTGTAGTATTTGAGATGAAATTAGGAAATTATAAATTTTGGAACGGGATTGTTACCAAAACAATTGATTGTATTGCAAAGGATATATGGCGTAATTAAAGATTTAGAGATGGGCGTAGTAGGAATTTCAAAAGTTGGATTTGTGATTAAGGAAAGTTGAAGTGAAAGTATAATTATTTGGAAGTTTAAATAGTAAATTAATAATAATGAATTAAGAATTTTTGAGGAAGTCTGAAAGTGCAGATACTGGGATATTGAAAGCGGATGCTGCCAGTTCAAGGTTGTCTCGCGAAATCTAGTGACCTAGGAAAGTTTACGTTAAATTCAGGGCGGTGAATATTTTACGAGCTACAAGGCTGACCGGGTTTAAAGTGTGGCTTCAGCGGGATTACGAAGAATTAAAATGATAATCAATTAAGAATATTTAATTAGGACAAAGAAAATTGAAGCCAGATGAAATAAATTGTTTGGGTTTGAAATGATGACGAAGGATATGTGGATTCATAAGAAATTAAAAAAAAAAAAAAAAGGACAAACATCAGATGAATGGAATGGTCAAGGTGAGGCAGACGCGAGAGGGTTTTGCTTTATTGCGGTTTCTTTCTGGTTCTCATGGTTTTAGTGGTTGAGTGGGATGACACAGAAAAGTGCTTTCGCAGATGCATGTTAGTCATGCAAAGCTCTGAGTTTTCATGAAATTGGATTAAATATCAGAAAAATTTTAGTTTTCCCGGATCTCATCTATTCTAGTGGTCTGTGTTTCATAGGACAGTGGTAAAGTTACTCCTGTATTTGCGCGTGGAGCTTGAAAATCTTGTGGCTTTGTCGAACTTGAAGAAAGTAGGAAATTTTCCTGTATATGTTTAGGCACCAAAGGTATATAATGGGCTTGGAATATTCTTAGAACCTCAGTCAAATCAAAAATTTTAACATTTGAGGTTGAGAATTTTAAAAAATTTTGAAATTTTGGAAGATTTATTTTGGACGGTCAAGACTGGTGGGCCCATTTTGTTGAGTTTGGAGGTTAAAATTCGGGGATTTTATTCGAGTGAATTCAAACAGAATTTTGAAATGTTTCGAATGTTTTAGACTATATGATCCTTGATTAGAATCTAGCCATATGCGTGAATGACATTTGGGGCCCATATTTTAAAAAATTTTAATTTTAACTACAAGAATAATATAGAAATGTAGTTGCGTCTTGGCGTGTGTGATCGAATACCCTTGAGTGCTGGGTTAAAGTAAAGTAGGGAAAAGTGTGAGCTGGTATCTCAGTTATAATGAAAGTGATATTACTAAATGCACCAATATGTTATGTGTGTTATTCCTGAGTGTTTTCCCATTGTTTTATGACTGAATGTTGAGCCACACCGAGAAGCGGCAATGAGATAAAAGCGGCGAAATGGTTTGAGTTAAGCCGTTTTGAAAAAGCAAACATTGGTTTCGAATTGTAAAACCATAAATTTAACAAGCAAGCAAGTAAGTAAATGGTTTTGAATAATTAAGCCATTTTCAAGCAAGCGAAACAAGTAAATGGTTTCAAAGTGTAAAACCATTTTTTGAAAACGAGCAAGCCGCAAAGAATGTTTGTGAAAGCGGGCCTTCCTGGTTCTAAGCGAAACAAGCCGTTCGGAGGTATTCGTCGTGCGCGGTGGTGTTAGGATCATACATGCATTGTAGTTTGCGGTCGGCTGAGCAGGACATCGTCGTGCGTTTAAAGGAGGCGGTAACGCGTCACGAGGTATATAAGGTTATGAGCTCTAGCCCAAATTATGGTGATGGCGACCCGAGGTCGAATTCCACCGTATTCGCGGAAAAAAGGTGATGCGGACCCGAGGTCCTTCCAGCAGAAACTTGCGGTCGCCCGGGCTTAGGTGTTCGCTGAGAATCTGATGAATAGGCGCCAAGTGGTTGATGTTTTATAAGCATAATATACGGTTTTGAAAAAATCAACCATTGGTTAGGTGTGAGAGCTTCGGGAGGATTTTAAAGCAGCGGTTGAGCGATCTCAGTTTAGATTTGAAAACGATCGGTTGGCCGGCTCGTGGAATTTTAAAGCAAGCGGTTGAGCCCGGGCTCGTTTATTTTCAAGAATGCGGTTGGTGACCTAAAGTTTTTATGAAAAGTTTTGAGAAACTTTTAAAAGCGAGGTTTGTGAAGGTTTTAAGAAACTTTTCAAACAAGATAAAGAATGACAAAAGAAATTTGAGAAGTTTTATAAAAACACAGTAATAACAAATAAGAGTTTATAAAACTTTTAAAAGAAAAATAGCCAGTATTTAAGAAAAGTTTTAAAACTTTAAAGCAAATAAATAATGAGTAAAAACTACGGAAAATAATTGTAAAAAGTTTTCACAGGTTTTGAAATGTTTCAGGAAAAAGCAAAACTTATTTATAAAGCATCTGTTCATTTGAGAGCTCGTTTAAGGCTACATTATTTTGTATTTTAAAACTATTTTCAGTCTGAGACACTCGGGCCATTTGGAAGCAGGTCAGGATTCTATCGACGATTATATCGATCTTTAGCCAATTAAGAATATTGTGTAAGGAAATACTTTGAACGGCCTTAATAATGGAACATATGTATGTACATAGGTAGTTTTGTGAGAATGTGTGTTGGTATCTTGGTTAAGTATTTTGGATATAGTGTAAATTGGATGTATACGAGGATTTGGGACATATCCTATATCACGGTATTATCTTCTTGAAATTTTATAAAATCATAAGTTTAGAAAAGAAAGAGGCCTTTTTATAGGGTTTTAATAGCGATACGGCAGCTTCACGGGAGTTTCTAGTGGTTAGAGTATGTTTGGGATTTGTGGAGTGGCGGCACTGCCTTAGCCCTTGGAAGGGAGTGAGGGGGTGTGTCAACCAGTGAAAATTTTGTGTACCAAAAAGCACTGAAACTATATTATTTGTTTATAACAAACAAAATATAAAAGTGAAACTCTCCACTCTCGGTCACCTCACCAAGCGCAACTCTTGGTTTTTGATTGACTGTTTATGTTTATAGTAGTGGTAGCTAGCGCCTCTTTGCTCACCTTGTTTTTCAAAGAAAGCCAAATTCAAAAACAAAACCCCACCGAGTTCTCGTTTTAAATTACTTTGTGATCAATTTTAAATTATTATGTTAAAGTCATATAAAATTAATTTATTGAATGCTAATAAATTTAATAGCGATTGATAAATTTAAATAGAATTAATAGAAATGTATCAGTTAGGATACATTGTTATTTCTATAGTTTCCTAAACCAAAAATATAAATGATTTTTATTTATATTTTACTTTTATCAATATAAAAAATAAAATTAAATATGTAATGAAATAAAAGGAAACTTAATTTGAGTTTCATTTTTTTTTAAATAATTTTTGTAGAAGTATAACTCATATTTTAGTTTAGCAGCAAATAAGAAATTAAAAGCTTGATGAGTTGGGTGATAATTTTGTATTTTAATTTTTAATTTAAATAAAACATTATATGTTTTGCAATTTTATTTTAAATTTAAAATAAAATAGAAAAATATGATTTGAATAATTATTTTTAAATATTTTATTTTTAAAAATTAGGAAATTAATTGTGTGTGTGAAACGATTGAATCTCTTGTAAATAAAATAAAATATGAAAAGAAAGTTAGAGAAAGAAATATGGAAGATAATGAAAATTGAGTTTTAAACTACATTTATTTTTATTTAATAAATACAAATAAGATAATACTATTTATAATGTTTGGGAACCAAAATCATATGTAATCTTAATGCTAGCATAATTAGTATTTACTTTTACAAATACAGTTAACATTCCATTTGTAATTATTATTATTAATACATTTCTTAAATAACTACTTTTGAATAATGGTATGAAATTTAAGAAAATTTTGTTATGGCGGTCAGTTCAAAAACCTTGCTCCAATTAAACTCAATGGGACAAAACTTGCATGAAGGGAAAAATATTGTAATAGACTAATGTCCATTTATACTCTCCCTCATATCAATATCCTTTGATTGACATATTCAAATCTTATATAATAACTTTTTGAATGTTGAGGTTAACAATGACTTTATGAATAAATCTACTAGATTATCATTTGAGCGTATTTGTTGGTTTGTGATATGGCTTTATATGAATTTGAAAGATAACTCGAATCCACATATCCGAGTAATTGTGACTTTGAGTCATTTGAGTAAAATAGACTCATATTAGTAGTTATACAGAGATAACGCAGTACATATTTGATGTCATTACAATGTCTTCGAGTCGAGTTGGAGTAAAATTAACAAGATATATAAGTGTACCGTTAGCGTTAAAATATGGTACTTTAGAACCAAATAAAATTTTGTCATTTTCACGATGACAAAATTAGTCTTTTTTCAAATCAAATGGTTGGACAACCATAATTTGTAAAATTGGGTTCAAAATTAAAGTAAAACTAGGGAAAACATAAATTTTGTTTCAAAAAATATTCACATGAATAATCTAAAAAAATAGAGATTAATAATTAAAATCGATGAATATTTCATTATATTTATTTCCCAAAAACCTCTTAATAATCAATGGAACAAATGAATGATTATTAAAAATAAATATATCCTCGTTTGGTTTTCAAAACAAAAAAAAACCCTAGAAAAGAAAACGCATCTTCTTGAAATGTCAATGTAATAAATGAATTTAGGAAACTCATCGATCAGATTTTCATATAAAATTATTTATCAATATAATCATAAAATATAAATATCGATATATTTATTAAAATCGATATTTTTATCCTTAGTTAAAACAAATCATAGTTTACTGAAAATTTCCAAACTAATTTTAAAACCCGTAGCAATCTTTAGGCATACCCAATAATCAAATAATAGGCTTTTGGATTTAGGAAAAACTAGGAACGCAACATGGAAAGCCACCTATAAAAAAAAAATCACAATTTGAATTCGTGATGCACTTTCTTCAACTGCCCTCTCATAATCAAACTCATTTGAATTTTAAAATAGAAAATTATATTAAAAAAAAATTTGCCGTAGGAAGTAGAATATTAAAAAGTGATAAATTTTTTAATATGCTAATAAAGCACATGAACGCTACTGTTATGTTATTTAAAAATAAATAAAATAAAAGATTTGGTATGAGAAGGTGAGGGTGGGAATTTGTTTGGTTGAAGTATTGTCATGTGGGCGATTGTCGAGTGAAGTAAGAATACGAAGAAACAGTAATCTCAGTCCAACGGCTCATATCACAAGCTTTCATTGCTTTGATCGTAAAAAGTATCTCTTTTCGGTTAAGCTGGTTATGTTTCATTTTCTTATTAAGTGGTGTACTTGATTCATTATTATTATTATTATATTAAAATGAAACTGAAAATTATCTCCTTTTTATAAACTAGGGGTGGCAATAATTTAATGAATATTAAGGTTGTTCTTATTTTTGAAAAGTATTTTTTAAGGATAGTTTTTGAAAACACATAAAATATGGTGTCTCTTTGTTTATAGTTTTTAAAAACTATTTTTTATCCTAAAAAAAATAAGAGGAACAAGAAAAAGACTAAAAACATGTTTGATTAACAATTATTTTTTGTTCTAAAATTAATAAAAAACATCAAATTTAAATAATAAAAACAATTTTTAAAAAACACAAAAATTATATTATGTATTTTAAAAACTATTCTTAATAAAGGGTTTTTAAAAATGAAAACCAAACATGCCCATTATTTCCAGTGTTATATGAAAATAATTTTTATTATTTAAATTTAGTATTTTTTGTCTTCTTTATGTTTTTCAAAACAAAAAAATAAAAGTGAGACCTAAATGTGTTCTTAATATTTTATTTATTTTTATTATTTTTAAAATAAAAGCGATTTTCAAAACTTATAGTTTATAGGATTTCAAAAATAGACATATATGAAGGCCAAGTACCGTTGTAAACATAACTTTAATTTAATACCAATTGATTTAATACAAAATTCCAATTTATTAGAAAATTGTATTGAAACCGAACACATCATTAAGTTTATGTTTTATTAGGAAGGAATCTAACTTTTTCTTAAAAGAACCCAATACATCTCTTTCTCTGATTTTTTCGATATCCAAACACCCATTACTATTAATCGATAAAAATATATAAAGAACGATATTAAATTATATAAAATAAAATAGAATAAAAAATACAACATAAAAGAATTTGGAAATTATCATTTTCTTACTCATCATTTTCTTGGTCGATCATTGTCTCTCCAAACAAGATAGACAAAGTGTCCTGATCTTTCATTTTCTTACTCCTTTATTGAATATTTATTTTACACATAGTTTGAAGTGAATAAATCTTAAATCATTTTCGTTTATTGTGCCAACCGATGCTATATATTTTTTCTTCAAATTCATTTACTTATTTTCCATTATTTTATAAAAATTAAATAATACATATGTACATAAATTATATATATATATATATATATAAAAGTTTCTTTAATATTTATAGTAGCAAACATTAAAAAAACCATTTTCTTTATATTCTTTAACATTTCATTTTATGTCCAAAGAAATTTGAAATGGTATGCTAGATAAAAATATGATTAAGGTTAAAAATATTATTTTTATTTTTCCTATAAGTGTTTTAACAAACTCTTAATAAATTATAATGTTAAATTTTACCTTATATATAAAACATAAAAAAAATAATTAGGCTTTGATAAAATAAGTTTATCAAAGCAAAAAGAATAATAAATTATAAACTTATAGTTAATTTATCTTAAACCATATTATAAATAATCCATAAGTAATACTTATAATTATACAATCAAATTTCAAAATGAAATTGAAAATATGAAAGAATAAAGGATTAGTAGGTGGCAGGAAAGGAAATGAAGGGGCGTCTAAAAATGTGGAGCATCTTCCATAACTGAGGGGCATTTGCGTAAAAAGATAGGAATTGGGCACATCGTTCAAATATAGCAAACAAATCATAAAGAGAAAATGTCCACTGTCCACTGTCCAGTCACCTCCTGACCGACTGCCCAACAGTGGTTTTGATTGACCTGTTTGTTTATGGTGGTTTTGAAAGAACAAAGGAGTAGAAATATTGAGAAATTAAGACGAATGGGTGAGTAGGTAATTAGACAAGAGTACCCTTCATCCCCTTCATCTTCCTTATCCTCACTCTGCTCACTGCACTGCACCACGGATCGGATCTCCCAGAGAAAGTCTAGGATTAGAAATTCAAGAAGGTCCACTCACTATCGCGGCATCGGTTGGTTCATCTCGGTAAGAAAGTCAAAAAGTTTTGATTTTAGTTATTCTGAAGAGGAGTCTCAGATTTTTCTTAGAAAAGTTGATTTTTGTTATTTTATTTTTTGTTGAAATTGGAAGAAATGGAGTAAGAATATACTGAATCAGCTTTTTTTTCTTCTTCTCTAAGAAGACCGACTTGACTCGGAAGACCAGCTGAAACATCGGATCGGTACGGCCACCTTCGAGACGGGATCTCAGCCCAGTTTTTGAACCCTGCAGTCCTAACTCAACTCAAATTCCAGTTCTTTCAAGCAGGATAAGAACCCTGCTCCTGCTTCTGTTTTTCAACAAAACCAAATTCCAAAAAAAAAAAAAAACCCACCTGTTCTCGTTTTTTGGTCACACTGCATCAAATTGTAAGCTTTTCCCTTCTGTTGTTTCTTATTTCCCTTCTGTTTTCAAACAAAACCAAATTCCAACAAAAAAAAATAAATCCCATTTGTTTGCCATATTTTCATCCATTCCTAATTTCAGTCATTTTCAATTTCATCGCTGTTTCTCTCATTTTCCGTTTTCCTACGTACTCACCGTTAATTCCTACCATCCCGCTGCTGTTTCTCGTTTTGATTTCATTTTCAAAGCCAAATTAAAAAAAAAAAAGAAAAAAAAGATTGCCACCTGTTGTTTGCCTTCAATTATTGGTAACTTTTCCTACTTCCCAATAGTTTTCCCAAATCCAAGAAATACAAGTAACAGAGACGAAATGGCAGAGATCGTTATTGCTGTTGTTGGGAAAGTTTCAGAGTACTTGGTTGCCCCTATTGGACGCCATCTCGGTTATCTGTTTTGCTACCGCAGTCATGCTGAAAAACTTCGCAACAAGTTCAGGCGCTGAGGCGGCGAAGTTGATGAGCAAATAGCGTTGATGAAAGCCGCAGAAGGATGGCCAGACATTTGTTCAAGGCTGCTGAATTAGTTGATCTGAGGTCGCGGGAAGCAGAGGAGCATTTGTATTGATGAGGATGATCAAGCGCTGTTGGTTGAATGGGTGGTGTCCTAATCTCATCTCACGTTGTGACTTGTGACATACAAGAAGGCGCGAGGTTATTGTTGGGATCAAACAGCCTTGATTTCCTGGCTGGAATTTGCGATTAATCTTCCACAGTGCAACGTTTAAAGGATATGAATGTTTTCAGTCAAGAGACTCCACTTTGAACCAAATTATGGATGCCTTGAGAGATGATAAGACGAAGATGATTGGGATATGTGGGATGGGCGGTGTGGGCAAAACCATGCTGGTCAAGCAAGTAGCTCAACAAGCTAAGCAACAGAATTTGTTCACCACAGATATCTTCATGGATGTATCCTGGACTCGAGACTCTAAAAAAGATGAAGAAGGGATTGCCAAAATTCAACAAAGAAGCACCCAGAAGGTTGAAGCTTCAATTTAAGGGAAGGATGAATCACAGGCAGATGAGTAGGCTTGACTGAAGAAGGAGCAGAAAGAAAGAGAAAGAAACGAGAAAAGAGAACATCCTTATTATCTTGGATGACATTTGGAGAAATTAATTTGGAAAGTTGATTCCTTTCCAAAGATGATCTGACAATATACAAACTAGTATTGGTCTCTAGAGAGACGAAAATCGATTATGCAAAGAAATGGCAGCACAAAAATGTTTTCAATTCAACCTTCTGAGTTGAAGAAGATTGGCATTACTCAAGAATATAGCGAGGTGATTACGTGGAGGATCAGCTACGACCATAGCAATTAAGATGCTGGCGAGATGTGGGGAAACTGGGATTTTATTTTATTTTTTTCATATCTTGCCTGATATATTATTTATGTTAGATTTATTTATACTTTTAATATTCTTTTAAGTAATTTATTATTTATAAATCTTGATAAATTATAATATTTTTACATGTATTATTATTTTATAAATAATAATATAATAACAATATATAAACAACTAATTTTATTAATCCATTAATATAATAATTATCAAATACAATAAACATTACAAATATATATAAAAATTAAAATATAACTAAAATTACAGCCAACAATTTTAAAATTAAAATTAATCATTAACTTTTATTTTTACATCCTTTGGCATGTATGTACCAGCATTCATCATAATAGGTGCATCATAATCATACCCATATATTAGTTTTCAATTTCATAATCGCAATCGTTACAGAAATATTCAGCTTGATATATCCATGGGGCCCGATGATATTAACTCTTGTTCTTGGCTTTTAATGAGAATAAAATCTGAAATTCTTGGCTTGTGAAAACTTATTTCTTCTTCCTCTCTACTGCACACCATTATTTATTATACCAACCTTACTAGATATACACCTCTTACTCCAGTAATTTTGACGCAGCAAACCAACTGTCGCATCGGCTACATCTCTATCTTCAATCCAGTGATAATATATCTCTCCCAAAACCTGTTCTTTTGGTAATCAACGTATCACTTCCCCCTCCATCAATAGCGATAAATTCTCTGCGTTCTTTTAATAACATTTCGACATATATGAAGCGGAAAACTCTCTTGTTAATAGATCATCAATCTCACATTCTCTAAACGTCTTGCTCGATACAAACCTCCCTCCATATTTTCTTTCAGCCGACAGCGTGGCCTTCAACACCTTCTCCCTCAACTCCTTGCTTGACCTAATAAGCGTCTCCATCTTTGTAATTTTTTTTAACAAATCCTATAACACGAACACATATTTATACTACCTTTGAAATTTAATAAATTTCATTTCATTTAATTACATTTCATTTACTTTTAAATGTAACCGCTCAGTTATTAACTTTTGCAAAGCTAAAATTCATACATCAACATCAGAGAACGACAACACTCCTTTTCCTTTTATAAAACGATAACATTTAATTTATTATCACAATTATTCTCATAATAATCCAATATTAGTCCGCTTCCTATATAGGTTTCATAATCTTTATAATCAAAAATAATTTTTTTTTTTTAAAAATCATTTAATCAAATCTAAATTACAAATTAAAGCGGACACTATTTAATTAAAATACACTAACAACATTACAAATAAATATTATTTATTTCCTTTACAAGAATATCATATATATCCTATCCTACGCTAATTTTTAAGTGTCGGGAAGAAAATTACACATCACAACAACATGTATACTAAACAACAATGGATACATTATAGGTTCATATTTATTACTAACGATCATACGATCTTTAAACATTTCAATTAAGGAATATTGTAAATAATCCTTCTTATCCCTAGGTACATCAAACACAACATTCCCTGTACTACCAATATACTGATACGCTACATTATCTGCTCCACCTCCACGCGTGTAAAACCAACCCTTTCTATGGAAATCCATATGACGTCGACTTCCCTTCCTTATCGGTCCATAAACCCAAATTATTGAGCAGCGAATCGGGTTCTTTATCAATTATATGCAGTACTATTACACTTGACTAAGTAAATTAGAATACAATACCTCGAGTGAAGACGCTTTAAATTTCTCCTCCTGCATCTTTGTACATCTGCGTCGATAAACACTAGGGTTTTCTTAGCCATCCTTTTAGGCGATTTCTCAACCATCACAGCACCTTGATCACGATCAGACGGCACATATTCTCAAATTCCCACGGACCCTTAACCCTGAGTTTCTTTTTCAAAACAATAATCCGCAGCCTAAATGTTCCATGGCGCTCTCTCTGCTTTTCAAGATGAGGTTTTAAATCCCAAAATACCTTCCTTACCTGATTTAATGTTCGACATCCCTTCATCTGTAAATACCCTTGTATATGATGCGTCACGACGACCTTTCATCTTGTCGGCAACGCATAACTCTGTTGAATTATCAAACTTCAATTTCGGCCTTTCGGAAAAATTGAGCGTAAAAACACCAATAAACGGTGCATCGCGGGGCATCCTTTTATTTCTTGAAGGGTCTCACAGGAAGGGTCCGTGGGTAATAAGCGTTGGAGGTGCAAGTGTAACTAAGCCTACATACGGTGGATATGTTCACCTTTCCTTCTTTGTTGATCAAAGAAATTTTTCAAGCTAGGCGTTCGAACTTGTAAGACCAGAAATTCCAATTTACGGAATAAGGGCAAAATCGTAATTTAGATTCTGAAATTGAATTTCGGTTAAAAATCCGTAATTAATTCTCTAGATCTCGGATGGTAAGCGGTTGTACGTTGGAATCGTCTCGCGAGGAAATCTAGTTGCGATAAAATTTCATAATTTTTACGAGACGGTCGAATCGACACGTTTTTCGACGTCGCGTTTCGAGATTAAGTAAAACGTTTCGATCTGAAAATACCATATAGCATGTACTCATGTACCATAAGTGGTATGAGTAGAAACAGTGAAAATGGATGATCGGTAGTGACGAATATCGATTACGGTAAAGAGGGATATAAAGGGTCATTTGGAAAGTTTAAGTGACTAAAAGACAAATTAGTGAATAGTCTTCATCTATCTGCATTTTAATGACCAAAACGTGATGTTGAGCGAGAAGGTGTGACCACCATTTTTTGAGAGAATTGCTTTAGAGAGAGAAACTTCTCTCTAAAAATACGGCGAATCACGTCGTTGAGCGGGCTTGAGTGAGGAAAAAACGTTCTACGAGACGGCTGCGTGGACCGGGTTTGCGGTTTTAACCCAACTCAAGAGGTAGGATTTCTCCTACTTGAGTTTATTCACATTTTAAATGTTTTACTAATGTTTCGATTGGAATGAGAACAGTGAGGGGGCCGTTTGATGGGTTGAACCTTGGGACCAGAATTGATGGGAATTTTGGAAACCAAAATGTTGGCTAAAGTGTAAATAGGTATGTTTGTTTGGGTATAAATTGTGTTGATTTGTGTATTGAATGGTTGCTTGGTATGCATTGGGGCGGGAATGGCCAGGTGGATTGCGGTTCTGAGGTGAAGCCAGTTCGATTTGTGATTTTAGGGAATAATGCTTAGAAAGGTTTCACTATTCAGAGCGATCATTCTAAAATTATATTTTTATGAAAATATGTGTTTGGTTAAGTAATTCGAATCAAATTGCTTGTGTTTGAACATTAGCCCAAGTGAGCTAACTTTGATGTGTGCATTAATTAATTTACATGACATGATTGTGTGAATTGGTTATTTTGTAAATATATGCATGTTTATATATTTACATGTGAATTAGACTGTATTGGAATTGGCACACATGCATTCCATATGCACTGGAACATCCTAGGACTATAGGAGTTAGTGCATGAGATGAGTCTAGAGGAAAAAGGTTCGGAGGGTAGTCTAAAATATTAAATGGTTCGGAGGGTTGTCTAAAAATGTTAATTATCGGAGGGTAGCCCAAACTAAATAATATATCAACCGTCGGAGCGGCCCAGTTGATATATATTCATCGGAGGGTAGTCTAAACTAAATAATATATCAACCGTCGGAGCGGCCCAGTTGATATATATTCATCGGAGGGTAGTTCACAAACAAATAGCTATATATATCAATCGTCGGGCATTGATTGATATATATTCGCGGAGGGTTGCCTTAATAAAATGATAATTCTCATACGAGGAAGCAGGCGAGGTGTGAGAGAGTCGATGAGGATTTCGAGATGAGTTAGTCATGTAGACATTCAAATAAGATCATGCATTTGCTTGAATGTTTGTTTAAATTGGAACATTGCACTTAGGTGGTGAGTAGCCCGTTTAGGACGATTCTCCTGCGAGGCTTTAGCTCACCCCGTCGTGGGATCACCTTTTCACGGTACGGGTAGGCGTACGAGGAAAGGCTCATCCTAGGAGTAGTGGATTAGAAGAAAAGCGGATTGTGGCTTTGGCTTGTGATATCTACATGTATTAGAATTTTCCCTAATTTTAATATATGTTGTATAAGAAGTAAAACATTTGACTCTTGTAACTATTAGCGTTATATAGTTGAATTCGCTGGATTAGTATGTATTGGTATCGTTGTGGGCCCAGTGACCGTATTACTCATGTGATTTGATCTCTTGGATATATTGAATATATTGGGCGCTTGGGGATAGGTTTCTGTGCGGGTATTTTAATTGGAGTAGAGCTCCGTACAAAGGAGACTTTACCGTTCTAAAGTGGCGTCAGTAACCCGACCTCCACTTGTATTCCGCGGAGTTGTGGGTAGTCAAAACGGACCAGGTTTTGGGGCGTCACGGGCGATTGGCAAATCGTGCAAGAACGGGTGCAATAAGGCGGTGCTTTATATTTAGTTGGTGCTCCATCTTATGTTTGTACAATTAATGCTTATGCCAAATTTAGATTGTATTTTAAATAAGTTGGAAATTGTTAAAACAACTGATAAATGTAAAAAAAATATGACAATAATAATTTAATAATAATATGCTTCATTATAATAATATGCTCGAGTATGTAGGCTATTTACACACCTTAGTCCCCATACTACCCATTTCGGGACCCTTCTGGGACCCTTGAAAAATAAAGGATACTGCGATAAAATGTTTTATTGGTGTTTTACGTTCGATTTTACGGGGAAAGGCCCGAAGTGAAGTTTGATAATTATAGCGTGAGTTATGCTGGCGCGACATGAAGGTCGTCACCGCGATCATATACAAGGGTATTTACAGATGAAGGGATGTCGGACATTAAATCAGGTAAGGAAGGTATTTGAGGATTTAAAACCTCATCTTGAAAAGCAGAGAGCGCGAAAAACAGATGAAGCGCGGGATTATTGTTTGAAAAAAGAAACTAGGGTTGCGGGTCCGTGGGAATTTGGAGAATATGTGTCATGCGGATAGCATCAAAGCGTTTCGTGAGATAGTTTGTCGCCGAAAAGGATGGCGGAAGAAAACCCTAGTGTTTATCGACGTGTGATGGCGAAGATGCAGGAGGAGAAATTTAAAGCGTCTTCACTCGAGGTATCGTATTCTAATTTACGCAGTTGGCAGAAGAAATTGCAGGATATAATTGATAAAGAACCTGATTCGCGTTCAATAATTTGGGTTTATGGACCAGATGGTGGGGAAGGGAAGTCGACGTTTGCAAGGGATTTGTATAGAAAGGGTTGGTTTTACACGCGTGGAGGTGGAGCAGATAATGTAGCGTATCAGTATATTGGTAGTACAGGGAATGTTGTGTTTGATGTACCTAGGGATAAGAATGATTATTTACAATATTCCTTAATTGAAATGTTTAAAGATCGTATGATCGTTAGTAATAAATATGAACCTATAATGTATCCATTGTTGTTTAGTATACATGTTGTTGTGATGTGTAATTTTCTTCCCGATTACAAGAAAATTAGTGAGGATAGGATATATATGATATCTTGTAAAGGAAATAAATATGTTATTTGTAATGTTAGTGTATTTTAATTAAATGAGTGTCAAAGCATAATTTGTAATTTAGATTTGATTAAATGATTTTTAAAAAAAAAAATTTATTTTTTGATTATAAAGATTATGAAACCTATAGGAAGCGGACTAATATTGGATTATTATGAGAATAATTGTGATAATAAATTAAATGTTATCGTTTATAAAAAGGAAAATGAGTGTTGTTCTCTGATGTTGATGTATGAATTTTAGCTTTGCAAAAGTTAATAACTTAGTGAAGAAGTATTTAAAAGTAAATGAAATGTAAATTAAAATGAAATGAAATTTATTTAATTTCAAAGGTAGTATAAATATGTGTTGTTCGTGTTATAAGGTTTGATAAAAAAATTACTAAAGATGGAGAGCAGTTTGTTGGGTTCCTAAGGAGTTGAGGGAGAAGGTGTTGAAGGTTCAACACATTCTAGTGGCGAAAGAAAATATGGAGGGTTTGTATTGGAGCAGAGCGTTTAGATCAAGTTGATGAGTCTATTAACACGAAGTTTTAGTTTTATATATGTTGAAATATTATTAAAGTAACAGAGAATTGGCTGCTAAATGATGAGGAAATTGCGTGTGTGATTACAGAAAAACAGGTTTTGGAGGGGATATAATATTGGGTTGGATTGAAGGTAGAGATGTGGCTGGTCGACGGGTTGGTTTCTTTAGTCAAAATTGCTGGAGTAGAGAGGAATTATACATATCTAGTAAAGGTTGGTACATAATGATAATGGTCTATATTGATCTGAAGAAGAAATAAGTTTTCATGTTTTGAAGAATTTTACATTTTATTACGTAGAAAAGTTTGGCAAGGAAGGAAGAAGAATATTGGCTCATCGCCGGATATGTTGAGTTGGAATATTTAAGAGGAAATGATTACGAGGAGGGGATTTAAAACGAATAGGGTGGTATGAGATTATGATGCACCTATTATGATGAATACTACAGATTTTAATGCGATCATAAAGTAAGTTAATGATTAATTTTAATTTTAAAATTGGTAATTGTAATTTTTAGTTATATTTTGATTTTTATATATATTTGTAATGTTTATTGTGTTGATAATTATTATATTAATGGATTAATAAAATTAATTTGTTTATATATTGTTATTATATTATATTATAAAATAATAATACATGTAAAAATATTATATTTAATAGATTATAAATAATAATTATTATTTAAAGAAGATATTAGAAGAGAGTATAAAATATTGAATATTATGGAAATATTATATTATGGAAATAATATATTATGCAAGTATTAAGGAAAAAAAATAAAATAAAATCCGAGTTTGCCAGGAAAACGGGTGGGATTATGTAGTTGATGTAGTGTTTATGTTGTGAACCGGTTATGGAATGGGGAATTCCATGAGCCAATCTTGATCATCGTTTAGAAGAATAATTGCCGGGATGCCTCCTTTGATGATCTTTTTCTTCCCGTACTTTGGATTGACAGTATATTCGCATTGGAGTCCGATGATTGGTTTGAATGGGTGGATGTACTTCCACTCAATGTCATCAATGGCCGTTAAAGGTCATATCTTCTTCATACGTGTTTGGTCCGATCCCGGCGAGTCCGCAATAATGGTAATGTCTTCAGGGGATCGAGCCCATGTGACTGCAGTACGCTTGCTTCAAGTATGTAAAGGGAGGTTCTTTGCGAGACGAGATCGGAATAACCTGAAAGGGTTAAATAGTTTGATTATTTGATCATCTGTATTTTGAACTATCCATTTAAGTTGATCAATTGAAGCTTCAGGATGAGAAACAAGATAAAAATGAGGATTGATTACACAGAGGTTGTTCTTGCACCATTCGAGTAGTTCAGGAGGTATTTTAAAAGTGGATTCGGAGTCGGGTGGTCACCGTCACGGTTAGGGCGATGTGGCCAGGAGCCGGCGAACGGAGCTTTGAACATTTCGGCCCCAGGCTTGTTAATTTATGAGTGAGCTCGAGCAGGCGGAGCTTTGAGCTGAGCTTAAAATCGGGAGAAGCCGAGCTTGGCTTGATTTAAAAAAAAAAAGAAACGGCCCGAAACTCATTAGGCTCATTTTCCATGTGAGCAGTTTGAGCGCAACCTCGAGCTCAAGCCCGATCAGAGCTTATACAAGTTTGTATTGTAATCAATCCTCAGAAACTCAGTCCATATACTTTTTTAACTTTTTATGTCCAATCGATAACAAAATACATCAATTAAGAAAAATAATTTTTTCTATGAGATTTGTTTTACCTTAGTTGATTTAGCAATTGATGCTAAAGCTGTTAAAGCCACCTCCTTCAACATTTGTTCCTTTACGGATTCTGTGAATTCCCGCTAGTGAAAAGCTTGACTTACCAGGCGAAAAATTATGAAATAGAATTAAAACAAGTAGAAATTGCGAGTTAAGAAATAAGATACACGAAATCATTGAATAAACATGATTAGTTTTAATCAGTGTATCTAAGCAAGAAATAATATATCAACAAGATGCGCAAAGCAAACTCATTGTGCTGTAAACTATTTGGCAATATCTTCTTTGCACATGGTTAAGTTGGCCACCACCCTCGACTACCCAGTACGCATGATTCATTCAAGACCATGCTTCACCAGCTGGATTGGAGATCCAGTCACCCGCCATGTCGAGCCGTCAGGCTGAAATTTTTCATGCCAGACTGACGGTGGCACTCCGGCGATGCCAGAGTATGTTCTATGGAGTCCAGGATGGAAACCTTGTTTCCTCTATGAAACCCTACCCCACGATCACCCCTTGATGCCTTTACACACTTACGCCTAGATCTGTGTGGGTTAAGTCTAGTCTGGATATCAAGGGGCCCCGATACCCTGATTTGAGATTGGATCCTAGTTCATCGGTTGAATTGATCGTGTCGGAGGTGGATCAGGTGCATTTGCCCTCAATGCTACTCAAGATCGACAAACCTTGTCTAGGCTCGCCCTTTGACCTCTATATAGTTTCCCGCGGGAGCCCCAATACCCTCATATTTGTATTGATTCTTGTACACCGGGATGTGCGTCCGTACCCGAGTGGGTCATGCCCTGACATCCATGTCCTTCCCCGACGTCCCCTTTGTCGGCACCTTCTTCACGCTATCCACACTGGAACATACCATCGCCGACACCTTCGCGCTATTGTGGGTACCATTCCCCCGCTGCGAGGCGAGATGCGGAGATTTAGGTGCAGTCCCAATGACGGCGTGGGATGCGCTTGAGCTCAGGCCGAGTCTTAGGTCGATCAAGGCGCTCATAACGGCCCCATTGAGGATTCATTTGCCGTCATGTCAATTGAATCTAGAGCTTGAGGATCCATTACATCGATATACGGGACACATGACCTGGACATTTCACTCTGGCGCGCCTGAGTCGGGATCGCACTGGTGAAGACCCGAGGATCCTGGCCGGTCGGAGGCCGTGAGGCGGGAAACCTCGTTCAGGTGACGGTGGCCGAAGGATGCGGTCCGTGACCCCTAGTCGAGCTTTTAATGAAACGCAGAAGTTATCAAGCCTAGAAATTAAGGCTCAAGCTCGGCTGCGTTCTGGAATCTGTTGGTAGGCCGGCCCGGCTTTTCAGGGCAGGCGGGGCAAGTGGCTTGGCTCATTATGTAAGGCAGAAATTCAATTTGGAATATGAGGGCAAAATCGTAATTTCAATTCTAATTGTAACCGGTTAAAATCCGTAATTATTCTCTAGATCTCGGATGTGAAAGCGGATTAACCTGCAGTTGGAATCGTCGCAATCTAGCTAACGTGCATTTAGTGATTTTCGGGGTGATCGGGTCGACACGTTTTTGAGGCGTCACGGTTCGGGTCTTGAGTAAGCTATTTTGATGACAAAAGTCACATATAGCAACGTACTCATATACCATAAGTGGTATGAGTAGAGAAATGATGAAAATGGATTAGAAATAGTCTAGAATATGAATTATAATTAAGAGGGACATAAATGTTATTTTAGAAATTGATTTTTTAAGTGACTAAAGGGCGAGAAATAGCAAATAGTCTTTCATCTTCTTCGTTAAAAGCCCGGAAGCCAAAACATTAGGGAGAAATTGGGGGGATCAGGTGAAGCACATTTTGGGAGCATTTTAGAGAGAGAGAGGGCTTCTCTCTAGAATACCGGGAGATCCGACCGTTGGCGGGCTTCGGGACAAGAAGGAGAAATGTTCTCACAGCAGGATAGGCTCTGGCATTGGACTCTAGGGATCAGGAGTTTCTTGAGCTCCTTGAGGTAAGTTTCTCCTACTTGAGTTTTTACTCCCATTTAAATGTTTTACTAATGTCTTCGGTTGAATGGCGGGTGAGGGGCCGTTTGATCGTCCCAAACTTTGGACGGAGTGATGAATTTTGAAAGAGAAAATGAAGCGGTAGTGGCTTGCTCCCACACCCCCGGATGTTAGGAATGTTTGGGTGTGATTGCAGAGGAAGTGGTATCTTGTGCGTTAAATGTTTGCTTGAAGTATATGCATTGGGCCGGGGAATGGCGGGTGGTTGCGGGTTCACTAAGTGAACCGATGTTTTGTGATTTTCCGGGAATAGTAAACGAGGGTTTCACTATTCCCGGAATAGTGTTCTCAAAATATATTTTTGTGAAAATATGCGTTTGGTCGAGTGATTTAAATTAAATTGCTCGTGTTTGATCATTAGCCCAAGTGAGCTAATTTTGATGTGATGAAATGAATTGCATAACATGATTGTGTGATTTTATTTATGTGAATATATTCGTGGTTATATATTTGCATGTGATTGGCTTGGTGGAACCCCAGCATACATGCATTCCATATGCCTTTGGAACATCCTAGGAGTATAGGAGTTAGTGCATGAGATGGAGTCCTAGAGAAACAAGGTTGGAGGGTAGTCTAAAATGTTAATTATCGGAGGAGTAGTCAAACTCAAATAATATATCAACCGTCGGAGCGACGATTGATATATATTCATCGGAGGGTGAATCCTTGAGTACGATAATATATCGGTCGTCGGACGGCGATTGATATATATTCATCGGAAGGGTTGCCCACAAATAAGCAGATATTCTCATACGAGGCAGGCGAGTGTAGAGAGGGTCGGTGAGGACTCGGGATGCGAGTTGGTCATGTAGACATTCAGAGTAGGATCATCCATTTGCTTGAATGTGTGTTTGCTGGAACATTGCCTTGCACTTGGGTGGTGAGTAAGCCCGCAGGGCGGATTCTCCTGCGAGCACAGCTCACCACAATCGTGGGACCCCCTTTATTTTACGAGTGCGGGGCGTGCGAGGGACGGCTGCGTCAAGAGGTTGAGTCTTGAAGAAGCTAGAGTGTGGCTTTGATGATTGTACATGTATTAGAACTCTTTAAGTTTAATATATGTATTGTTTAAGGAAATAAAAATATTAACTCTTAACTATTGGATATATATATATATATATATTGTATATATTGAATTTGTTTGGAGACGGTATATGAATCTTGCATTTTGGGTGAGCTCCGTCTGAAGGAGACTTTGCTGGAATTTTCTAAAGTGGCGTTGGGTAACTTGGGCATCCCTTTGGAGTCTGCGAGTTGACGGGTAGTCAACGGACCCCCGGGTTTTGGGGCGTCACAGCTTGGTATCAGAGCTTAGGTATACGAATACCTAGGGAGCTCGGGTTGGGTATCCATCACCACTAGGTGGTATGGTGTGGAGTATAGGTTTATGGGAACCTATGGATAGAAAATTTGGGCTTAGGCCAAGGAAATGTAAGAGCATCACCACTAGGTGTGGTTTGACGTTGAGTTTAGGTATGGGATTACCTAGGAAAATCACGGGACAAAACTAGGACACTAATTGCGTGTGTTGATGTGTTTGTGTGATTTTGTGAATTGAGTAGCGGTGTGTGTATAACACATGGTTTGTAATGTGTTATAATGTTGTGTGCTTGGTGATTAGCACATAGATGAGTTAAGGAAATATTTTAGAAAATGTTTGGAGTGGTATAGTGTACAAAACCGGGAATAAAAATGAAGGAAAATAAATTTTTAATAAATTAGATGGGAATTGAAGAAGAAAATAGAAGAAAATAAATTTTATAAATTTATTTGAGTGGAGAAAAATTTTTCGGTGGAAAGCAGGAAAAGAAATAAATTTTATAAATTTAATTTGGTTAAGAAGAGGGAGAAAATAATTTTCTAAGGTTTTATATGGTGTAAAATTGAAGAAAATAAATTTTATGAATTTATTTGATGTATTATGGAAAATGGAATTAAATGATTTTAGTGGATTTTTAGAGATTTTCCAATTTAAAAATAAATGAAAAAAAATTAATTTTTGGGCAAAATCGTTTTGGACTCTTTGCTAAATATATTGAAATTTTTTTTTTTTTTTTTTTTTATTGCAATACGGTTTTATGTGCGGGAAGGAAGCTTGAAGGGCTGGAGGTATTGTATTGTGAGAACAAAAAATTTTTGTATTGCAAGGTTGAAGTTGTATTACCCAACTTAAGGGCTTCTGTAGGGTGAAATTGTATTGCAATAGAGGAGGTAGGCTAGCCATTGTATTGCAGGATTGTATTGCAAGGAAGGCTTAAAGTAAAGGAAATTGTATTGCAATACAATTTTTGAAATGTAGAGAAGAAGGCTTGAGTAGCTTGAATTGTATTGCAGGAATAGTGTAGGTTGAGTTGCAATACAAAATTGTATTGCAACCTTGGTTGTGTAGTGGCTAGTGATTGTATTGCAAGAGAAGGAGGAAATTGTATTGCAACATTATATTGCAATATAGTCAAGGAAAGCAAACAACATAGGAATTGTATTGCAATATACTGAGTGTATTACGAGGAAGGAGGATTGGAGAAAATTGTATTGCAAGATTGTAGTAGTGAAGAAAGGTAAAGTGTGTTTGCAATACAATTTTTGTATTGTATTGAAACAGTAATCCATGAGCGATGCAGTAGTGAATAGTAATCTATGAACGATATCCATGAACGATAAACCGTGAATAGTAATCGATGCTTGATAGCGTTAATAGGTCAAGCTGTGAGCCACCTTGATAATTTTCGGAAATTTTTTTTTTTTTTTTTTTGAAAAATCAAATAAAATAAAATTTGATAAAATTTCGAAAAATAAAATTTTCAAAAATAAAATTACACCGAAGAAATAAAGTTTTTGTTGAAAACAATATTTTTAAATGCAAAATGGATTGCCTTGCATTGCAGTAAATGCAAGGACGAATGTATACAGCGATTTATGTGTATGATTAGTGTCTCGAAATTTGTGGTTATGCCTTAGAGATATGTTGTATTGGAGTTAACTACCATTTGAAATCGTGATTCTTGTTTAGTTGCGTAGGAAATTATATGCATGGTGAAATGCGTATAGGAAAAAGGAGTAAATACTAAGGTTATGAGTAATGACCTTAGGGTTTGGATCATGAAATGAACAAAGGGCATAGGACCTAATTGAAATAAATAAATTGGTGGTTGAAATTTAGCGACACTTAGAAAATGAGCAGATTAGGTTCATGTGGTTGCCAAGTCTGATAGTAATCGACATCTGCATTACTAGTTAGGCTTTGAAATGAAATTAAGTGACTATTGTTGCCATTGAGCGGTATAGATGGTTAGTCGAGGACGGAGGACATGGGAGGGAGGGGGCGATCCGCGGGGCACGGGTCGGGCCTGCCAGGCCCTTGACCCGGCGTGACATTTGATCGATGGAGCCTTTGTAGGCGAGTAGGTGTTGTAGTGGGTACGCTGTCGCCTGGGACGCATAGCGGTGGTCGAGACCCTAGTAACCCCAGAGGTTTGAAATCATCCTCAGGCATTCCACGGGGAGGAGATGTCAGATGGTGGCCGACCATTGGTTCGTGCGAGAGCGAAAGTGTTAGAGGCTATGGAGATTACCTGCGGTGCGACCAGTTAGACTAGGCACAGCGTTCTGGCTAGAGAATGAGGCCCCCAGATATGGTGGAAATGGGCGGGACCTTTAGAGACCTTAGAGAGTCGGTTGTATGTGAGTTACTCCTAGGGATTAGGGCGAATAAGAATGATAGGTCGAAGTTGAGTTAGAAAGCCGGGGACTCACTCCACCGGTGGACTGAGGATTATGGACATGTCAGAGTTCGATGTCATCTTTGGGATGGATTGGCTGACAGTTTACAAGGTCGTTATCGATTGTGAGCGTAGGAAGATTACCGCCTATACGCAGGACGGTACTCGTATGGTAGTTCAGGGGGACAAACATCACATTTGCCCGCATAAAGATACGAGTCCAAGGGTCGTGGATTTAGCGGGCTGGCTACGGAGCCCAGCCTGGGAGGACTCCAGGAGAGACCTACTTAGATCTACCTCAGTAGTGTGCGAGTTCAGGGATGCTCTTCCGCATGAGCTTCACCGACTACCTCCACAGAGGCAAGAGACTTCTAGAGATTCGAGTTACACCCCGGGTACTTCAATCATCTCTATGACTCACAAGATGTGATGGCACCAAACAGTCAGAACTCGCAGTCCGCTACAAGAGCTATCGACAGGTTATTAGACCGAGCACTTCACCATGGGGTTTCGGCTTCTGAAGGCGGCTAGCAGGGGCAAGACCCTTCGACTATGCATCGACTATTGTGCAGCTTGAACAGGTCACGACCTGTAATCGCATTTATTACCGAGGACTCCATGATTTGCTTTGATGTTAGAGGAGCGCGAGTCTACTTCAAGATGCACCTTCGCACCGGTTATCATCACCGAGTTAGGATATGGATACTTCAAGACGCCATAGACGCTAAGTACGGGCACTCGAGTTTACTATGATGCCCTTTAGATTGACACGCGCTAGCAGCTGCTCACGATCTCATGCATGGTGTTCCAACCCTATCTAGATCGCTTGGTCGTAGTCGTCGTGGATGCTATTTACATACTACGCGAACGGAGCATGAGTATCACTGAGGATTGTTTTACACCGTTAAGAGACCATCGCAGATGCTAAGTTCGCAGAAGGCGACATTATCGCTTACCGAGGTGAGATTGGGACACGTGGTGTTAAGATCGAGTGTCACCGAATCCAGATAAGGTCGAGGCAAGTGATGCGCCGAGAGACCGAATGTCAATCTTCGAGATACGTAGAGAGATTCCGCCACGGATACGGGACTCCATGGTCGGGGCGGCCTCAATTACGTGAGAGAGATCGAGGATACTTGGAACACTGATACTGTGTTATAAAGATGAGGGAGGATCAACTTTCTCCTAGTTCGGGGAAGAGACAGAGGACTTCTGCTTCACACTAGTTTCAGGACTAGGGCCAGGATCGAGCATGAGGACGGATCGCCCCTGGGGAGACTGTGGATCCCAAGACCTCGGACAATGCAAATTCCAAGAATGTAGGACAAGGGAGACAGCTCTTTCCTCCACACCCCAAGACGGCAGGAACAAGTTTCGGGCCGGGTGCTATACAAGCACTTCCAACAATCGGATAGGCTGGGGCCGTAGTGTGGGTCAAAGTCAGTGGACATATCAGAGTTGCACTGAAGTACGGTGGACCTTAGCGGTGTAATCTAGGTGGTAGACCTATCGGCTATTGGACACAGCCGACACGGACGAGTTGGGATGTACCATCGAGTCGTCGCACCGAGACTCCACCGTCACATAATTCGACACAAAGATTGGATTCGGGGCTTAGAGGTTAAGGCCTTTGAGGCCGTGCATAGATGTTCTTCCCTGTGGGACGCGGTGAGTCGACTGGAGCAGGCTCCGGATTATGGAGCGAGATCTCCAAGACTCGGGCTTCATGGTGGAACCTGATTGTCGTCACAAGATAGCATCATTAAGCGCTCATGTGCACGTAACATCACGTCGTAGCCCGTGTGGGTGCACAAGACGGCTATTCACCACTCTGTGAGTGTGTGTTGAGTTTGCTTTAGACTACGCTCAATGAAGACTCCGCCACAGTCGAAATGTAAGAGGATCGGCGTGTGTCGGCGAGTTATGTAATCGAGATGAAAACACGCCAGTCGCTATCACGTTGCACTTAGAGTCGAAAGTGATAGGAGCTCTGACTCGAGATGAAAACACATCGACATGGTTATCGCCAGATCGAGTTGGCGATGCGAGTCTGCGCGACTCGAGGTTCGATACCCTTTGGAAATCAGACATGTGGCCAATGGGCAAGGCTCCTGGGTGAATGGATGTCCCGCACGGCATGGGATTAAGTCGACATCCATTGACTGTCGTTGATCGCACCTCGAGAGGTTAGCTACACACTCAAGCAAGGGTTGTGTAGGATTACGCGTGTAATGGATTACATAATGGTGTTGGGAGGGCATGTCGTTAACATGTGTCCTGGATCAGCGAGGGCAGAGACATTAATACCCTTAGTAGAATTCGACTACAACAACAGTTATCAGGCGAGTGCACGAATGGCACCATATGAGGTATCAGAGCGGGGAGGCCATGTGGATTATCGTTATGATCGACCGAGGCAAGCAGCAGCCCCATCATCGGGTCCTCGACTGATTAGAGACACCTATGAGGAAGGTGAGCTTGATATTTATAGCGTAGTTTTCGCGCCGTATCACGCAAGAGCTATGCTAATGTGAGACGTCGACCCTTAGAGTTCGAGGTTAGTGATCACGTTTCCTTGAAGGTGAATCCTAAGAGAGGAGTGGTCAGTTCAGAAGACTTAGGCCATCAGCCAGGTTCATCAGTCTTTCGAGATACCAGAGGATAGCACCGCGGCGTGCATCGGCATACCGCCCAAAGTGATGTCGTGCGTCTAATGAGGTGTTTCACGCTCCATGCTCCGAGATATACCCGCGCATCCAGCCTCATGGTGGATCGGGAGAGATCGGTGGTTGACACCGGGATAATCTCGAGGAGTGGACCGTGCATTTTGATAGCCGTGATCGTGTTTCTGCGGCGAATGCCAAAGACCGTGAGGCCAGTGAGAGTGCTATGGCGGTATCGCGGGAGTGGAGGAGTCGCATGGGAGCGAGGACACGATGCGCTACCTATCCCTTCGCTAGTACGGCAGACGTGATTACCGTTAAGATTAAATGACTTAGTTTACATGTACGGTAGAATGTATGTTGCATATGCATGTGTTTCTATAGATCGTTTCGAATTTCCTCGACGAAATTCCTTTGCTGAGGGGAGAATGTAAGAGACCCGAGAAATTCCAATTTCTCGAATATGGCAAAATCATAATTTCACTACAAAAATTGTACTTTGCAAAAATCCAGTAATTAATTTCTCTAGGATCTCTGATGACGAAACGGATTGTACCGTTGGAATCGCCTCATTAAAATCTAGCTAGCAAATTTCGTGATTTTTCCGACAATGGAATACATCGCTTTTCGATAAGATACGTGTTCTGCAATCGTGAAAACAATTTTCGATGCGACAAAAGTCAAGATATAGCACGCATCATGTGTACCATAAGTGGTATGAGTAGAGAAATGATGAAAAATGGACGGCCGAATAAAGAATATCAATTATGGTAAAAGAGGGACATAAACAAGTCATTTTAAAATTGATTTTAAGTGACTAAAGGATCTAAATAACAAATAGTCTTTTCATCTTCTTCTATTAAGCCAACCAAAAATGTGGGAGAAATCGGGGATCCAAGGGTTTTATTTTTGGGAGAGCTTTTAGAGAGAGAGGGTGCTTCTCTCTAAAATACTGAGATCCGACCGGGCGGCCAGACAAGAAGGAGAAATTTTCTACGGACAAGCACGCTAAGTGGACTCCGGACGGGGAGTTTCTTCAAACTCTTAAGGTAGGATTTTCTCCCTACTTGAGTTTTTACTCCCATTTAAATGTTTTACTAATGTTTCGCTTGAATGAGGCCGTGAGGGGCCGTTTGATCGGTCCCAAAACTGGACCGACCGATAGAATTTTGAAAGAGAAATGAAGCAGCCGGATCGCCCACTGATGTTAGGTCAGTTGCGTGATTAGTGTTATCTGCATTAAATCAAGCCATTGCATGCATCGTACGAACGTCAGGATTGCGGTTCACTAAGTGAACGGACATGTTTTAGGATTTTTCTGTGAATAAGAACTGGTGGGTTTCATTATTCCCGAATAGTGTTCTCAAAATATATTTTTGTGAAAATACGTTTATCGAGCGCATTTAAATTAAATTAAGCCGCGGTTTGATCATTAGCCCAAGTGAGCTAATTTGATGTGGATGAAATGTATAATTGCATAACATGATTGTGTTGATTTTATTTATGTGAATATATTCGTGGTTATATATTTGCTACGTGTGATTAGACTGAATGTAAACTAGCATACATGTATTCCATATGCACTGAACATCCTAGGAGTATGTGGAGTTAGTGCATGAGATGGGTCTAGAGAAACAAGGTTCTGAGGGTAGTCTAAAATGTTAATTATCTGGAGGGTAGTCCAAAACTAACAATATATCAACTGGTCGAGTGCCTGCAGCTTGATATATATATCAACTGAGGGTAGTCCATAACAAATAATATATATCAATTGTCTGAGCGGCCCAATCGATATATATTCACTCCGAGGGTTGCCCACAAATAAAACGAGAATATTCTCACGAGGCTTAGGCGAGTGTGAGAGAGTCTAAGTGAGGACTCCTGGATCCGGGAGTCAGTCACATGGTGACATTCAAGTAGGATCATGCATTTGCCAATGTGTGTTTACTTTGGAACATCAGACCGCACTTAGGTGGTGAGTACCCACTTCTGCATGCATTCTCCCATCGAGCTTTAGCTCACCCCGTCGTGGGATCCCCCCTTTATTTTACAGGTACATGGAGCGTGCGAGGGGACGGTCATTCCAAGAGGTCAGTATCAAGAAAGCCGGTGTGGTTGATGATTGTACATGTGGTTAGAACTCTTAAGTTTAATATATGTATTGTTTAAGAGTAAAAATATTAACTCTCGTAACTATCGATATATATATATCAGGAGTATATTGACCGTTTGGGGACAGTATATATTGTGTATCGCTGGGGTAGAGCCCCCACAAAGGAGACTCGCCCGATTTTCTAAAGTGGCTACCGTAACCCGACATCCACCGAATTCCGCCGGCCGGGACGGTAGTCAACTGACCTCCGGTTTCGGGGGCTCACACATTACCAAACTCCCAGATACCTGGGATCATCGTGCTTAGATGGAGTTCGTTTCCACGCATACCCGCATCGGGTTTAGTGGCCCATTCGTAGGGAAAATTGGATTTGACCCTTTCAAGAAAGTCTTCAGCTGATTCAGATTCACGAACAATTTGTTTGTGCTACGATTTTTTTGGTGGGTCGAGGAAGATTCAAATCTAATTATTTGGTTTGGAATATGGGTTCTTGTGGCGTACCATAGGTCAGGGGTCACCGACCTTACATATATAGGAATAGACATTCGTTGCAGGATTCCCCGTCAAAGTTGCTGATACTGGCGCGATCATCGTGCTTGGGGGACGGAGTTTGCTCAAGGCATACCTGCATCGCGGCTTAGTGGCCCATCCGTAGGAAAATTGACTTAATTTCATTTCAAGAAAGTCTTCAAATCGATTCAGACCACGAACAATTTGTTTAAAGCCACGATTGTGGGTCGAGGGAAGATCCAAATTCCAATTATTTGGTTTGGAATATGGGTTCTTATGTACCATATAGGTCACGGTCACCGAATCTTGCATATATAGGAATGACATTTGAGTTAGACTGCGCTTCGATATTAGGATGTGATAGCCACAATATCGAACCAATCACAGACTAATGTAAATCCCGCACTTGGGTAATACAACAAGAGCGTGAGATGGAACCCCATCGTATCGTGTTTCCTAGAAATAGCAAATGAATCGAGTGTAAGGACCGTGGCCCGAGGACAAAAAGCCCAAATCAAGAAAATAAAAAGGCCTGCTGATAAGAAGAGAGCAGGATATAAGCCTAGTTCTAATGAGTTACATATGATGATTAATGAGGTAGGATTCCCTTATAATTATAGATTAAGGCTATCTTTACAAAAGTTGCATCGCACGTGGGAGCAAACGAACGGTCACCACCGCTTTTAAAGAGGGGCGGAGGTGTTTATAATATGACAAATTTCCATTTGAAGTTCCTGAGTCTAATGCATATCTCGACCGACTATTTTATATAAATTAATGATAAATATGAGGGTTTTTACAGATAGTACACAAAGATGGTTATCAGATGAAGCATAATATGTATTGGTGGCTTATATATGATACAATAACATGTCGATTCACACTGGGATACTAATATGATGTTTGAAACAATATCAAGAATAGTCCCGGACTTTGATAATTAAGAGAGAAATGTCATAGGTTTATAGAAGAAAAAATGAAGACTGCATTTAATCGTTGAGGTTTTCATGTACCTGCTTCAAGATCCGGGTGGATATGTTCCCGCCACTTCTTTGTTGATCGTAAGAAATTTTTCAAGAAGTTGTGCTCGAACCGG
Source organism: Tetrastigma voinierianum (assembly GCA_016808115.1). Taxonomy (NCBI): domain Eukaryota; kingdom Viridiplantae; phylum Streptophyta; class Magnoliopsida; order Vitales; family Vitaceae; genus Tetrastigma; species Tetrastigma voinierianum. The sequence continues at coordinate 240,791 of JAEQBH010002122.1, read as the reverse complement.
GATTGGCAAAGTAATACGGAGAACGGTGCAATACAAAGACTTGCTTTATATTTAGTTGCGCTCCATCTTATGTTTTACAGCTTAATGCTTAAGCCAAATTTAGATTGTGATTTTAAATCAACTGAAATCGTTAAAACAACTGATAAATGTAAAAATATGACAATAATAATTTAATAATAATATGCTTCATTATAATATGCTACAAGATAGTCGTTAAACACACCTTCGATCCATTGATCCGAGAAAAATATTGCAAAGCTATGGACGAGCTTCCTCCAAGGCTGGTATGTCCGAAACTTCAATTTTTTATATTGCATAGCAATAGTGGTGCTTTTTTGAATACTATCCCAAACACGTTCTTTGAAGGGATGAGCCAACTCAAAGTTTTAGCCTTATCTGGAATGCATTTCCCAACACTACCTTCAACGCTTCAATCCCTCGCAAATCTTCGAACATTATGTCTAGATAGGTGCAAGTTGGGAGACGTGGCTATAATTGGAGAGCTAAAGAAACTACAAGTTCTTAGCATGGTGGGTTCCGACATCCAACAACTGCCTAGAGAAATGATGCAATTGACCAATTTAAGGTTGTTGGATTTGAACTACTGCAAGGAGCTTAAAGTAATTTCGCGGGATATCTTATCAAGCTTGTTTCGATTAGAATGTTTGTTCATGAAATCTAGTTTTTCTAAATGGGCGACCGAAGAAGTATGTGATGGAGATAAGAATGCTTGTTTATCGAATCAATAATCGCATCATTTTGGAGGACAATCGAGGTAAAATACTAAACGCCGAAGTCACCCAAAAGCAAGATGCTTGATCACAACTTCAACAAGTTATGCAATATTTATGTAGTTTCCGATGAATTGCCGAAACATAAGGAAAATAAAAACATTACATCTCAAAGGTGGTGACGAAAGCTACTCTTTTAGGGATGGAATTCGCAAATTGTCGAGGACAAATAAGAATTGCAAGCTACTTGGATTGGAAGCATGCTGTGGCCCAATTCTAGTAAGTTCTTTTGATAACCTAAAACATTGGTCGTGAGGGAATGTCATAGATTGAAAATTTCTTCGCTTCCATGGGTAGAGACCTTCCCAACTTGAAGAAATGACAATAAAAAGATTGCAATGAGATGCACAACAAATAATGGAAGATGGCCATGTTGGTCTAACTTGCGCTAGTATTCCCCTAAATTGGGTTATCCTTGAAACTTGGTTATCTACCAAAGCTAGTGAACTTTGGCTACTCGTGATCCGGATGGAAACAACGCTCGGGCAAATGTGTTCCCAAGGCAATCCCGATATCAATATGCCATTTTTCAACTACCAGGTATGTTCAAGCTTAATTCATTGCTAATTTCCATGGATTTTAATTTTTTTACATCACTTTTTTTAATAAATAAATCAATGCAAAAACAAGATTAAGCTAGCCCATATATATGCTCTTTCATAATTCCAACTTGTGTGTTAAGAAGAGAGAACATGTAGATAAGAAGAGATTTTAGTATGTCATTTTACTAGAAGATACTCTCAGCACTTAGAAAAAGTCGTCCTATTTGAATTTTAAAATCTTAAGATATTAGTAATGTTTTATAAGAAAAAGATGGTAAAGGAAAAGTTGATTAAGATTTAGATGGAAAATGATGACGAAATGAATCTCTATTTTGTTCATTTCATTTGTTTTGTTTTATAAAGAAAAGGTTTTTGTAATTCTCTTTATTGAAATATTAAGGAAAATATTGATGAAAATAATGGGAATATCAAAATTTTAGATGAAACAAATAAAATAATATATAATATATAAACATGCATACTATCGAGTAGGTTTTTTTGAAAGATTATTGAGTAACTATTATGACACATTATTAATAAGGATTTGTCAATAATATAGGTAGGTATACCGTTTGCAAATGATATTGTATAAGTTATAATTAACATGGAATTTCAATGAGAAAATTCTTAAAAAAGAAAATAATGTATATTAAGTATTACCTTGACGAGAAACAAAAAGTATAACATTTAATAATATATCTTAAACTAAATTTGTTTTTGAAATTCATGTATTTTCATTTTAATATCATTTTTAGCCTCGAATATCTTTAACCACAATACGTACTTTGAGAATTGAGAAAATAAATCAGATATGAATAAAAAAATAAATTTGAATAAATGAATTTTAATATTGTACTAAAATAATAATTCCCAAGTTTTTTTAAAGAAATTTGAATTAATTTTTTGATAAAATATGAATTTATATTTTAAATTTACAATTTAATTATTTATTTAAATAAAAGTAAATTTTAAGTTTGGTGAATTGTATCTAATTATTAGCTTTTGAAAGCCAAACTTGATTTTAAGAATCAAAAAATAAATCTTAGTTAAAAAATGAATAATCTTTTTCTTGACAAGGAAAATCAATAATTTTAAAATTGTAATTTAAACATTTTTTAAAATTTTTAATGTAAAACTATGGATTCATTTTTTAATATTCAAATTGAAATTCATTTTTTTTTTCTGTGGGCCTTTATTCAAAATTGTCATTTTAGTTGATAACTCAAATTTTAAAAACCAAATTTAATTATTCTAAATCTCAATTAAAATTTAATTTTAATTTTAAATAATTAATTTTATTTTGAATTTTAATTATGATTTAAAATTGAATTGTATTTTTAGAAATTTTGAGTTATTAATTTTAATATGACAATTTTGAACCAAAAATTTTAGTAAGGAGAATTTCATTCAAAACATTATTATTTAGTTTTCTATCACAAATTTTAAAATGTGTTTAAATTATGAATTTTTAGATTATTGATTTTTAATTAATTATTTTATCTACAAAATCAAATATGCATTTGAAATTAATAATTGGACACTTTTAAACGTAAAATTTAATTTTTCTTTATTTAGGTTAACAATTAAATTTAATTTAGAGTATAAATTCAGATTTTGTAAAATTTAATTTAAAATTTTTATAAGCTTGACAATTATTATTTTTAGTTTTATTCATAACACGAATTTATTTTCTTAATTCTCAAGGTTAGTGTTATGGTTAGGGATATCCAAGGCTAGAAGTGCTCTCAAATTAAAAGTGCATATATTTAAAAAAAACTTTTTTATTTCAGGATATAAATGGAAATGTGGTAAAATTCAGATTTAAATTGTTGGTTTTCTTATATTTTAAAATAAAAACTTTATTATTAACTAGGATTGTAGTTGTTCATAAATTCTTGTACAAATAATAATAATAATAATTATTATTTTTTGTAATTCTTCAAGATTCACATGATTTTATAGGTAAGACCCGAGAAATCATTTTTCTTCGAATAAGGCAAAATCTAATTTTGATTACAAAGTGTAACACTGCTAAAAATCCATAATGAGTTTCTAGATCTCGATGATCAAACGGATCGCACTGGGAATCGCCTCACAAATCTAGTTAGCAATGCAAAATTTCGTAATTTTCTCGAGATACCGAGTCGACACGCTGATAAGATCGCTGCCGCGTCAGAATCGATTACGCGACGAAAGCGACAGATAAAGATGTACTCATGTACCATAAGTGGTATGATTAGAGTAATGATGAAAATGGACGGCCGAGATAGTGCCGAATATCAATCCTGGTAAAGGAGGGACGTAAGGGTCATTATGAAATTTGATTTTTAAGTTACTAAATGACAAGATAGCAAATAGTACTTCATCTCCTTCATTAAGCCAAAACAAAACGTGGGGGTGACATTTTTGAGATCCAGTAGCCATTTCGGCAGCCTTTGCAGGCGCTTCTCTAAAGATCCCGCACCTGGACCACTGTGATTATCTAGCAGTTAAGTGGAAAACGCTCTACGCGGAGCAAAGCACGCGTGACCCCGGTTTGCAAAGCCAGATAACTCCAAGAGGTGTGGGTTTTCCCACGGTGTTTTATTCCCCATTTTGCCAAGTCACGTTTTTGGCCATTGGCGCAGTCAGGGTTGGCTTGACGGCCCCAAAACACGGACCGAATTGTTAGAAATTCTCGGGGGGGATTTTTCCCACCATCCGTGACCTCTCTGCAAATTCTGTGAGGGTCAAGCTTGGGTCTTTAATTCTGGAAATTTTGCATAAAATGCATGCATGAGATGAATAAATGCCGAATGGTCGTTGATCGGCCCCAAAACATGGGACCGAAATTGTAGGAATGGAGACTTTTCATGTCCGAGACAAATTAAACTGTCAATGTTAGTTGAAATAAATTATGCTCGGGTGTTTATAAGATAGGAAATGGGTGAAATCTCGCCCAAAAAAGGCGAAACTGAGAATGACATGTGGGCTGCCCGTGACAGCCCATCGTTGGGTTTCTCGGACTCCAAAACAAATTCCGAAGCTTGTGTAAAATGGGCCATAAATGTCCATGTGTTTTGGTATGAAATTGTATGAAATGAATGGCTCGAAAGCCGGGTGTGGTGTAAATCCAGGTTAATGCTAATGAGGATTACGATGAGGTCGCCACTATAAGGAATATAATTGTGTATAGATATCAGGAATAAAATAGATTTGCTCAATTATATGGAATACAATTGTGAGCACAGCCATCGAGATGAAATTATGAATTGCCCAATCGAGCTAAATCAGGGTGATGCTTGATGTGTCGAATTACATGCGTGTAATTATAGTTGATTGAAATATGTGATATTGGACATATTGTAAATGATTTTGAAAATGGCATAATGCATTTTCATATGCATTGGGTAGCCTAGGAATTAGGTGAGTGCATGACAAGGTATTTTGTAAAACGGATATGGTTGCAAAGGAATTTCATGTGACGATATTCCCGAGAATTGGCCGAGACGGCCAACGTATCATTTCTGGACGGCGACCACGACCGCTTCTAGAGTTTCACAAACCAATTCCACTTTCGAGGGTAGTCCCATATTTTACCGAATATTCGTAGTATATTTTCAAGAACAAAAGTTTTGTTTTGAACGACATTTTCTCATACATGGCTTATAAGAAGGTGGGAGCGAGCCTATGGGAGGACTCGTGACATGGGGTGACTGGGCGTAGACATTCAAGTAAAGATCATGTATTTACTTTGAGTGTGTAAGCATTTCGAGCATCGCAGATTACACTTAGGTGGTGAGTAGCCCACTTGGGTGGCGATTCTCCATCAGCTTTAGCTCACTCCCGTCGTGGGACCCCTTTATTTCGTGTACAGGAGCCGAGAAGACAACTCATTTTGAAGAAGCCGCTCATGATTTTGATGGTCTTTATGATATAACATGTATTACACTGGTAGATGTTAATATATGTTTAGAGCAAAGTGTAATCAACTCATGTAATTATTTGGGAGAAAATTGGAGAATAGTCATGATATGTGTTTTAATGAGTATTAGCTTATGGGCCCAAGGGTCGTATTTGATATATTGCATATATCGATTGTCTCGGGACTGTGTAGATGCGTGTTATTTACAAAGTTTTGTAATCGGGCAGAGCTCCCGCACAAAGGAGACTCCGCTCCGATTTTCTAAAGTGGCGCTTCTGCAACCCGACTCCACTTGTATCCCGCGGCCGACGGCACCAATCCGGGACCCCTGCTCTCGTGCGCCACACTGCAGATCGTAGCTGGCAAACGACACCTTGGGAGCCCCACGGTGTGAATATAAGTATGGTTCGACACCAAACACAAATTTTGCATCGTGAGCTAAGGTACACGACAATCGTAGCGTAATCGGGGGCATGGGCCTGTGATATGCAATTGTAGTGTAATACCGGGTTAGGATTACCCGGCGTTGAAACTGGACACCAGCCTTCCACAGCCTTGGCATCGTGAGCTTAGGTTTGTAAATACCCAGAGCTTTAGTGTTGAGCTAAGCTAGTATACGATTACCTAAAGGCTCGAGGGACTCAGGTCTAGACCACTCTGGCCCTAGAACATGGAAAGTCTCATAGATTGGAGGAATCAGCTAGCCATAGTTAGCAGATAAGAACATCACCACTAGTGGTCTGAAGGCCAGAATTCAGGTATGAGATTACCTAGAAATCACTGACAAAACTAGGACACTACGCATTAACGTGTGTTGATGTGTTTTGTGTGATTTGTGAATCATTTGGTGATTGTGTGTATAACATGATTTGTATTGTGTATGGTTCATGCAGGCTTAGTGGTTAGCAATCAGACAACCATGATGTGTCAAGTTTTTTTAAGAGGTTTTTACAATGGTGTAAAAACTGGAACAAAAAGGAAAAATAAAATAAATTTTTATAAATTTATTTGGTTTATAAAGAAATGAAAATAAATTTCATAAATTTATTTGGTTTAGAGGTGAAGAATTTTAATTTTTAAGGTTTTACAGTGTAAAACCGACGAAAATTAAATAAAATAAATTTTTCTAAATTTATTTGGGTTGTTGGAAAGTGAGAAGAAATTTTAAAGTCAAGAAAAATAAATTTTACTAAATCCCATTTGATGAGAATTGAAGAAAATAAATTTCTATGATTTTACAAGTTGTAAATTGAAGAAAATGAAAGAAAATAAATTTTTTATAAATTTATTTGAGCGAGAAAAATTTTTCGAAAATCGAAAGAATTAAATTTTACAAATTTATTTGGTTGCGAGGGAGAAAATAATTTTCTAAGGTTTTATATGGTAAAATTTAAGAAAAGGGGTTAAATAAATTTTATAAATTTATTTGAGTATTAAAGAGGAAAAAATGATTTTTTTTAGTGATTTTTCCAATTGCTGGAAATAATGGAAAATATATAAATATATATTATAATGAAAAAAAAAAATATGTATTTTTTTAGGTGAATTTCCAGCAACTTAGAAGAAAAGAATGAAAAAAAAAAAATATATGCTCAAAAGAGGTGCGTAATCTGGATTAGCTACTCGCCCAATCAGACATTTAAAAATTTTTTTGTATCAAGAACCTCGGGTTTTGTATTGCAAGAGAAGTGCTTGAATAGTTAGAAATCAGATTACAAGACAATGAATTGTATTGCAACTTCAGTAGTTGGTTGGCCGGAAATGCTGCAATACAAGTGATCAGGGACAGTGGACAAAAATAAAGAAGCGGCCTACTGTCAAGGAATTGTATCGTTAACATTATATGAGTGGGCTAGATTGTATTGCAATATAGTGGTGTGCAGGGAAAAAAATTGTATTGCAAGAGAAGGCTTGAGGTTTGAGATTGTATTGCAATACACTCACTATATCGTGACCAGAGACACAGTTAAAGAGGGTATTGTATTGCAATGTAATGCATCAGATAAGTACCAACAAGGTATCCGTCAACCGTGGAACAAGAATGGGCTAACGGTCAATCAGGAACAAGTGAACTGCCAATCGCGAACAAAGATTACGAACAAGAATGCTTGACTTGGCCAATCAGGAATGCAATTTTGAAAAAATTTTTTTTTTTTTTTTTTTGAAAAATCAAATAAAATAAATTTAATAAAATGAGACAAAATTTTGGGAAAATGGAATTTTTTAATTAAAATTTTTGTTGATAAAAATGATTGATATATTGAATAAATTGTCTTGCATTGCCTACAAATGCAAGGACATATGCATGGTGTAATGCGTATGGGAAAAGGGTACGTTTCTACTCTTGAAATTATTGACTAGAGCAGTGTTTAAATTGGATGCATCATGTTCATTCATTAATGCATCTTGTTTGATAGGTTTAGTCTTGATACAAGCTTCACAGCTTGGCATAGAGGTTGGGGCCTTGTAAGTTCTCGCCAGACATTACGTGAAAATTTTTCCTAATGTGTGGAGAGATTTGACTGAGGTCGCCACGCAGCGAAGCGCAGACCCAGTGGTGGCAGATATGTTGGTTGTTGATCACGTTTCGATGATGGATGAGATGACAACCATCTAAGCACAGACTGGGACCTTAGTCGCCATCATGTTCGACACCCGCCTCGAGTTAGGTAAGGTTACATATGCACATGATTGATGTATGCGCCAGAATTTCGGGACGAATTCCTTTTGGCGAGGAGAATGTAGCACTGAGAAATTCCATTTTCTGGAATAAGGGCAAAATCGTAATTTTGATTACAAAAGTGTAATTAAGGTTAAAAATCCATAATTTATTCTCTAGATCTCGGATGACGAAACGGATTGCACCGTTGGAATCGTCTCGCGAAATCTAGTTAGCACGTAGTACTTCGTATTCTTCGAGACAAATTCGAGTCGACACGCTGAGGCATTGCTGCTCGTGCCGTGGAATCGACATTTTCGATGCGACGTAAAGGCACAGATAGCATGTACTCATGTACCATAAGTGGTATGATTAGAGTAATGATGAAATGGACGGCCGAGTCAATATCAATCCCGTAAAGGTGGACGAAGGGTCATTATGAAATTTGATTTTTAAGTTACTAAATGACAAGATAGCAAATAGTACTTCATCTCCTTCATTAAGCCAAAACAAAACGTGGGGGTGACATTTTTGAGATCCAGTAGCCATTTCTTTGAGAGCTTTTTAGAGAGAGAGAGTTTCAAGATCCCGCACCTGACCGCTTGATTTCGACCTGAGCAAGAAGGGAACGTCGACGCGGAGCAAGCACGCTATGGACTTCGGGCTCAAGGAAGCTGGATAACTCCAAGAGGTAGGGCTTTCTCCCTACTTGTGTTTTTGTATTCCCCATTTTAAGTGTTTTTCCCAATGCTTCATTGCCGAGGCAGCTAGGGGTTGCTTTGATCGGTCCCAAAACATGGGACCGAATTGTTAGAAATTATTTGGGATTTTTCCTAATTATCCGTGACTCCATTTTAAATTTAGAGGGTCAAGCTGGTCTTTAATTTAAATTTCAGATAAAAATTACGCAGATGAATAAATGCCGATCACGTTGATCGCCTCAAACATGGGGACCGAAATTGTAGGAATTTTGGAGACTTTAAGTCGTCCGGTGACAATCCGTAAACTGGTTACCGTTAGGTTGGAATAAATTACGCCGCTATTTATAAGATAGAAATGGTAAGAAATTCTGCCCAAAAAGGTGAAACCGAGAAAAACGACATGTGGGTCGCCCGTGGACAGCCTACATCGTGGTTTCCTGGACTGTAAAACAAATTCCGAAGCTCAGGTAAAATGGGCCATAAATGTCCATGTGTTTTGGTATGAAATTGTATGAAATGAATGGCTTGAGTCGTGTGGTGTATGAACCAATAGGTTAATGCTTAATGAGGATTATGGGTCACAAATTATATGGAATATAATCAGGTGTATAGGGATATTGGGAATAAAAATTGTGGGATTGCTCAATTATATGGAATATAATCAGGAGCATAGGCCATTGAGATGAAATTATGAATTGCTCAATTGAGCTAAATCGATGCTTGATGTGTTGAATCACATGTTGTAATTATAATTGATTGAAAATATGCATATTGACATATTGTGTAAATGATTTTGAAATGGCATAATGCATTTTCATGCATTGCAGCTCTAGAATTAGGGTGTGAGCGCATGACAAGGTATTTTGTAAAACGATATGGTTATGTAAAGGAATTTACGATGATATTCCGAGAATTGGTTGGGAGATGGGCCACGCATCATTTCGATGAGGACTATGATCGCTCTGAAAGCTCACCAACCAATTCAATTCTCGAGGGTAGTCCTGCATTTGCATCGAATATTTTCGTAGTATTTTCAAGAACAAAAGTTTTGAGCTTGAAAATGACATTTTCTCATGCTACTGGCCAGCAGTTCGCTGGAGCGAAGCCTGCGGAGCACTCACGATAATGCTGCAAGTGATCATGTGTATCTCAAGTAGATCATGCATTTACTTGGAGCGCATTTACTTTGGAGCATTGCACTACACTTAGGTGGTGAGTAGCCCACTTAGGCTTATCTCTCCTACCGAGCTTTAGCTCACTCCCGCCGGGACCCCCTTTATTTCGTGTATTGTGGAGCCGAGAAGACAACTCATTTGAAGAAGGCCATGATTTTGATCGTTTGATATAAATACGATTACACCGTAGATGTTACTATATGTTTGTATAAAGTGTAATCAACTATGTAATTATTGGGAGAAAATTGGAGAATAGTTGTGATATGTGTTTTAATGAGTATTAGCTTATGGGCCCAAGTGGCCGTGATTTGATATATCAGATATACTGGATTGTCCGGGACAGTAGATTTAGTATTTACGTTTTGTAATCAAGTAGAGCTCCCGTACAAAGGAGACTCCCCGTCGATTTTCTAAAGTGGCGTCTGCAACCCGACCTCCACTCAGATTCCGGTCGACGGGTAGTCAACGGACCCTGCTTTCAGCGCTCACATATAGCATATGAAAGAGGTGCATACGGTTTAAAATAATAATTGATTGATAAGAGCTAAAATAACTTATGCCATTAGAATATATATATAATTCATGGTTAATAATTGATTGATAGGAGCTAAAATAACTTATGCCAGAATATATATTATAATCCATGGTCATTATAAATAGTACATTTTATTCAAGAAGTAGTCTATAAATTTTCTATTTGCAACTTAATTGTTAATTTTTTTAAGGAATTTATGATTTTTGGCATAATTTTAAAACATAAATAAAGTAAAGGATGACAACCTCTTGGAATTGATAAACTACATTTACCAAAGGAAATATGTTTACATTTTTGGTAACTTTTCAATTGATATGATGTACTATTTTATAGGTATTTTTCTCTAATTTGGAGATATTGCAATTCTCCCATCTTCCTAAAATCAAGGAGATATGGCACCATCAACTATTACTTGATTCTTTCTCCAATTTACGAATCCTAAGAGTGGAAGAGTGTGATAGCCTACTCAATATCATCCCATATCATTTGATCCAAAGCTTCAAGAATTTGAAAGAGATAAGGTAGATTGGTGTGAAAATCTAATATTTCATGTTCAAGGATATGATGATGCAGATCATGTTCAAGGAAATATTAATATTTCAAATCAAGGTGGAGAATTTCCTTGGAGGTTTTCCAATATTATTTTAGTTTCTCCATATTATTTTTTAATTGAAATATTGTGAAAAATATTCCATGGAAATAAAATATTATTTATATTATACTCATGAATAATAATAATAAATATACTAAAGTAATTTAAAATTTAATTTTACATAATAAAATGGTTAATATGACTTTCTTTAAATGAAAATGGTTAATAATACTTAAATTATAAAGGTATTGGAAAAAGAATGAATCTAAATCAAAATTTTAATCTTAAAACAATAAGCACTAACCAATAAGACCAAGTTCATATAAGAGACCAAGCTAAAGATAGAGGATGAGTGCAAGCATAGGGTTCGAGTCTCGATGGGAACAAATTGGTGAAAGATGTTTATTAATTCCATCATTCCTGAGTATGTTTAATTCAATATTTTTACGTAAATTTTTTATATAAATTATTTACAAATAATATATTTTGTGACGCCCCAAAACTCAGGTCCGTTGACTAATTCGTCAACTACGGAATACAAGCTGATGTTCAAGCATTCGGTTAATTAAAATCTGCAGAAGTCTCCTTTGTACCTGGGAGCTCTACCCAATTATTAACCCGTGATTTACCTGTCCCAAACAAATTCAATATACGCAATATACATCCAATATGGCCATACTGGCCCATAATACTCATCACAATATATCCAAACTATATCCAATAGCTTTCAAGAGCTTAATACCATTTTATACAACATATATTAAATTCTAAAATTCTAATACATGTATACAACGTGACACCAAAGCCACATCCTGGCTTTCTTCACAATAAATTCCCCCTAGACGAACCGTCCCTCGCACGCTCCCGCACTGTAGTGCAATCCTATCGACCTGGGTGAGCTAAAGCTCGCAGAGAATCGCCTGGCGTAGCTACTCACCACCTAAGTCAGAAATAAGAATGTTCCAAAGTAAACACACATTCAAGCAAAATGCATGATCCTACTTGAATGTCTACATGACTAACTCGTGATCCCGAGTCCTCATCGACTCTCTCACACTCGCTAAGCCTTGTATGAGAATTCATTATTTTATTACGCGGCAACCCTCCGACGAATATATATCAATTGGGCCGCCCGACGATCGATATATATTAATTGCTTGCGTGACTACCCGATGAATATATATCAACCCGGGGTTGAGCTCCGACGGTTGATATATTATTTAGTTTGGACTACTCCTTCATAATTAGCATTTTACTACCCTCCGAACCATTTTCTCTGTGACTCATCTTCACGCACTAACTCCTATATTCCTGTGATGTTCCAGCTGCAATATGGAATGCATGTATGCCAATTCCAATACAAATTGACCACATGCAAATATATAACACGAATATACTCGCATAAAAATTAAATCACACAAACACAAGCATGTGAATTATCATTTCAAACATCTAAATTCAAATTCACTGGGGCTAATGTTCAATCACAAAGAATTCGGACTAATCACTTAACTCAAACATATAATTTTACGAAAAATTTTAATATTCATTCGTGAATAGTGAAACCCTCGCTTACTATTCCTAAAATCACAAAACATCTGGGCTCACTTAAATAACCCGATTTCTCTGCCATTTTCTACCAATACATACCAAAGCACAAATTAATACATAAATCAACACAATATCAACCCAAACAGCCCCTACGTGACTATACGTAACGGCCCTCCAAAGTTTCTAAAAATTTCCACACTCCATCCCATGTTTTCAGATCGATCCAACTACCTCACCTACCATCTCAACCTAAAACAAGAAACACTTAAATGGGAGAAACCTGGCAGGGGAGAAACTTACCCCGCCGAGCTTGAAGAAACTCCCGATCCCTGCAGTCCACGCGGTGTAGCCCGCCCGCGTAGAACCGTTTTCCTTCTCGCCCCGAAGACCGCCGATGGTCGGATCTTCCGTTATTCTAGAGAGAAGCACTCTCTCTCTCTAAAAATCTCTCAAAACCCAAAGCTCACTGCATCAAAAAACACTACGTTTTTGCCTTGGGTCTACGAAGAAGACAAGTCACTATTTGCTAATTTGGCTTTAGTGACTTAAAATCAAATTCTATACGATTATGTCCCTCTTACCGCATTTGATATTCGGGCACTGGGGCCTGGCCATCCATTTTCATTATTTCACTATACCACTTATGGTACATGATTACATGCTATCTGCGCCTTCGCCTCATCGAAACACTTACGCACCCGAACCACGACGCTCGAAACGTGTCGACCCGAATCGCCTCGAAAAATTACGAAATTCGATGCCAACTAGATTTCATGAGACGATTCTAACGGTACAATCTGCTCTGTCATCGTAGACCTGTGAGAATTAATTACTTGATTTTTAACCGAAATTACAATTTTGTAATCAAAATTACGATTTTGCCCTTTTCCAATTGGAATTTCTCGGGTCTTACATTCTCCTCTCCTTAAAAGGAATTTCATCCCGAAATTCAGGACACCATAACACAGACATGCATATGCAACGCGCACTCTACCATGCATGTAAACAGTCATTTAAATTTTAAACGACTAAATTACGTACCTTCATCCCCAAACACGAAGGGATAGGTGGCCCGCATCGTGTCCTCGCGCTCCCACGTTGACTCCTCCACTCCATACGCGCCATAAGACGATCACCAAATTTCGTCAGCCTTGCACGCAAACCCGATCACGCTTATCAACAATGCACACCGTCCCCTCAAAGGTCCCACGTCAACCCTCAATCTTATTCTAACTACCTCATGAGCTGGATCTGGAGTATACTCCCGGAGCATGGAGACGTGAAATACCTCTCAAACACCTGACATGCTGGGCGGTAACAACCGTGCACGCTAACTGGCACTCCATCCTCTCAGTATCTCGAAGGCCCAATAAACCCTACGATAGCTTCCCCGTCGCCGAACTCGATCACTCTCTTAGGCGGCATCACCTTCAAGAAAACGCGATCATTAACCTCGAACTCTAAGGGTCGACGTCTTACATTAGCATAGCTCTTTCACCGGGCCTCGAGTCGGAGAAGACGCGATCAGATTGCTTCTCACCTTCCTCATAGGTGTTCCTAATCGATCACGACCAATGACGGAGCCTTCCAATTTCATCTAACATAACGGTGATCTACGCCTCCCATATAATGCCTCATACGGCAAGACCGTCAGATGCTCGCCCTCGTAACCGTTGTTGTGGTGGCGACCCACTAAGGGTAATTAATCCTCTACCCTTTATGATCCGTGACACATGTTCGCAACATGCCCTAACACCCGTATGTAATCCATACACACGTAATCCTACACAACCCTTGCTTGGTGTGTAACCGCTAACCTCTCCAAGGTCACAATCACTGACAATCCAATGGACTGTCAACTCAATCCATGCCATGCAGGACATCCATTTACCGAGCCCTTGCCAGCTCAACCACACCCAATGCAATTTCCAAAGGGTATCCAAACCTCGAGTCACCCCCGAATCCTATCATTCAACTCTCAGTCTGCGTGATAGCTATGTCCGTGTATTTTCATCTCGAGCAACATAACTCTTCGACTCATTCTTCAAGCCTATTACATTCTCATAGAAATTTCGGATATCTCCTCTGCCCTTACTAACTTAACCCGTGGTTCTCACCATGAGCCGAATCTCGGAGACCTCTAATTCATAATCCCGACCTAACAGATCAACTCTTACCCTACATCCTAGGGAAGAATATCTATACTTGGCTTCTCTAAAGACCTTACTCTCTAAGCCCAAATCCAATGTCGTGTCGAGTATGACAACCCGGCTAGGGTCTCAATTGCTGGCAACCTGATGGCTGTCAACTTCATCCATGTCAAACCTGACATCAACAACCCATAGGTCTACCACCCTAAGGTCCACCACGCCTCCCGCGGCGCTAACTCTCGACCGTCTCGACTTTGACCCACACCGGCTCCTTTGGCCTATCTCAGGTCGCCGAGAGTGCTTGCATAGCACCCTAAAATCGAAACTAGTTCCTCAACCCTTACTATGGTGTGAGGAATGAATCAGGATACTCTCCCGTCCCACGGCTAACTGGATCGTATTGTCCCAAAGTCTGGGATCCCCTGCCTCCTAGGGCAACCTCACTCATGCTCAATCCCGTCCTAGCCCCGAAACTAGTGTGAAGCGTAAGTCTTCTCGCTCTCTTCCTCTCGAACTAGGAGAAAGCTGATCCTCCCTCTTGCTACTAACACCCGTATCCCGAGTGTTCCGAGTATCCTCAGTTTCTCTCTCTATGGTCAGGACTGTCCCAACCATGGAGTCCATATCCCGTAGGCGAAGTCCTACGATCCTGTCCCGAATGGACAACTTCAGCCCATTCTCGTGTCTCTTGTAATATCCAGCCAATCTCAAGAGACTACGTATCTCGAGGATTGACATTCGATCTCTCTCAATTCATCATTGCCTCAACCTTCTCTAGGTTGACTGACACTCCTGGTGCTAACACCACGTGTCCCAAAACTTCACCCCGCAGGGCTTCTCAAAACTCCGCACCCATCGAACTTAGCGCACAAATTAATGGTCTTTAACACCAAACAATCCCCGCGATGCCTGCTCCCACTCCGACCGGGAGTAGATCAAAAATGTCATCCACCTAATACTACTAAGAACCGATCTAGATGTGGTTGGAACACCCTAAGCATGAGATTCATGAATGTCGCAACGCATCTGGCCAATCCAAAGAGCATCACCAGAAACTTAAAGTGCCCATAATCGCCCTAAACGCTTAATCTTAGGGATATCTCGTCTCCCTAACCCTCACCGAGGTAACCGGGGCATGGTTCATGGAGTAGACTCGCTCCTCTCAACTCCGTCAAATAAATCATCAACCGGTAATGGGTACCGATTATTGATCGTAACTCGCTCAACTCGCTCTCAGAGTCAATGCACGGTTGATCTTGTCCTTTTTCGCAAACGTAACCGAGCCCTGTGCATGGTGAAGTTCCTCTCTGGTCTAATGAACCCCTTGTCCAGTAGCTCCTGTAGCTGGACTCTGAGTTCCTGCAACTCAACCGGTGTCATCCTATGCGGAGTCATAGAGATGGGTAAGGTACCAAGGTGTAACTCAATACCGAAGTCTACCACCCTCCGTGGAGGTAGTCCAGGTAGCTCATCTGGAAAACATCCTCATACTCGCAAACCACTCGAGGTAGATCTAAGTCTCACCCCACTTTCGCCCTTCTAGGGTAAGGCTCGCTAGCCAACCCGCCAATCAGTTCCCACTGACTCGTGATAACGTCTCGGGGCAAAATATCGTTGTCTCTCGACATACCACAGAGTACCGGGTCCCGTAGGCGGTAATCCTCCTACGCTCACAATCGATAACGGCCTGTAAGCTATCAGCCAATCCATCCTCAGGATGACCTCGAACTCTGACATGTCCACAATCCTCATGTCCACTGTGAGTAGAGTCCCCGAGATCTCTAACTCGTAACCTCGACCTATCATTCTTATTCTCGCCCCCATCCCAGTAAGAACTCCACGCTCAACCACCCTCTAAGGTCTCTAGGAGGTCCTGCCCACTTCACCATATTCGGGCCTCATTCTCTGCCTAGAACGCCGCTGGGCCTAATTCGGGCGCGCTGCAGGTAATCTCTATAGCCTCTAACACTTTCTCGATCTGCATGAACCAATGGTCTACCACCATCTGACCCTTCCCGTGAATGCTCCAGAGGATGATACGGTCCAAAAACCTCTGAAGGTTACTTTCAGGATCTTCCCGTCTACCCGCCATACCGCCTGTGCTATAAAGATTGTGAATACCTACGCCAAGAGAAAGTCCCGATCAAACACTCTGGCGGCGCCCGACCAAGACTTCCGTGACGCCTCTCGCCCTCACCCTACCAGCCACTCATATATGTCAAAATGGCAATAATTCTGAATTTTCATCACCAACTAGCACGCACATGCCAATTACTAATGTGACTTCGACAACCATGAACCGACTGCTTCATTTGGCTACGCTAAATTTCAACCACTCAATTCATTTATTTCAATAAGGTTCTAAACTTTCTTGTTCATTTCAAGATTCCAAATCTCCTAAGGTCATAACCTATAACCTTAGTATTTAATTCTTTTCCTATACGCATTTCACCATGCATATAATCTCTACGCAACTACCACAAGAATTACGATTTCACCGTAGTTAGTCTAATACAAGCAGTCTCTAAGGCATAACCACAAATTCCCAGACACTAATCATACACATAACCTGCAGATAAAAGAACTAATTTTGCATTTAAAATATTGTTTTCAACAAAATTTTATTTTCAAAAATTTTTATTTTTGAAAATTTTATCAAACTTTATTTGATTTTTAAGTATTTTTTTTTTTTTTAAATATTTTTTTTTTTGAAAAATTTCGAGATGAACAGTGTTCATTTAGTGACTCAGGAAAATACCGAGTCAAACCAAAGCCAAAACTGAGTCAAAAAGCACCAAAACACCAACTGGTCTTAGCCACACACTGTGGCGCCAGAGACAGCCGCCCAAATGCAAATCTTGGCCTTCTGACCAAGAGCCCATCCAGATCTGCGACATTTTTTTCCTCTAATTTTCATTTTTTTTTCAAATTAATCGGAAATACCAAAAATATATTTATTTATTTTCTTTTCATTTTCCAAAGACACCAATAAATTTATTAAAATTTATTTCATCTATATTATTATTATTATTATTATTTTTCCCAATGTTCAAATAAATTGCTTAAATTTATTTTACTTATTTTCTTGTTCCAGTACACATTATAAACTCCAAGGTTTGTTTTCCAACATGCCTATGTGCTATCTACCTAAGCACACAAACATTCACATCACACATACAACATGTCATACACACCAAACACATACATACAACCATTCATCAATCCACATGATCACACACAAAACACACATGTCGTGTCCTAGTTTTGTTCCGTGCCTTTCCTAGGTAATCTCATACCTAAACCTAACATCGAACCACACCTAGTGGTGATGTTCTTATCTCTTAAAGACTATGGCCTTAGCCCAATTTCCTCAATCCCTAGGTTTTCACATACCTAAGTTCCACATTCTAAGACCCGTGGTCTAGACCCAAGTCCCTCAAGCCCTAGGTAATCGTATACCTAGCTTATCAACACTAAGCTCTAGGTATTTATAAACCTAAGCTCTGATACCAAGCTGTGAAGCTGGTATCAGATATCAAGCACCAGGTAATCCTAACCAAGCACTAAACGACAACTGCATATCCTAGGCCCATGCCCAGCATGCTACAGGTAATCGTATACCTAAGCTCTGATACCAAGTCGCGACACTCAAAACTCAAAAAAAATTGGCTGACTACCCATATTAACCGCGGAAGGCTGGATGTCTGTTACCCGACGCCACTTCAGAAAATCTAGCAGAGTCTCCTTTGTACTGGGAGTCACCTAATTATGTAACCCGTATTTACCCGTCCAAACAAATTCAATATATGCAATATACATCCAATACGCCACTTTGCCCATAAACAATACTCATCACAATATATCCAAACTATATCCACAAGCTTCAAGAGTTAATAAACTACTTTATACAACATAAGGCTTAAATTCTAAAATTCTATCATATGTATACAACGTGACACCAAAGCCACATCCCTACTTTCTTCACAATAAATTTCTAGATTTAATCGTCTTCACAAGACGGCCCCCGTACTGTAAAGGATCCCACGACGGCAGCTTAAAAGCCCTCAAGAGAAATCGCCCTAAGCGCTACTCACCACCCAAGTTGTAGCCAAGAATGCTCCAAAGAAACACACATTCGCAGCGCACGATCCTACTCGAACGCTCACATGACCAACTCCGTGATCCCGAGTCCTCACCGACTCCCCCACACCCGCCTAAGCCTTGTATGAGAATTCATTTTATTAGCGGGCAACCTTCTCCGATGAATATATATCAACGCAAAGCCGCCCGACGTATCGATATATATTAATCAAGCTTATGGACTACCTCCGATGAATATATATCAACCTGCGCTCCGACGGCCGATATATTATTTACTGATCACCCTTCGATAATTTACATTTTGCATCACTCCTAACCATTTTCTCTGTGACTATCCTACGCACTAACTCCTATATTCCTGCATGTTCCGAATGTTAATACTAACGCATACGCCAATTCCAATACGCCCCGATCACATGCAAATATATAACATGAATATACTCGATAAAAATTAAATCACACAAACATGTTACGTGAATTATCATTTCAAACATCAAATTCAGCCTACTGGGGCTAATGTTCAATCACAAGCAATTCGATTCGAATCATTTAACCAAACATATAATTTCACGAAAATTATATTTTAGAACACTATTCCGGGAATAGTGAAACCCTCGTTTACTATTCCCGGAAAATCACAAAAACACTCCGCTCACTTAGTGAAACCCGATTTCTCAAATGATGCCCTATACATACCAAAGCACAAATTAATACATAAATCAACACAATATCAACCCAAAATGAAATTTCTACGTGGGACTATACAACCGCTCCAAAGTTTCTAAAAATTTCCACACTTGGTCCCACAAGGATCGATCCAACGGCCCCTCACGGCCTCATTCAACCGAAACATTAGCAAAAAACACTTAACGAGTAAAACCCAAGTAGTGGAGAAAATCCTACCTCAAGGAGCTTCGAAGAAACTCCGATCCTGCAGTCCTACGCGCAGCCCGGCCCGCGCGTGTTAACCTTTTTTCCTTTCTCGCCCGAAGGACCGAATAGCCTGATTCTCTGCTATTCTGCAGGCACTCTCTCTCTCTAAAAATCTCTCAACCCAGCCTACTGTAATTCAAAAAACGTGGAATTCACGTTTTTGCCTTGGTTCATTTAAGACAAAGCTCACTACTCACACTCCGCTTTGTTTAATTTAAAATCAAATTCTATAAATGCCCATTATGTCCTCTTACCGTATTTGATATTCCACTACGTCACGTCCATTTTCATTATTTCTCTACTCATACCACTTAATGCACATGATTACATGCTATTCAGGCCTTTCGTCGCATCGAAAAATCTGGCTTCATCTAAGACCCGAACCGATGCCCAAAACGTAACAC
The DNA here is from genome assembly GCA_016808115.1 of Tetrastigma voinierianum. Lineage (NCBI taxonomy): Eukaryota > Viridiplantae > Streptophyta > Magnoliopsida > Vitales > Vitaceae > Tetrastigma > Tetrastigma voinierianum. The sequence goes on along the minus strand of JAEQBH010002122.1, from coordinate 220,753 downwards.
CCGACCGTCTCGAAAATTCATGAAATTTTATGCCAACTGATTAAGGAGACGATTCCAACTGACAACTGCTTCATCATCCGAGACCTAGAGAATTAATTACGGATTTTTAACCGAAATTACAATTTTGTAATCAAAATTACGATTTTGCCCTTATTCCAGAAATTGGAATTTCTCGGGTCTTACATATTTAGGCCAATTAGTTATCAAAGTAAATTATTTATTTATATTTATTTTGGATTTTATAAAATATTTTGGTATTAGGTGTCGTTTTTACTTTCATCAAAATAAAATATGAAGTGAAAATGATAAATATATATTTGAATGAAAGTCCTTTACGGTTTACCTTTTATATTTTACATTGAATAAAATAAATTTTTAATTTTTATAGTTATCAAATAAAAAAATTAATCACATCTTTTCAAATATTTCAATATCGATTTTTAAAACTTTTTGTCAAAAATTTTCTTATCTCTCTCTTTTCTTTTTTTTTTAGAAAAAAATATGCTTTCTTTTTTAAAAATGTCAATACGTGGAAGGCCAAAGCAAAATTGAAGATCACCCACCTTCTTATCAAGGACCTTCATCTTTAGTCAATTCTCCAAATTTTACCACTCATCATCCTCTATCCTATTTTCTTTTCTTTTTTTCTCTTCATCATTTTTTTGCTTTGCCCTACCTTTTTAATTGAAAAACTAGATTATCTCCACATTTAATTTTAAATTCCACTATATACATGTGTTAAAAAAGTTGATAATATAAAAGAAAATAAAATTTATTATATATATTTTTTGTGAACAATTGAAAAAAGTAGAAGGAAATAAAAAACCCAAATATTAAAACATTTTATACTATAAAAAATGCAAAAGATAAAAAAAGAATTAACAAGAAAAAATTAATCAATTAAAATTGATTTATTAATTTTAAATGTAAAATGAAGATAAAAAGGAAAATAAAATAAAAAATTTTGTTATTTAAATAGCTCATTTTATTTGCAGAGAAGTGAATAAATCTCTATTAATAACTTATTATTTTTTGGATAATTTTCTAAGACTTTTACATGATTCTTTTTTAGTTAAGTTTAGATATTTTTAAAATATGTAAGACCCGAGAAATTCCAATTTAGGGAAAAAGGGCAAAATCGTACTGGACATAAAATTGTAATTTCTGCTAAAATCAGAATTAATTCTCTAGATTCTCGACGAAACGGATTTCACTATTGGAATCGCTCCTCACAAATCTAGTTAGCACGCAAAATTTCGTAATATTCGAGAGACAAATGAGCTCCACACGCCGAGGCATCGCTTCAGTCGTAAACGAATTTCGACGCACGAAGTCACATAGCACGACTCATGTACCATAAGTGGTGGGCGGAGAGAGAAACGATGAAAATGGACGGCCGAGATGGTGCCGAATATCAATTCTGGTAAAAGAGGGACGTAATGGTCATTATGGGATTTGATTTTAAGTCACCAAAGACAAACATAATGTTCTTCTCTCCTCTCTATTAAGCCAAAAGAAAAACGTGGGGGTCATTTTGGGATCCAGTAGCTTCCATTTTTGAGAAATCTTGCAGAGAGTAGGGCGCTTCTCTTTAGAATATCTGGAGATCCGACCGTCACTCGCCTTCTCGGGGCGAAGGAAAACGCTCTACGCGGAGCAAAGCACGCTATGGACTCCGGGATTGTGTGTTTTTGACAAACTCCAAGACGTAGGGGTTTCTCCATACTCTAAAGTTTTATTCCATTTTAAGTAAGCCGATGTTTCGTTGGTTCGAGGTCGGTCCTGAAAACTCGATCGAATCAAGCCAATTTATTAAACCCAATTTATGAAACAAAGGTCGTTACGGGCTGTTGGGGTGTTTTAAATTACAAATTTGCTTTAAATCATGTATTGATACGACAAAGGCCGAATGTCGTAGAGGATCAGGTCCCAAAACACGGACCGTAATCAGGGAATCGCTTAGACTGGGATTGTACCGTGAACCTCCGTAAACCCGCTGTGAGTCGCTAGTTGGAATTTACATTAAATTCTATTTTCGTGAGTAGGAGACCGAAAATGGGTAGGGAATTCGGTTCCACCAAGAGGAACCGATGTAGAAGTGCAAGGTTCGTGACAGCCCACTTACTGCTGACCGTAAAACGGTCCCATTTGTATGAAATGGACCATAAATGTCCATTTGTTTTGGCATGAGAATTGTTTGATGTGAATGGCTTGGTATGTGTGGAAATAGATAGGTTAAGACATTATTGTAATGTGTTAGTACAATGACGCAATTACATGGAATTAAATTGTGTTGTAAGCCATTGGAGATGATTATGATTTGCTCAATTGAACTAAATTGGGTGATGATTGATGTGTTGAATTACATGCGTGTAATTGTAGTTGATTGAAAATATGCATATTGACATATTGTGTAAATGATTTTGAAAATGGCATAATGCATTTTCATATGCACTGGGTAACCTAGAATTAGGTGTGAGTGCATGACAGCATTTTTAAAACGATATGGCTGGGCGAGCGAATTTCACAGATGATATTCGAGAATTGGGTTGGGGAGATGTGGCCAATGATCATTTCGGATGAGGACCATGACTGTTTCGGAAAGCTCACCAACCAATTCACCTCGGAGGGTAGTCCCATATTTTTACCGACACATTCGGTAGTATATTTTCAAGAACAACAGGTTTTGTTTTGAAAATGATTATTTTCTCATACATGGCTTAGGCAAGTGTGAGTGAGTCGGTGAGGACTCGTGGCATGGGGTGATCATGTAGACATTCAAGTAGGATCACGTATTTACTTGAGTGTGTTTATTTGGAGCATTGCACGCACTTAGTGAGGAGTAACCCATTTGTGGTGATTCCACTAATGAGCTTTAGCTCACCTGCCGAGGATTATATTTTTTCGGTGCATGAGCGCCGAAGACAATTCATTTTGAAGAAAGAAGCAGGTTCACTGATTTTGATGGTTTGGGCATAACATGTATTAGACTTGTAGATGTTAATATATGTTTGTATAAAAGTGTAATCAACTATTGAATTATTGGGGAATGGTGGAGAATGTAGTTTGTGATATTTGTTTTTATGAGTATTAGTTTATGGGCTAGTGGCGTATTGGATATATATTGCATATATTGAATTTATTTGGAGACCGGGTTCATGCAGTGTTTCAATTGGGTAGAGCTCCCAGTACAAAGGAGACTACGCTTGCGATTTTACGAGTGGCGTCGGGTAACTTGGAACATCCGCTTCAGTAGTCGCGGAGTTGACGGGTAGTCAACGGACCCCCGGGTTTTGGGGCGTCACAAAATATAACTAATGTCAATAGTTTGGAAATTGATGAATTACATTCCAGGTTTTATTCTCTATTAATAACTTATATTTATTACAACTTTTCAGTTGATGATGTTGTCATGTGTGATATTACAGGTTTTATTCTCTAATTTGGAGAAGTTGGAACTCTTCGCCCTTGATAAATTGAAGGAGATATGGCATTACCGACTTCCACACGATTCATTCTCCAATTTACGAATTCTAAGAGTGGGAGATTGTGGAAGCCTACTCAATATCATCCCATGTCATTTGATCCAAAGCTTCAAGAATTTGAAAGAGATAAAGGTGGGTTGGTGTTGGAATCTAAAACATGTATTTGATCTTCAAGGATGTGATACATATGGTGAGATCCTCCCAAAGTTAGAAATCTTGGAGTTAAATGACCTATGTAAGTTGAAGGGTATTATTATATGCAACAATGAGGAGAATGACGATACAAGAGGCCTTTTCTCTCCTTCCATGCCTATGACTTTTCAGAACCTTAAATGTTTATCTATCTATGAGTGTGGAGAGGAAGTGGAAGATGGAGGAAATGTTAATATTCCTATCGTAGAACATGAAGTGCTCTTTGGTGAAAAGGTTAGTTTTCTTCAATTTTTCTTTTTTAATTTTCTCATGCCTGCTATTTTTTGGAAATACTAACAAAACATTCAAAAAAATTTGACATATTATTTAAATGTTAAATTTGTAAATAAAAATAAAAAAATACTAAATTAATTTTAATTTTTAATTTTACATGATACAATGGATAATAAATAAATTTTTAAAAAGAATGAATCTAATTAAACAAAATTTTAAATTTAAAAACAATAAGTAATAATAAAAATATCCATGATCAGCATTTTCTACATTATGAGATTAGTAAGAATAGTTTAAAATAAAATGATTTAAATTTTATATATATTTTAATTAAATTGCATCATCCCTTAGCATGTTTACTCGGTATTTTATAAATTTGTTATATATAGGATTTACAAATAAGATATTTAGGTAAATTAATTATAGTTGGTATTATTTTATTTTTAATTTTATAAAGCATTTCTTTATTAAGTGATATTTTATTTTTCACAAAATAAAAAAAATATGAAGTAGAAGATTTTAAATATAAGTTTGCATGATAATTGAAACATTAGGTTGCCTCCAACATTCAATTCTAAATTCCACTTTATACATGTGTTATAAAGGAGATAATAAATAGATAGAATAAGATTTACTATATTATTTTATTTGTGGATATTTAATATTTAGTGTGACGTCCCGAGCCGAAATTAGTTGACTGCACCGGTCGACCATGAATACAAGTGGATGTTGGGTTACCAGACGCCGCCGAAAATCGGCGAGTCTCGCTTTGTGCGGAGGCTCTGCCCGACTACGATGTCTGCTATCTTTGTCCCAACGATAAATATAATCCCAATATGAGTAAAACGGCCACTTGGGCCCATGAACAGTACTCATAAAAATATACCAACTATGAATCCAACTATATCCAATAGTTCTAAGAGTTCAAATATTTACTCTTATACAACATATATTAAAATACTCGAATTCTAATACATGTAAACATCATCAAAGCCAAAGCCACAATCCGGCTTTCTTCTAAAGCGGCCTCTAGGACGAGCCGTCTCACTACGCACTCCTGTACGTAAAATAATATCCCTTGACAGGGTGAGCTAATGCTCAGTAGTGGAATCGCCCTAAGTGGGCTACTCTCCACCTAAGTGCAGTGCAATGTTCCAAAATAAACATACATTCAAGCAAATGCATGATCCTACTTGAATGTCTACATGACAACTGGATCAGGAGTCTCAGCCAGAGCTCTCACACTCACCTAAGCCTCGAATGAGAATTATTGTTTTGTTAGTTTGTGGACAACCCTCCGATGTGTATATATCAATTGGGCCGCTCCGTTTCATGAGACGATTTATTCTCTAGATCTCGGATGACGAAACAGATTTCATTGTTGGAATCGTCTCGCGAAATCTAGCTAACACGTCGAATTCCGAGACAGTTGGGATTTGCACGTTTTTCGAGGCATCGCATTTCGGGTGTCGTAAAACTATATTTGATGTGACAAAAGTCACATATAACATGTACTCATGTGCCATATGTTGCATGAGTAGAGAAATGATGGAAAAGGATGGCCGAGATCATGCCATGTGTCGAAAATCCAAAGCTTGGGGACATAAATGTCATTTTTTGAATTCTTAATGAGAATAGGACAAACGTGAAACGATGCCGTCTTCGATTTGAAGCACAAGCGGCGGTGTCTTTGGAAAGCAGTTCGAATGAGTAGCAGATTTTGAGTTTTTAGAGTGAGAGTATCAAGCTTCTCTCTAGATTTGCGGGCGATCCGACTGTCGGAATTCGTCGGGACAAGAAGGAAAGTAGCTCTGGCATGGGGCTGCGTGGGGGTACAAGATTTGAGGAGTTTCGACAAACTCCGCGGGTAAATTTATCCTACTTGGATTTTACACTTTATTTAAGTGTTTTTATAATGTTTCGGTGGATTGAGGCAGGCAGTAGTTTGATCCCGATCCCAAAACTTGGGACCGAATTGTTTGAATTTATGGAACCCAAATTTACAGTTCGTGACTGCTCACGGACTGTTTGGGTGGCTAATTGTGTGATTTATGCCATGGATTGTGTTGTGATATGCATAAGGTCGAATGACCATTGGATTCCCGGGTTCCTGAGTGGAGCAGAGACGTTGAGAGAGCGCGAGTGAGCAGTAACAGGGTTTTCTTTGTTCACGTGTGAATAGTGTTCACGAAATAAATTTTGTGAAATAATGTGTTTGATTGAGTAATTCAAATCGAATTGCTCGTGTTTGATAATTAGACAAAGTGAGCTAATTTTTGGTGTAATGGATTGTGAAATTACATACCATGCTTGTGTGATTAAATTATGTAAATGTATATCATGTTATACATATTTGCATGTGTTATATAAACTGTATTGGAATTGGCATCATGCATTCCATATGCACTGGGACACACTAGAGCGATAGGAGTGAGTGCATGAAGTGGTTTATTGAGAGAGTGGTTTCGGAGGGTTGACTAATAAAAAATACTAATAATTATCGAAGGGTAGTCCATATAAAATATCAATCGTCGGAGTCGGCCCAATTGATATACATCGGTTGTCGCTAAATAGAACATGGTCGGTCCGCTACTTAGATCGGAGGGGTTGTCACAATTAAACTCGCTATCTTTGTTTGAAAACAATGTTCCTCATACTTGGCTTAGGCATGTGTGAAAGAGTTGGTGAGGACTCGGGGTATGAGTTGATCATGTAGACATTCAAGTAGGATCACGCATTTACTTGAATGTATGTTTTCATTGGAACATTGCATATGCACTTAGGTGGAGAGTAACCTACTTAGGGTGATTCCACTACTGGGCGATAGCTCACCTTGTCGAGGGATATTATTTTTAGGTACAGGGAGCGTGCGGGAGACGGCTCATCTTAAGTAGATTTTCTAACTGAAGTGTGAGTTTGAGGACTATGATGTATACATGTTATAGTAGATTTTATATATGTTGTATAAGAAACAAACTTTAACTCTTGAAGCCATGATATATAGTTGGTATGTATATGGTATTGTTTAATGGGCTGAGTGGTCATTTGTACTATATTGGATTGTTTGGGACGGAGTTTGTTTCTTTGGGTAGGCTCCGTACAAGGAAGACTGTACACCGTGAAGATGTCGGGTCACGGGCATCCGCAGTGTTTCCATGGGTTGATGGGTAGTCAGCGAGGCGCCGAACGAGGCGTCGCAATATGTAGTAAATTGTCACTATTTGGATTCGAACCCCTCCCTTCCCCATGTTCCGCCCTTAAACGTCTTTAACTAACTGAGCTAGACATGTGGACAAATTCAGATAAATTATTTAATAATTGGTAACATAGTAAATAATATATTATATACAGATATAATTCAACTTATAATAAAAATGAACAAGAATTAAAGTGACAAAAAATGAAAATTTCATATAAGGACAAAAACATGTGCCACAATAGCTAACATATAAAGATAAAGATGCCTTTGAGAAACGGCTTAAATGGTAGGGAGGGACGTAGTGCTACAACGATGTCTTGCAAAATAAATAGGTGTAAAAAACATATAAAAGATAAATATGATCAAATAAAAGGAATTTTGATTAAATTAATATTAACATTTTAATAATGGAGAGGGAAAGGAGGTACACTAACATTTTGATTAAAAACTGAGTTGAATAAGGGACTTTAAAAGTTCTTATGTTTTCAAATCTTTCTAAAAGTGAAATAATATTTTGAAGGAAAGTAATAGACTAAATTAATCGCTCCTAAAACTATTTATTTATTTATAATAAAAATAGATTTAAAAAATGAATTTGTTAAAGTATGTTTATGATTTAATATGAAATAATAAATGGTCGTATGTGAAAAATAGTTATGATATATGAAATAAATGAATGATTGTTTGTCTTTGCCAACTAAAGCTTTTGACCACCAACCAAGAAATATGATTCCTTTTAATTTGATTTGTAGAAGTTTTTTATGACCTCATGTTCTCTACCTATGACAAGAATGAAGATGTGAGTATTCAAGAGTTAATGAATTATGTTTGAGAAATATCTTTATATTTATCATAAATTTATGACGATGACGTTATGTCTTATGATGTGTCTCTATTGTAGGTTGCATTCCCGAATCTGGAGGAGTTAAAACTCCGTAATCTTTCCATGTTGAGGAAGATATGGCAACCCCAACACAAATTCGCCAACAAATTACGAATATTAAGTGTACATACTTGTCCATGGCTAGCCAACCTTATCCCACCTCATTTGATACACAACTTCCAAAATTTGAAAGAGTTAGTTGTGTATGATTGTGAAGTCCTAGAATATGTGTTTGATCATCAAGGACTTAATAGAGATGATGAAATCCTCCCAAAAATAGAAATTCTAAAGTTAGAGGAACTACCTAAATTGAGGCTTACCTTCTACGAGGACAAGAATGACAACATGCCATATCATTCATCTCTTTTCAAGTTCACGGCTTTGGAGCATATTAAAGAGATACATATCCTTAACTGCGGGAAGCCCTTAGATGAGAAAGGTGGATTTTCTCCCATATTTTTTGTTTTTCCTTATGCCACTTAGATATTTAGGGCATTTACCCTTAAATAATATTTTTTTTTAAAAAAAGTATGAGAAGAGGACATTAATCTTCAATAATAATTTTATTAAATTCATTTAAATAATAAACAATTATGAATAATACTTAAAGTACAAATAGTTGAAAATAAAATTTTAAGTGAAAAATTAATTTTAAAAGGATAAATGTATTAATATAGATAATATCTTTAAAGGTAAAATAAAAATGGTAGTTATTATTAAAGTTTAGAAAGGAAAAATATTAGGTGCTAATTGAAATATTTGCAATGAATTGGAAAAGAGAATTAGTGATAATTTAATTCAAATAATAATGTTATATTTAGAATTAAATAACATTTGGGAAAATCAGGGTAAGATGTTATATGATTAAGATAACATTTTACTTTTGAAAATATAAAAAAGAGTAAAATATATTTTATTTCATATAAGGAGACTAATTAATTTCAATTTTAAAACAATCACCACAATTAATAATTTTATAATTTAGTTTTTAAAGACACTCGTTGTAAAACCCTCGTGGATCTTAAACAAAATATAACGGGTTGAAAACAAAGAATAAAAGTTACAATTCAGTTTTAATTTAAAAATATTAACACTAATATTAAAAAAAAGGAAGCATTGTAAGTTTATTGTAATCTAAATAAAAAAAGTTATAAATATAGCAATGAAAAACAAATTTAAAAGGGAAATTGTTATTTTTTTGTATTAAAGTAGTTGGGAGTTACTGAATTCTATAGACTTTGTATTTTAATGTTTATTACAACTTTAGTTTACAATTAGTTATTGTTTTTCGAATTTAGGTTTCATTCTCTCCTAATTTGGAGGTGCTGGTTTTAGAAAGATTTTCCAAGTTGAAGATTAGAGATTTTGGAACCGAGCCAAAATTAAGAAAATTAGTATTGAAGAAGCTACCTAAGTTAACCAATATTCTGAGCAATGGTGATGAGAATGCGATGGAATGTCTTTTGTGCCTTCCACGTTCAAGAATTTTCACAATCTCAAAGAGCTGGACATCACTGATTGTGGGATGGAGGATACGAGAGATGTTTATACTCCTGCTAATGGTGTAGGGCTGTCTATTGAAAAGGTTAGATTTTTTTTTCCTTTTTTATTTTTCAAATTTTCTCTATATTATTTTCTTACCGTTCTTTTAAAATAATAATTAAATTACATTTTATTATCCTTATTTTAATATTTTAAAGCATTAAAATCCATATCTAGATATTTGGACATCATTTCTTTTTATAATTATTTTCAAAAATATATTATTTTTTGTGAACATCAAAGTAGATATGAAATATTTTTTCAAAAGAAATATATAAACTTTTTCTTTGTATCGATTATGTAGTTTTGTAATTTTGTAGCCATATGCTTAGCTCAGTTAGTATAGCATTCAAAGTTTAAAAAGGTAAGACATCTAAGAAGGGGAGGAGTCTCGGGTTCGAGTACCTATGGGGACAATTTACTACATTGTAACAAAGTGATTAGTTGTCAAAAAAAATAATTAAATTTTCAATTCCTCATACTTTTTTTAAATGTTTTAAATTTAAATTATATTTTTTGAAAGATATTAATTATATTTAGTTGTATTTTTGGGGAAATTATTTAGAATGAAAATAACTTTTTATTCAATGAATGAAAAAACTATATATATATATATATATATGTTTTTGTGCTCAAATTTTAATTGTCTTATTTTAGGTACATCTCCAAACTTTTCACGGTAGTAAGAAATTTTAGAAAAAAAATTGACTTAATAATATTATGTATTTAAAGTTATTACCCTCTAGCATGTTTAATTCAACCTTCTTACATGCAGTGCTATATAAAGTACTCCTTACAAATAATATCAATACATTAATTAATTATTGATAATTTATTTATTTATATAGCATTTTAACTTTATAATATTTTTTTTCCTTAAATGGTATTTCAGTTTTTACAAAATAAAAAAATTGTCATCAAATATGTTTATCCCAATCACAACTTTTCAACTAATGTTATTATAATTAATATTGTGCCTTTGCTACGAAAAACTTTCATTCCTTGAGGTGGAGTATCTAATTATGAAGCTTTTGAATCAAAAGGCTTCTAGTTTCAACAAAATTATGAATGCCTTGAGACGATAATGTCTATACATTGGAGTAGTAGAATTGAGGGCATTGGCAAAACCACTTATTTGGTGAAACAAGTTGCTCATAATTTATGCAGCACCACTTGTTCACCACGCAAGTCTACTTTTGATTTATCCTCCGCTCGACATTCAAGTATTCTTCAAGTACAAGATATTCAAAGCGAGTGCGAAATATTTAGGAATTTGGGACATGCATGAAAGAAGGCAGTTGAAATGAAGGGATTGAAAGAGCGAGAAGATCCTTATAATCTTAGATGGCATTTGGAAGATTGATTTGGGAGGGAATCGAATTCCTTCTTGTAAAGGCGATGATGTGAAAGAATGCAAAATAGTGTTCACTTGTAGAGATGAGGAGCTATTATACAAAGGTATGGGCGCACAAATATGTTTTCCAATGGAGACTCTACCACCAAAAGAAGCTTGGACTTTATTCCATAAGACAATAGGTTTTTGTGATTCCATGGAGGAGAACCAAAAACTGAGATCTGTAGCCACTCAAGTGATCGAAAAATGCGAGGATCTACCACTTGCCATTGTAACAATTGCCAAGGCAGCGAAGATGAGTCAGTAGTTTGTATGGGAGATATATTGGAGCAGCTCAAGGATTCTTGACAAGTAAGATGGTTAACTCGTAATATGGAGTAGTGCTATACCCATTTGAAGCGAGATGACCTTAAGTAGTTGTTATTACTTTTGTAGTTCATTAAGCTATGATGGTGATATTTCAATGGATCCACTTTCTGATATCTTTATGGAGTCTAGATTTGTTTGATAGTGTCGACTCCCAGGCGACGAGAAATAGATTGCTTGCATTGGTGAAATCCCTCAAAGCCTCGAAATTTAGTTACTTGAAGGATCATCGTCCTCGAAGATAGAAGCAATTTTAATGAACAAAGATGTTGAGTTTGCTTTTCACGAATCATATAACAAGTTTGTGAGGATGCATGATATTGTTATGATGTAGTAAAAATTGCATCCAGGATCCTCGTCCATTTATAGTCAGACAAGTTGTTGGATTGGAAGAATGGTCAGAGACTAACGAATCCAAAAGCGCACTTTCATATACTTTGCAAAGCGGTGGATGGCGACTTCCTCAATGGGTGGTATGTCGAACTTCATTTTTTCTGGCCTGTAAAGCGAGTCGCCCGATATCAGACAAAATTTTCCAATGGATGAAAAAACTCTAAGTTTTAGATTTGTCCAAAATGGACTTTGAAGAACTACCTTCATCACTCAATTCCCTTGCAAATCTTCGGACATTGCGTCTAGATGGGTGCTACAAGTTGAAGGACATCATTGGAATTGGAAAGCTAATGAAACTACAAGTTCTTAGTTTGGCCGGTTCTGGAATCCGAGGATTGCCTGATGAAATGGTGCAATTGTCCAATCTAAGGCTGTTGAATTTGAACAATTGTGAGGAGCTTGAAGTAATTCCACGAATTATCTTATCAAGTTTGTCTAGATTAGAATGTTTGGACATGACAGGTTGCTCTAACTCTCAATGGGCAGCGGTTGAAGGTGATTATAGCAATGCTAATGCTTGTTTATCTGATCTAAATCATTTGTCTTCTTTGACAACTTTATCCATAATAATACCAGATGCCAAGTTGCTACCAAAAGGCATTCTATTTGACAACTTGATAAGATATGCGATACTTATAAGTGATTCATGGGCTTTCAGAACCAACAAAGCATTGAAGCTTCACAAAGTTAATAGAGGCTTAGATTTTGGAGATGGAATTATCAAGCTGTTGGAGAGAAGTGAAGAACTAGTGTTCTCGGAATTAAGTGGTACTAAATTTCTTCTTAGCCCATCAAATAGGATGAGTTTTGCAGAACTAAAGCATCTTGATGTTAGAGAGAGTTCCGATATTCAGTATATCATTGATTCAACAGATCAACGATTTATGGAACAAGGTGCTTTTCCTTTATTGGAGTCATTGTTCGCTGGGATGCGGAAGTTGGAAGAAGTATGGCATGGCCCAATTCCGATAGGGCCTTTTTGTAACTTAAAAACTCTTAAGTATGTATATTAAATTGAGATATCTCTTTTGGCTTTCCATGGCTAGAGGCCTTTCCCTACTTGAGAGTATGAAAATTGAGGATTGTGAAGCCATGGAACAAGTAATCACATATGGAAGGGAGTCAGAAGATAAAGATGGTGGGACCAACTTGGAGCTATTCCCAAACTTGCGAACCTTAGAACTCATAAATCTACCACAGCTCATCAGTTTCACCTCTAAATCTACAAATGAAAGGCAGCCACAAGATCCATTTTTCAATCATAAGGTACGTTGAAGCTTTTTACTTCTCTCTCTCTCTCGCATATATATTTCTTGATTTTTAATATGCACATATTGATCATTAATAATATATTTCTTAAACTATTTGAAGCACAATCTTAAATGATGTGAAATAGTGAATAATAAATAAAATTCTTAGTTTTTTTTTTATCTAGTATTGGACTTCAATAATGTTTCTCAAAATAATTTGAAATGTTAATTTAATTAATATAAAAATATTGAATACTAAAGACAATTTAAAAAGGTTGAAAAAGAATAAGGTTATAAAAATTAGTTTTGAAGTATTAAATATTAATAATAGCAGTATAAAAATAATGGAAAAATTACAAGTATTCACTTATTAATAGGAATAAACACGAAATAAATTCAAAACTGAAATTATTGAAATATTTTACAAGAAAGGAAACTCAAAAATGAAATCATAGAATTTAGTAATCACCAGAAAAAGAAAAGTACAAGTGATTGAAAATAATTTATTATTATGAATAAAAATAATTTAGGGAATGAAAATCTCCCCAATTGCTTCATTTATTTGTTTCAAATATAATTAAACCTGTGAATAATCCAACTTGATGAATTATATTTGGGGAATATATATATATATATCATACATTCAAATTGGTAATGTGATGTATTCATATCATAGGTTTTGTTCTCTAAGTTAGAGAGGTTGAACTTAGTGATCTTGATTGAAGCCCATATTCAATCTAGTGTCATCGATTTGATATAGAGTTTCCAGAATTCAAAAGAGATGGATTAAAGACAAGAATATAGCATGAAAAGGTTAGTCTTCTCCCTTTTTTTTTCTCTCTCGTACATTCTATTTCTCCTTATACTATTTTTGAAATCATTGATAGAAATATTCTATACAAAAAAATAGATAAAAAATGGTCAAATCAACCTTATTTAAAAAATGACATATAATTTATTTTTAGTAGTTCAAAAATAATTATGAATATTCCTATCTATTGCATCCATATATAGCGTAGGTTCCACCCATACGTGACCTCGGTGTTACCCTTCGGTGGGAGCCCACTCTGTAGAGTCTTTGATACGCCGAGGTCCCAGCCCGGCCTTTTCTTTCGCCTCAGTGAGCTCGAGCCCATGATCAGGGACTCTTATGGCAATGGGGAGCACTCTCACTACCAATTCGAGCTAGCTTACTTTTTTTCTTGCAATCTCCGCCGTACACGCGTCCTCCCACTTTAAGTGGCATGGGCAAAGAACTTCCAATTTTTGGAATAAAGTAATCGTAATTTTGATTCTGAAATTGTAATTACAGGTTAAAAATCAGTAATTAATTTTCTAGATCTTAGATGATGAAAGCGGATTGCAGTTGGAATCGTCTCGTGAAATCTAGTTATACGTAAAATTTAGTAATTTTAAAGACGGTCGGGTCATTGCGTTTTTAGAGCATCGTTTCGGGTCTTGTGTCGATTTCGATGCGTGAAAGCCACATATAACATGTACTCATGTACCATAAAGTGGTATGAGTAGAGAAATGGTGAAAATGGATGTAGGAGTAGTGCCAAATGCTCGGAAATCACGAGAAAGAGGGACATAAGGTCATTTACCGTTGATTTAAGTCACTAAATGACGAAATAGTGAATAGTTGTCTTCCCAAATGTTAAATGAGAGACAAAACGTGAGAGGGGGTAATTTTAAGTGCGTGTCGATTTCTTAAGTTAGAAGAGAAGGAGCAACTTCTCTCTAGAGAGAATCATGGAAGCGTCAAATGATCGGCGGTCAGTGAACAGAAGGGAAGGCGTTCTGTGGCGAGGACAACGCGTGGACCCGGTTGAGGTTTCTGCAACTCCTTGAGGTAGGATTTTCTCCTACTTGTGTTTTATTCCATTTTAAGGGTTTTCGATGTTTCGGTGGGTTTGAGGCCGTGAGAGGCGTTTGATGGAATCCCGAGCTTGGGACAGTGTGGGAATTTCTTTGAGATTTTTGGGTTGTCCGTGACTGCCCAGAAAATCAGTGGACTGTTGGGTGGCAATAATGCTTTAAATCATGCTTGATGTGAATAAATGCCGGGAATGAGTTGTTGATCGGTCCCAAAACATGGGGCCAAGATTGTATAAATTTTGGAACATTAGGACGGTAGTGAACCTCATAGCTGTGAAATTTGTTTGGGAGTGGGTTGGTTTAGCTTGTGTATTAAATGGTTGTAATTGTATGACAAAAGTAGGGAATGGCAGTGGATTCGGAGTTCACTAAGTGAATCATTTGTTTGTGATTTTCGGGAATAGTAAACAAGGGTTTCACTATTCCAGGAATAGTGTTCTAAAATATATATTTTTGTGAAAATACATGTTGGTCGAGTGATTTAAATTAAATTACTCGTATATGATCATTAGCCCAAGTGAGCTAATCTTGATGTGTGAATTAATTAATTTACATGATATGATTGTGTGAATTGGTTGTTTTGTAAATATATGCATGTTTATATATTTACATGTGAATTAGACTGTTGTGGGATTGCATGCATTCCATATGCACTGGAACATCCTAGGACTTTAGGAGTTAGTGCATGACATGAGTCTAGAGGAAAAATGGTTCGGAGGGTAGTCTAAAAATATTAAATGATCGGAGGGTAGTCCAAACCAAATAATTTATCAACGTCGGGCTTGGTGATTGATATTTATTCATCGGAGGGTAGTCCACGAACTAAGTGTACCATATCAATGCGTCGGGAGGCGGCCCCGGTGATATATATTCATCGGTTGTCCATTATTAAAACTAATATTCTCATACGAGGCTTAGGCGAGTGAGAAAATCGTGGACTCGGGATCGAGTTGGTCATGTAGACATTCAAGTAAGTTATGCATTTGCTTGAATGTGTTTAATTGGAACATTACGCGCACTTAGGTGGTGAGTAGCCCATTTAGGGTGATTCTCTGCAGGCTTTAGCTCACCGGAGTCGTGGGATCCCCTTTGTTACAGTACAGGAGCATGCGGCGAGGGGCGGCTCGTCTTTAGGCGGCGCTAGAAGAAGCGGGATGTGGCTTTGATGTATACATGTATTAGAATGCTTTTCATTTTAATATATGTTGTATGAAATGGAACATATTAACTCTTGTAACTATTGGATTCATAGTCGGCATGTATATTGAGTGCGTATGGGCCCCAGTGGCCATATTTGGTATATATTGCATATATTGGATTGTTTGGAGACGGTATATCTGGGTTGCTCTGAAGTTTTGTATTTAGGTAGAGCTCCCAGTACAAGGGACTGCGGAATTTTAAATGAAAAAATGTCGGGTCACCCGACGTCCCGCGAGTATTCAGCGAGGTTGGCGGGTAGTCAGCGGACCCGGGTTTGGGCGTCACGGCGGTATCGGAGGCTTAGGTATACGAATACAGGGAGCTCGGGTTGGAGTATCCATCGCCTTAGGTGGTATGATGAGTATAGGTATATGGAAGCCTATAGATTGAGGATTAGGAGCTTGAGGCCATGGTTGAGTAAGGCTTGTCGTTTGGGTGGTTTTGATGTTGGTTAGGTATCAGATTACCTAGGAAAATCACGGAGACGAAAACTAGGACACTACGTGCATGTGTGTATGTGTTTTGTGTGATTTTGTGAATTAATTGGTGAATTATTGTGTGAACATGTGAAAGTTGATGAATGGTGTGTATGCCATGTTGTTTGTGTTGTGAATTGTTGTGTGCTTGGTGATTAGCACATGAATGTGTAGAAAATATTTTAGAAAAAAAAAAATGTTTGGAGTGGTATAGTGTACAAAACCGGGAATAAAAATGAAGGAAAATAAATTTTTAATAAATTTATTGGATAGAATGAAATAGAAGAAAATAAATTTTATAAATTTATTTGAGTGGAGAAAAATTTTAGTGGCTTGGAAAAAGAAAATAAATTTTGTAAATTTATTTGGTTATAAAGTGAAAATAATTTTCTAAGGTTTTATATAGTGTAAAATTTAAGAAAATGGAAAAATAAATTTTATGAATTTATTTGAGTGTCGAAAATGAAAAAAAATGATTTTTAGTGATTTTAGTGATTTTTTTTTTTGAATCTTTGTGAAATAATTGAAAATAAGAATAAATATTATTGTTAAAATTGAAAAAATGTGCAAGTAGTGGCTCGAATGGGCTACCATTGATTGTATCAAGTAGAATAGTGTAGTTAAGTTGCAATACAAAATTGTATTGCAGCTTGGAAGGGCTGAAATTGTATTGCAGGAGGTCCATGTGTGTTGCAATACAGTAGAGTGCAGGGCTAGCATGGTCGATCAGACAGAATACGCGTCACCAAGCCACTACAACCACCGTGAGGGGCCGACACGGCCGGGCGCTGGCAGTGTGCACGCAGCGCCAAGGTGGCGCGGCGCGGCGCGCGGCGCGCGCAGGCGCGCTACGGCAAAGTAGTAAACGCGCTAAAGGCTACGGGCGTAGCGGGCGCGTATGCGGCGCGGGTAGCGGGCGCAGCTGGGCGTGAGCGCAGGCGGGCGCGGCGCTCGCGGGCGCTTCGGGCGTGCTACGGCACGCGGCCCGGGCGTACCGGGCGCCTCTCAAGGTCGCTCAGAAAGCAAAGGCACTCTGCACCGGCCCATTTTCGATCCGCTTTGACTCGCTTTTTTTTTTCCTCGAGTCACCAAATGAACACCGTTCATTATAAAATAAAATTTTTTCAAAAAAAAAATTATTAATTCAAATAAAATCAAATAAAATCAAATAAATTTTCTGATAAAATTTTCAAAATAAAATTTTCAAAAATAAAATTTTTGAAAATAAAATTTGTTGAAAACAACATTTTAAAACGCGAAATTGATCGCATACACCGAGTTACGTGTATGATTAGTGTCTCTGGCCGTGGGCGCTTTAGAGATAATAAGATTGGATTTAACTACCATTTGAAATGGTGATCGCGCTAAGAAGCCATGCACGAAATTATATGCATGGTGTTGCGCGTGATAGAAAACGGGTGAATGCTATGTCGGGAATTATGACCTTAGATTTGGGTGCCGGGAATGAACAAGAGCCTAGAATTTTATAGAATTAAATGAATTAAGTGGTTGGAATTTAGCACCCCACTTAGAAAATGAGCAGATTCGATTAAAGTTGTCAAGTCTATTAGTGTCGGCATGACTACTAGTTAGGCGAAGTAAACTAAGCGATTCTTGTTGCCATGTTAATTGTAAATGGCTAGTGAGGGGCCAGGGGCACAGTGAGAACGTCCACGGGGCCTTTGGTCGAGCACAATCGGTGTTTGATGTCGACGGTTTGCCAAAAGTGTAGGTATTACAGCGAATGCTATAGCACAGGCTAGTGTAGCATGTAGACAGGAAGATCCTAGTAACCTCCAGAGGTTTAGGGCGTATCATCCTCCGACCTTCACAAGAGGGAGGAGACCCGATGGTGACAGACCATTGGTTTATGCAGAACGAGAAAGTATTAGAGGCTATGGAGATTACCTCTGACAAAACCCGGATTAGACTAGCTGCGTTCTAGCTGGAGAATGAGGCCTATATATGGTGGAAATGGGCAAGGACCTCTAGAGACCTTAGAGGAGCCGTTGTACGTGAGTTCTCCCCTAGGGATTAGGGCGAGAATAGGGATGACATGTCGAGGTTGCGAGTTAGAGATCTTGGGGACTCTACTCACAGTGGACCTGAGGATTATGGACATGTCAGAGTTCGAGGTCATCCTGAGGATGGATTGGCTGATAGCTTACAGGGTCGTCATCGATTGTGAGCGTAGGAGGATTACAGCCTACACGCAGGACGGTACTCCTGTGGTATTTCGGGGGCAAGCGCATGATATTTTTTCCCTAGACGGTATACGAGTCAAGTGTCGGGGACGGTTAAGCGGAGTTGGCCCTAACGAGCCTTACCTTAGAGGACGAGGTGAGACCAGACTTAGATCTACTTAGGTAGTGTGCGAGTTTGTGGATGTTTTTCGGATGAGCTACGGACTACCTCCATAGGGATGTAGACTTGGTGTCGAGTTACACCACAGTACTTTACCATCCACATGACTCTGCATAGGAGGCCTTAGGTTGAGTTGCGGGAACTGAGTCGATTAAAGAAAGAAAGCTATTGGACAGGGTTTTATTAGGCCAAGGCACTTCACCATGGGGGCGCCCGGTTCTAGTTGCGAAGAAGAGGCAAGACCCTTATTTGTGCATCGACTATGACAGTTGGGCGGAGTTACGATCGAATCGGTACCCATTACCAGATTAATGATTTGTTTGTCGGTTGAGAGAAGCGAGTCTACTCCAAATAGACCTTACGCCTTTGGTTACCATCAAGCGAGGCTTAGGGAGACGGATATCACAAGGCGGCGTTTAGGAGCAGCGTTATGGGCACTTTGAGTTTACGGTGATGCCCTTTGGATTGACGAATGCGCCAACGGCATTCATGGATCTCATGCATAGGGTGTTCCAACCCTATTTAGATCAGTTTGTCGTAGTCTTTGTAGATGACATCTTGATACTCGGTCAGTGGGAGCATGAGTATCACTTGAAGTTGTTCTGTTTGCTAAGGACCATAAGTTTATGCGCTAAGTTCGGTAAGTGCGAGTTTGAAGCTGCGAGGTGATATTTTGGGACATGTGGTGTTAGCATCGGGGTGTCAATCGACACAGAGAGGTTGAGACGGAGATGAGTTTGGAGGACCGAGATGTCAATCTTAGCCGAGATGGAGTAGTTTCTTGGGATTGGCTGGGTATTACAGGAGATGCGAGAATGGACTGCAGTTGTCCATTCGGGGCAGGATTGTAGGATTTCGCCTACGGGATATGGACTCCATGGTTGGGACAGCCCTGACCATAGAGAGAGAGATTGAGGATACTTGGAACACTCGTGATACGGGTGTTGGTAACAAGAGGGAGGATCAGTTTTCTCCTAGTTCGGGGATGAGGCGAAGACCCCTTCACTTGTGGTTCGGGACTAGGGCCGAGAGGATTGAGCATGGTGATGGGATTTCCCCGGAGACGGGATCCCAGACTTTTGGGACAGCCACGAGTCCAGTTAGCCGTTGGACGGGAGAGTGTCACGATTCATTCCTCCGCTAGTGCGAATTCGGAGGGAACTAGTTTGGTTGGGGTGCTATCTGAGCACTCTCAACGACCTGTGAATTAGCCAAAGGGGCCAAAGTGTGGGTCAAAGTCAGGGATAGATCAGGGTTACGCAGCAGAAGCGTAGCGGACCTTAGGGTGGTACCCATATTGGTTGTGAGGTCAGGCTTGACATGGATGAGTTGACAACCCTCGAGTTGTCAATAATTGAGACCTAGGCCGGGTTGTCATACCCGACACGACATTGGATTGGGCTTAGAGGTTAAGGCCTTTAGAGAAGCCAAGTATAGATGTTCTTCCCTAGGGTGTAGGGTGAGAGTTGACCTGATAGGTCAAGATTATGAGTGAGAGATCTTCCAGATTCTGCTCATGGTGGAACCAGGATTGGTTGTCACAGTATAGCATCATTGCGTTCATGTGCACGGTAACATCGTCGAGTCGGGTGTGGGTGCACTGTATGGTCATTCACCACTCTTGGTGAGTGTGGGTTGAATTTGTCTTTAGGACTACGTCCAATGAAGACTCTTAGTTCGATTCAGGAAATGTGAGTAATTAGGCGTGTGGCGAAGCAAAAGGGCTTATGGAAATCCCTCGGGTGAGAATCCGGAGTTAGGGTGTAAGAGACCAGGGGAGATATCCCGAATTTATGTGAGAATGTAATAGGCTTGAAGTGTAAGCCGAAGAGTTATGTTGCCCAAGATGAAAACACGCGGACATGGTTATCACACAGACTTAGAGTTGAGTGATAGGAGTCGGGGGTGACTCGAGGTTTGGATACCCCTTTGGAAATTGCATTGGGTGTTGTTGAGCTGGCAAGGGCTCGATAAATGGATGTCATGCATGGCATGGATTGAGTTCACAGTCCATTGGATTGTCAGTGATTGTGACCTTGGAGAGGTTAGCGGTTACACACCAAGCAAGGGTTGTGTAGGGTTACGTGTGTATAGATTACATACGGGTGTTAGAGGGCACGTTGCGAACATGTGTCCTAGATCATAAGGGTAGAGGATTAGTTGCCCTTAGTGGAATTCGCCTACAACAACGAGTTATGGCGGGTGTACGAATGGCCTTATATGGTCGTGGTATGGGAAGCCATGTAGATTACCGTTATGTTGGACAAGATGGAAGAGGTTCCATCAACGGTCACGATTTGAATAGAGACACCTGCGAGGAAGGTGAGCTTGATCCCCGATAAGCGTCTTCTCACGCGGCTCGGGCCCAGAAGCAGAGAGCTATGTGTGGATGTACGACGTTGACCCTTAGAGTTCGAGGTTAGTGATCACGTTTCCATGAAGGTGATTCCTCGCAAAGGAGTGGCAAAGGTTCGCGAAACGCCAGGAAGCTATCGTGTAGAAATTTATTAGACCTTCGAGATACTCGAGGATATTCCTTTATTCTTGTCTGGGTTGGCTTTGCGCCCAGCATGTTAGGTGTCACGAGGTGTTTCACGTCTCCATACTCCGAATCTACTCGGATCCATTTCATCCCAAGGGTGGATTGGGGACAGATTGAGATTGACACGGATGAGACCTTCGAGGAGGGACCAGTGTACATTGTTGATAGTCGTAATCGAGGTTTGTGGCTGGAGCCAGGTGAGGCTAGTGGGAGTGCTATAGCGGCCTTTGTGGAGTGGAGGAGTTAGCGTGGGGGTGCGAGGACACGATGTGGACCCTTATCCGCAGTGTTTAGGGATGAAGGTACGTAGTTTAGTCATTTACAATTTAAATGACTAGTTTACATGCATGATAGAGTGCATGTTGCATATGCATGTGTTTGATAAAGATCGTTTCGAATTTCAGGACGAAATTCCTTTTAAGGAGGGGAGAATGTAAGACCCGAGAAATTCCAATTTCTGGAATAAGGGCAAAATCGTAATTTTGATTACAAAATTGTAATTTCGGTTAAAAATCCGTCAATTAATTTTTCTAGATCTCAGATGATGAAGCAGTTTTGCAGATTGGAATCGTCTACGTAAATCAATTAGCATGTAAAATTTCGTAATTTTTACGGGGCAGCGGTCGAGGAATCGACACGTTTTTCGAACATCGCGTTTCGGTCTTAGTCGTCGGTTTTTTCGATGCAGCGGCTTCTCATAACATGTACTCATGTACCATGAGTGGTATGAGTAGAGGAAATGGTGAAAATGGGCCGAGGCGGGTAGTGCGAATATCAAATCTGAGAAAAGAGGGACATAAGTCATTTTTTAAGTTTGATTTAAGTCACTAAATAATGAAATGGTAGATAGTTGTCTTCCCCAAATGTTAAATGAGAGACAAAACGTGAGAGGGTAATTTTCTGGTGCAGTAACTCCGATTTCTTAGAAGTTAGAGAGAAGGAGCAACTTCTCTCTAGAATCATGGGCGATCAGACCGTCGGTCAGTGGATGAGGGAAAGGCACATTCTACCTTGGCGAGGACAAGCGTGGACCCAGTTTGGGAGTTTCTTCCAAACTCCTTGGTGGGATTTTCTCCCTACTTGTGTTTTATTCCCCATTTTAAGGGTTTTTCGATGTTTCGGTTGGTTTGAGGCCGTGAGGGGCCGCTTGATCGGTCCCAAAACTTGGGACCGAATTGTGGGAATTTCTTTGAGATTTTTGGGTTGTCCGTGACTGCCCAGAAAATCAGTGGACTGTTTGGGTGGCAATAATGCTTTAAATCATGCTTGATGTGAATAAATGCCGGGAATGGGTTGTTGATCGGTCCCAAAACATGGGATAGAGATTATATAAATATTTTTTTGGAACATTAGAGACGGTAGTGAACCTCCATAAACGCAGAAATTTGTTTTGGGAGTGGAGTTAGTTTAACTTGTGTATTAAATGGTTGTAATTGTATGACAAAGTAGGAATGGCCGGTTTCAGTTCACTAAGTGAATCATTTGTTTGTGATTTTCGAGATAGTAAACAGGGTTTTTCACTATTCCCGGAATAGTGTTCTAAAAATATATATTTTTGTGAAAATACATGTTGGTCGAGTGATTTAAATTAAATTACCGTATATGATCATTAGCCCAGTGAGCTAATCTTGATGTGTGAGATTAATTAATTTACATGATATGATTGTAGCGGGTAGTTATTTTGTAAATATATGCATGTTTATATATTTACATGTGAATTAGACTGACTGTGGGATTGGCACACATGCATTCCATATGCACTGGAACATCCTAGGACTTTAGGAGTTAGTGCATGACATGAGTCTAAAAATAGTTCGGGTAGTCTAAAAATATTAAATGATGGGAGGGTAGTCCAAACCAAATAATTTATCAGCCGTCGGAGCGGCCCGATTGATATTTATTCATCGGGTAATCCACGGAAACAAATAATATATACTCCGTCGTCGGAGGCGGCCCAGGTGATATATATTCATCGGAGGGTTGTCGTTGCCGACTAATATTCTCATACGAGGGCTTAGGCGAGTGTGTGAGGAGAGTCGATGAGACTCGGGATACGAGTTAGTCATGTAGACATTAGTAGGATCATGCATTTGCTTGAGATGTGTTTAATTTGGAACATTGCTTTACACTTAGGTGGTGAGTAGCTTCCCATTTAGGAGTGATTCTCCTACTGAGCTTTAGCTCACCCTGGGTCGTGATGGGATCCTTTATTTTACAGTCTTTGGGAGCATGCAGAGGCGACTAGATCTGAAGGCGCTAGAAGAAAGCGGGATGTGGCTTTGATGTATACATGTATTAGAATGCTTTCATTTTAATATATATGTTGTATGAGGAAATGCAAACATATTAACTCTGTAAGCTATTGGGTATATAGTTGGATTCATAGTCGGCATGTATATTGAGTCTTGTTATGGGCCTGATGGCCATGGTAGTATATATTGCATATATTGGATTGTTTGGAGACGGTATATGCGGGTTTATACAAGTTTTGTATTTAAGGTAGAGCTCCATTGCAAAGGAGACTACGCCCGATTTTAAATGAAAAATGTCGGGTCACCCACGACATTCCAGTATTCTCTTGAGTTGGTGGTCAACGGACCCCCGGGTTTTGGGGCGTCACATAAACCCTTCAACGGCTCAGATCATTTGCAACGGCCTCGGTGGTTTGCCTAGTAATATTTTATATAGGCAAACAACCCAGGCCTAATCCCACACCCCTCTCATGCCATCTTCTCCGTTCTATATGCGCCGTCCGGCACCATCTTCTCCCAGCCAGGAAGGAATTTGTCATCGCCCCGTTTATGCGAAAATATATATTCCTCACGCTTACCCTCCTTGTTCCTTTCGATCCTAAATACCTTGTGAGCAGCCTTCAAACCCATTGCTCAATCCCATAATCCTAATTTTGTCGGCATTGGGAAAACTCATAAGGATGGAAGTTTCCATCTCCACGCTCTTGTTATGTGTTCTCGCCGGATTTACGTTCGGTCTGCTCGTTGTTCGATATCGATGGCTTTCATCCGAATTTCCAATCCGCCCGTCATCCGACTACAGTCTACTCGTACCTGAAGAAGGAGGGAACCCCTTATGAAATAGGCTCTTTTCAGAGCCCTTTCTCTAAGTAGCGAAACAAAGATCTGCATCAACCCCCTCCCTGAAATTGATCCTTTTCGTGATATGGAATCGAATCATCCACCTCATTGATGATTTCCTTATCAAATCCAGGATACCTTTTTCCATATGAGTGGGTAACAAAATTGAAGGGTTTGGAATATCGACATCATGCACGCATCCCATACATGAACCTGACCTATGAAATCGGATGATCCGGCCCGGCTTTTGTTATCCCTCAAGAACTCACGAATTTGGTCTTAGATCCAACCTCATAGTAATAAATCCTCATTACTATTACATCTCAGATCCTCGCGCTTCTTATGAATCTCTTAAATGGATCATGGACTGCACTGATGCCCAACTTGCTAAGATTTTTTCTCTAACGAGGGGTTACTCGAGCTTCGAATGGTCCGAGACCTCCTTGTATGTTGTGGGAAACACCCGAACTGGTAAAACAAGTTGGGCGAGATCCTTGGGACGACATAATTATTACTGCGGACTTCTTGACTACTCATTCTGACTCCGGCGCCTGTACAACATCATGAAGCGATATCGATTGGAAGCACATCATCCCCTTTCGCCCATCCTTGACTCCAAGCGGACTACAGTCAACCCCAAATATGGACGGAAAAAAAGCGAATCAAAGGTGTTTGTCCCTCCATGAAATCCTTTAAACCGGTCGGAATTTGGACCGATTCAATGCCCGATTAGTCTTAGTAATTGGTTTGATGAAAATGTCACTAAGTATTATATCCCACATGGCCAAGGTTCTTTTGAACTTCTGAACTGAAGCATATCTTCAGATATTAAATAAGTGGGTGGCCGCTGGTGTGTTTTTTTTTTTCTTCCACATTAAGTGGAGTATGTAGTGTGTATTTCAATTTCCCTATACTTGATGCCATATATAAATACACTACATACTCCACTTTATGTGGAAGCTTTACCAGAGCCTGCATATGAAAGATATCTCCCGACCAGTTCAAAACTACTAACTTTAATGGAGTGTAATACCCAGTGACGTCAAACGATCTAAAAGACTAATTGGCGAAAGAAGTCCATTCTGATCGGGATTCAAGTTACATGGAGGGGATACACGGTCGTTTCGTCCATATTTGGGGTTGTAATGCGCGGAGATGCGAGTGATAATAAAGGGTGATGTGCTCGATAGTATAAAATCGATGATATTGTATGAGGTTGGGTATTAGTCGGGTAGTCGAGAGTCGAGTAATGAATAAATCCCGAATACGGCCCGACTGTTTTTACGATTCGAGTGTTACGACATATAGAGAGAAGGTTGACATTCGGATACAGGCCTGGCAAAATCTGGCAAGCTGGAAGCATCGATGATCCATTTAGAATTCGGCAGCGAGGAATGAAGATGGCAATAGTAATGAAGTGGCTCTTATGAGGTGAATCGGCTGATCGGATGAGCAACAAAAGTTTGTTGATGCATGCAGGGTATAATGAGTTCATGAATGGGAGAATAGCGAGAGGCAATATATTCCGAATCCTTGACCTGACCGTCATAGAAGGTATCCACGACACTGATAAATCATCATTTGGGGCAATGATCGCCGGCGATATCTGAAGAAGCGAATTTTAGAGGGGGTAGATGCGAGATATTTTGTGCTCCTAGAGAAAGGGCTGCGAAATGAACTTTATTTATAAGGGAGTTCCCACCGCTTTCGTATCGCTGCAGTAGGCTGTAGTCGGATGTCAGACAAGCCGGATGCTTTCATCGTGTCGAAGGCTGCGGGCAGCCATCGGCGAGCTAACGGCGTGGGGAAACTTCCATCCCTTATGATTTCAGCGGCTGGCGACTAGAAAATGCCAAGTTGTGATCAGGCAATGGGTTTGGCGGTTGAAGATGACCAGAGACCGGTGGCGTGAGGGTAGTGAAGGAGTATTTTGGCGCTAGCAGCGGCGTCTTTGGCTCCGGCGAAAAGGCGGCGCACCTCAAACGGCGGCATGGCATGAAGGAATGAGACCAGAGCTCAGTTGTTCACTATATATAATATTACTAGGCAAACCAAGCCGACCTATGATCTGGATTGAAAGGACCCAAAGTGGGAGGGACGCGTGTACGGTGGAGATTAAAAGAAAAAAAAAAGTAAGATAAAAAGAAAAGTAAAGCAGATTCGCGGGGAAAGTTGTTGCTTCCCTCGTAAGTTTGTTAGTGGGGCCCACAAATAAAATTGGTAAAGGTAAAGCTAGTGTTTTGGTATAAATACGGTATTTTAATGGCGAATACAATTGGGCCGCTGATAGGTAAGGAAATAATTGAGAACAGCGATCATAGAATCGTGAGCTTAATTGTTATATTTCCCGCGTAAGTTTGTTAATTAGGGCCTGAGAATAAAATTAGTTGAGTAAAGTTAGGGTTTTAGTATAAATCACGATTATTTTAATGGCGAATACGATGGGGCGTGATAGGTAAATAATTGAGAACAACGATCATAGAATCGTGGCTTAGTGTTGTATTACGATAATTGGATTGAGCGTAGGAGTGTTTGCCCGCATATATGCTTTTTAGAATATTATATTGTGTGAAAGCGAAGGAGGGCGGCCAGTTGAATGGGTTTGGAATTGGAACAGGGAATGGAGCTCTTGTTGTTTCCGATTGGGGATTAATTAAGATGGCTTCTACATGAAGTCATTGGGTATAACCTATCAACGGAGGAGGAGTAAAAGAGAAATTGAAGAGAGGCGTAAAGCCGCTTTGATAAGAAGGGCTGGATATCGTGATGCTGCAGAAGTTGTACGGATGTTGGATGCACCTGGTATAGGTGTGAATAGAAGGGGAAGGCCATCTCTTCAAGTTTGTGTGTTTAGTTGGGGGCAAACGGATAGTCAGCCAGCAATATTTAATACTAGAGGAGAATTGTGCCCAGTGAGTGCTTTTCTTGGGCGTGAATACTAGAGACACACAAATACCACGATTACATATAAATTATTATCAAAGATGAGGATGTGGACTGATTCAAAGTATTAGACGGATGTATAGTATAAAATGTATTGGTGAAGTTAATTTATGATAGTGCTCCTATAGATCAGTACACAGCGACCAGGATCTGATATTTGATAGGATGAAAGCTAGTTGTCCTGGAATATGGTTAATTAAAAGGGAGATGTGTCATAGGTTTGTGGTAAAAAAAAAATGGAGCCACCGGTTTTGACGGTTGCGAGTGTGGATTTACAAAGAAGGATGAAGCGGGGGGAAAAGACCCACTTCTATAGGATTTGTAGATCAATCAAAGTTTTTAAGAAGTTTGGTATGCGAGATTTGAATGGAAGAACGAACGAGGAGGGATATTGGAGATTTAAAGGCCCGGTGCTTTGTATTTAGTAGGGGCTCCTTCATATGATTTTGTGGTTAATGTAATTTCTAAATTCAGAGTTTATTTTAAATCTGTGGGAAATCAATAAATAAATTGATTTCTAAATGTAAAAGATCTCCGATATCTCCACTAATTTTCATTTCTTCCATTGGATCTTCACTCCCAGCTTCTTAAAAAACTTAGGCGATCAACAAAACCATAGCGGAGTTTTACGGCCAGTCTACGCCTTAAATAAAATCCTGCAGCGGGTTAACCTTGTGCTCCACTTCTTTTTTACAACAAGCGATGACATAATTCCCTCTTTTATCATCCTGAAGCCCGAGGTGTCAGTAACCTCATCTATCCAAAAAATAAAATCCGTTACTGATAGGAGTGCCACATATGCAGAAAATGGTGTGACCAGGGCAGATAAAGACAAGATAGCTGACGTCATCAAAGTATGAAAAGACAAAAATACCCCTAGAGGATGTTGAATAAAGTAAGCGTTGGGGCCCCTTGGAAAGAATAGTAAAAGAAAGTCAAAACTAGGGGGTTTGGTATAAAGACGTCGTATGTTAAGGGAGTGCAGCGGGATGTCGTAGGAAATACGTTCTTTGCCCCTACGGAGACGGAAAGATTTTGAATCTTTTCGTGATTTTTTTTATTGTAGCAAGTAACATTGGAATTGCTTATTTGGCGTATACGTTGTTTGTTAAGGAGGCGGTCGCCTGCGGGGAAAGAAGGAGACGAGCGACGACGGAATGCGGGTTTGGGCTGGAAGGGCCGAAACCCGGAGGAACGGAGAATTCTAATGCTTTGAATTGATGGCGTCTACGAGTTAGAATAGATTTGGGATTACGTTTAAAGGTCGTCGGAGTAAGAAAGAGATTGAAGAGAGGAGAAAAGCTGCGTTAGTGAGAAGGGCTGGATTCTGAGACGAGTCAGGATGGAGGTTGGTTCGTATCTTTGGATAGACACGGAGCGTCAGTGAATCAGGAGCCCTCTCTGCAAGTGTGTCTTTTAGTTGGGGACTTACGGATTACTCGGCTGCTATGTTTGAAGCAGGGTTCTTGGGTATATCTTATGACGACATTAGATGGAGTCCAGTTTGAGTATCAAAGACCTGAGCACAACCATAACCTATAAGTGCTTATTAAGATGAGGATGTGGGCGATAAGCGATCGGTGGAGCAGTGTATGATTGACATCAACGGACTTAAAATACACTGCGAATTTTACATTCTACAATTAACCTTAAAATCATACGATGGTATCTGCACTATACAACGCTCCGAGTTTAGATCTACGATATCTCCGCGGGCTATTCTTCCATTCGGTCTTAACTCCTAACTTCTGAAAAAAACTTAAATTGATCAACAAAACCCATGTGCTTTGAGTTTTACCGCGATCTGCCTTCGTAAATCACCGCAGAATTAACTTGTGCTCCACTTCTTTTTTACAACAAAGCATGACATAATTCCCTCTTTATCATCCTGGCCAAGGCTTGTATGCTTTCATCCTGTCAAAATAAAATCCGTTCTTACAGAATTGCTCGATCACTGGTGAAGCATCATACGACCACCGAGTACATCTTGTATTTCATACACACTGTTCCGCCCCAGATGCTATCAGTCCATCCTCACATCTTAATAAGCGGCTTATAGGTTATGGTTGTATTTGTGTGTCTTTGATGCACCAATTGGACTATCGGATTGCTTTCATAAGTTATCTGACACTTTCTTGTTTCAAGCGTGCGGTGAGCATCAGTAAGTCCCCAACTAAAGACACACGCGCGGGGAGAGATTAGTCCTCTTCGATTCAACGGCGTTCGGGTTCATCCGACATCACGAACCAACTCATCACACTTTCCCTGTAACCAGCCCTTCGGGGCATGGCTTTCTCTCTCTTCAATCTCTTTCTTACTCCGACGACGTTTAAACGTAATCCCAAATCTATTCGAACTCGTAGACGCCATCAATTCAAAGCATTAGAATTCCCCTCCGTTCTCTGGTTTCGTCCTTCCAGTCCAAACCCAGATTCCGTCGTCGTTCGTCTCCTTTTCTCCTTCAGTAGCAGAATCAGATCCTTAACAAACCAGCATTATACGCGAATAAGCAATTCAGCCTTCACTTACTTTCTGATATTAAAAAAATCACGAAAAGATTCAAATCATTCGAGTCTCTAGTAGCGATAGCCCTTTCCTCACGATTCCAGTAATTTCCTAATATACGCGTCGTTTTATAGTCAAACCCCTAGGTTTGACTTTTACTATTCTTTTCCAAAGAGTGGAGCTGTAACACTTTATGAAACATCCTCCAGGGGTATTTTTGTCTTTTCATACTTTGATGACATCAGCTATCTTGTCTTTATCTGCCTTGGTCACACCCTTTTCTGCATACGTGGCACTACTATCCACCGTTAGATCACGAAAATCAACGGCTAAGATCATGTTTGCGAGGAAAGAATTTGTGATGAGGCTATGGAGCTTCAGACGGAGGAGATTGGAAGGTATGTAGAACGGGGAAAAGAATGGGAGATTGCTGAGGGTTTGAAGGATTTATTGCAGGATGAAGATCTATGTTTAAACATTAAACGTAGATCGTTTAATTGGAATATATGGATCAGGGATTTTGGTGTACCGTATACCTTTGTTTTTCCTCGTTACTGGTCCAATTGTGTAATTCGTAGTGGTAGAGTTTATTTTGTAAGATCGAATGATGCAGATGTGTATGT
The DNA here is from genome assembly GCA_016808115.1 of Tetrastigma voinierianum. Lineage (NCBI taxonomy): Eukaryota > Viridiplantae > Streptophyta > Magnoliopsida > Vitales > Vitaceae > Tetrastigma > Tetrastigma voinierianum. The sequence continues at coordinate 190,232 of JAEQBH010002122.1, read as the reverse complement.
AGGTAGGTCTGATTTTATAATAACAGATAGATATTGGATCAGAAGAATGGAAGAGAAGAAGGAGGAGTTGATGAGAGTTATTGCCAACCGGCCCAGCCCGGAAGATTATGTGGAGTGAGTCGAGGGGGTGTTGAAGTGAGAGTCGGATTTGCGCTCTGGGATTCCATTTTAGAATAGATGGAGGATCGCGGTCAAGTAATTATATTATTAAATAATAAATAAAATGAGTATTTTATTGTATTGAAGGTGTTGGGTTGATCAGCTATTGTGTAAAAACTGTTAAATAGGGTATTTGGGATAGCTTAAATAATTTAAAGGAATAAAGATAGTTAAATAATATTTACTTATTATTTTGATCTGCTAATGAAATAAATGGGAGTTTGTGTTTTGAGTTTGGTTGGAAAGTATCGACTGCCGGAAATAAGGTCCGATAGGACCGTAGTTCTAAATGGTTTCTTGGTGTGGCCAGGGTGAGCTATATTTAATATTACAGGGCTCATCACGGTCACTTGATGCAAACATGATCTTAATAGATTGATTTTAGTGATCCTAACGGTGGATAGAATACATATGCGAGAAAGAGGTGTGACCCGGGACGAGATAAAGACAAGATAACTGACGTCATCAAAGTGTGAAAAGACAAAAATACCCCTAGAGGATGTTGCATAAAGTAAGTGTGTGGGACCCACTTGGAAAGAATAAAGTAAAAGTCAAACCTAGGGGTTTGACTATGCGCAACGTGTTATGTTAGGGAATTCTGCGAGGAGGTCGTAGAAATCGTTGGCTGCTGCGGAGACGGAAAAATTTGAATCTTTTTCGTGATTTTTTGATTGTGAAAGCAGAAATGCAGATTGGAATTGCTTTTGGGCGTATCGTTGTTTGTTAAGGATGCGATTTTGCTCTTGAAGGAGAAGGAAGACGAGCAACCCGATGAATCTGGGTTTGGTGGAAGGGCGAAGTAGGAGGAACGGAGAATTCCTAATGCTTTGGATTGATGGCGTCTGAGTTCGAATAGATTTGGGATTACGTTTAAAGCGTCGTCGGAGTAGAAGAGATTGAAGAGAGGAAAAGCTGCGTTGCGAGAAGAAATTTTGGTTATAGGGAAAGTGCGGATGGAGTTGGTTCGTATCTTTGGATGAACACCAGGCGTCGGTGAATCGAAGAGGGCGACCCTCTCTGCAGAGTGTGTCTTTAGTTGGGGACTTCACCGGATGCTCATTTGCTCACGTTTGAAACAGGAGGTGCCGTATATCTTATGACAGCATTTCCGACAGGTTCAGCTGAGTATCAAAGACACATAAACACAACCATAACCTATAAGCTGCTTATTAAGATGAGGATGTGGACTGATAGCAGTCAGTGGAACAGGTGTATGAAATACAAGATGTACTGGTGGTTGGTGTATGATGCAATTACTAAATTCGGAGTTTATTTTAAATCTGTGGGAAATCAATAAATAAATTGATTTCTAAATGTAAAAGAAATATTTATAAATAATATTAATTTTTAATTATATATGGCATCAAGTACAGGAAATTGAAATACACACTACATACTCAGCAATGTGGAAGAAAAAAAAAAAAACACACCGGCGACCACCCTTATTAATATCGAAGATATGCTTCAGTTCAGAAGTTCAAAAGAACCTATGGCCATGTGGGATATAATACTTTGTGACATTTTCATCAAACCAATTACAAAGACTAATTGGCATTGAATCGGTCCAGTCCTGATCAGGGTTTAAAAGGATTATGGAGGGGATACCACCTTTGATTCGTTTTTTCCGTCCATATTTGGGGTTGACTGTGTAGTCTGCTTGGAGACCGATGATGGGCTTAAAGGGGATGATGTGCTTCCAATCGATATCGTCGATGATGTTGTACAGGGCGTCGGAGTTGTAGTCGGAGTAGTCAAGAAGTCCGCAGTAATAATTATGTCGTCCCAAGGATCTGGCCCAACTTGTTTTACCAGTTCGGGTGTTTCCCACAACATACAAGGAGGTTCGAAGCATTCGAGTTCTGAAGTAACCCTGTAAGGAGAAAAAATCTTAGCAAGTTGGGCATCAGTGCAGTCCATGATCCATTTAAGAGATTCATAAGAAGCGCGAGGATCTGAGATGTAATAGTAATGAGGATTTATTACTATGAGGTTGGATCGGCACCAGTCCTGGAGTTCTTGAGGGATAACAAAAGTTTGTTGATCATCTGGGATTTCATAGGTTGGTTCATGTATGGGATGCAGGCGTGATCTTTTTATATTGAAACCACTTCAATTTGCTTACCGCACTCATATGGAAGGTATCACGACTTTGATAAGGAAATCATCGGTGATGTTGATGATTCGTGATATCACAAAGGATCGAATTCTTAGGAGGTTGATGCGGGATCTTTGTTTTGGGCTCCCTAGAAAGGGCTACGAAAGAGCCTAAGCTTTCGCAGGAGTTCCCTCCTTCTTAGTCTGAGTAGGCTGCGGTCGGATGAGTAAAGTTAGGTCGGATGGAAGCCATCAATATCAGACAACGAAGCGAGACCCGAGCGTCATCGGCGAGAACACATAACGAGAGCGTGGAGATGGAAACTTCCATCCTTATGAGTTTCCCGAACAGCAGCGACAAAATTAGGATTGTGATTGGAGCAATGGGTTTGAAGGCGTTCAGCAAGGTATTTAGGATTTAGTGAGCAGTGAGGGTAAGTGAGGAATATATTTTTAGCATAAACGGCGAGTAGCGACCTTCGGCGGGGGGAGAAGATGGTCTTAGGGCCATTTTGTATAGAAACAGGAAGATGGCATGAGAGGGGTGTGGGATTAGGCCTGGGTGGTTTGCCTATATATAATGTGCCCAGGCAAACCAGGAATAGATGCAAATGATATGAGCCGTTGAAGGGTTTAAAGTGGGAGGGACGCGTGTACGGCGGAGATTAAAAAAAAAAAAGATAAAAAGAAAAGTAAAGCAGATTCGTGGGGAAAGTTGTTGCTTCCCGCGTAAGTTAGTTAGTGGGGCCCACAAATAAAATTGGTAAAGGTAAAGCTAGGGTTTTGGTATAAATACGGTATTTTAATGGCGAATCACGATGCAGAGTACGCGTGATAGGTAAAGGAAATGGTGAGAACAACGATCCTTAGAATCGTGAGCTTAATTGTTATATTTATGATAATTGGATCGAGCGTAGGAGTATTTTACTTCGCATATATGCTTTTTTTGAAAGATATTATATTATTATTGAAAGAAAGCGAAGGAGGGCGGCCAGATTGAATCGGGTTTCGGTGGAACGGAATCCTTGAATCTTTGTTGTTTCGGTGGGGGATTGAATTAAGATGGCTTCGCCGAGAGTCATGGGGTATAACCTATCCAGCGGAGGAGTAAAGAAGTGAAGAGAAGTAAAGCGCTTTGATAAGAAGAATTTGAGATATCATGATGCTGCGAGAAGTTGTACGGATGTTGAGATACTGGTATAGGTGTGAATGAAGGGAAGCATCTCTTCAAGTTTGTATTGAATGTTTTAGTTGAGGCGAACGGATAGTTAGCCGACAGTGGCCCCCAATACTGGAGGAGGAGTGTACTTGATGAGTGCTTTTCCTACTGGGCCAACTGAATACCAGAGACACACAAATACCACGATTACATATAAATTATTATCAAAGATGAGGATGTGGACTGATTCAAAGTATTGAGGCAGATGTATGAAGTATAAAGTGTATTGGTGGTTAATTTATGATAGTGCTCCTACAAATCGAATTTTTGTGACCAGAATCTGATATTTTGATAGGATAAAAGCTAGTTGTCTGGAATATAGTTGTTAAAAGGGAGATGTCACGGGTTTGTGGTAAAAAAATGGAACCTGATTTTGGTGATTCGCAGTGTGGATTTACAAAAGGATGAAGCAGGGGAAAGACCCTTCTATGGGATTTGTAGATCAATCAAAGTTTTTAAGAAGCTTGGTGTGCGAGGCTGAATGGAAGAACCTGACGGGAGGGATATTGGAAGTCTGAGGAAATTGGAAATAAACAACACATACTCATATGTGGAAGAAAAATAACACACCAGCGGCCACCCACTTATTTAATATCTGAAGATATGCTTTAGTGCAGAAGTTCAAAAGAACCTTTGGCCATGTGGGATATAATACTTAGTGACATTTTCATCAAACGATTCACGAGAAGACTAATTGGCATAGAATCGGTCCAATCCTGATCAGGGTTCAAGAGGATTATGGAGGGGATGCCTCCTTTGATTCGTTTTTTTCGTCCATATTTGGGGTTGACTGTGTAGTCTGCTTGGAGACCGATGATGGGTTTAAAGGGGATGATGTGCTTCCAATCGATATCGTCGATGATGTTGTACATGGCGTCGGAGTTGTAGTCGGAGTAGTCAAGAAGTCCGAAGTAATAATTATGTCGTCCCAAGGATCTGTCCCGACTTGTTTTACGGTTCGGGTGTTTCCTAACATACGAGGGATGTTGAAGCATTCGAGTTAAGATAACCTGTGGAAAAATCTTAGCAAGTTGGGCATCAGTGCAGTCCATGATCCATTTAAGAGATTCATAAGAAGCGCGAGGATCCGAGATGTAATTGTAATGAGGATTAATTACTATGAGGTTGTATCGGCACCAGTCCTGGAGTTCCTGGGGAATAACAAAAGTTTGTTGATCATCTTGGATTTCATATGTGGGTTCATGAATAGGGTGTAAAGCGAGAGCGACATATTCAGAACCCTTGATTTGTTGCCCGTTCATAGGAAGGTATCCACGACCTTGATAAAGAAATCATCGGTGAGGTTGATGATTCGGCGATATCTCGGAAAGACCGATTTTTAGGAGGGTAGATGCGGGGATCTTTGTTTTGTGCTCCCACTGAAGCGGCTCTGAAATGAGCCTGGCCCGAGGAAGGGGTTCCCTCCGCTTTTGAGTGCGAAGTAGGCTGCGATCGGATGTGGGCGGATTGGAAATTCGGATGAAAGCCATCATATCGAGACCAAACGAAGCGAGACAGGCGTAAATCCGAGGCGAGAACACATAGCGAGGGCGTGGAGATGGAAACTTCCATCACTTATGAGTTCAGGCAATGGCAAATTAGGATTAATGATTGGAGCAATGGGTTTGAAGGCGTTCAGCAAGGTATTTAGGATCGAGTGAGTAGTGAGGATAAGTGAGAAATATATTTTTTTAGCATGCGGCAGTGACCTTCAGGCGGAGAAGATGGTGCGGACGGCTGTATAGAAATATGGAAGATGGCATGAGAGGGGTGTGGGATTAGTCATAGGTGGTTTGCCTATATATAATATTACTAGAGGCGAACCAGGAGCTAGATACAAATGATTTGGTAGTTGAAGGGGTTTAAAGTGGGCGAGACAGCGTGTACGAGTGTAGATTAAAAGATAAAATAAAGTAGATAAAAGAAAAGGAAGCAGTTCGCGGGAAAGTTGTTGCTTCCAGCGGAGAGATTGGAATAGTGGGCCCACGAATAAAATTGGTAAAGTAAAGTTAGGGTTTTGGTATAAATACGGTATTTTAATGGCGAATACGATGGGGCTGCTGATTTCCGGTGGGGGATTGAATTAAGATGGCTTCTAAATCAAAGTCATGGGGTATAACATATCAACGGAGGAGGAGTGAAAGAGAAATTGAAGAGAGGCGTAAAGCCACTTTGATAAGGAGGGCTGGATATCGGGATGCTGCAGAAGTTGTACGGATGTTGGATGCACCTGGTATAGGTGTGAATAGAAGAGGAAGGCCATTTCTTCAAGTTTGTGAGTTTAGTTGGGGGCAAACGGATAGTCAGCCAGTAGTATTTAATACTGGAGGAGGAGTGTACTTGATGCGTGCTTTTCCTACTGGGCCAACTGAATACCAGAGACACACAAATACCACGATTACATATAAATTATTATCAAGATGAGGATGTGGGCGATTCAAGTATTGGGAAGATGTATGAAGTATAAAATGTATTGGTGGTTAATTTATGATAGTGCTCCTACAGATCGGGTACCTGTGACAGATGCAATATTTGATAGGATGAAAGCTAGTTATCCTGGAATATGGTTAATTAAAAGGGAGATGTGTCATAGGTTTGTGGTAAAAAAAAAATGGAGCACAGTTTTGACAGTTGCAGGTGTGGATTTTACAAAGGATGAAACGGGGGGAAAGACCCCTTCTATGGGATTTGTAGATAACGGGTTGTCAAAAGCTCGAGCCCGGTCTTACGCGTAGCCCTCGTGGTGGGAGGCGACTTTGCTTCTTGGCTCAGCTTGTCAGACGGTCGGCTCGAAGAAATCCCAGGGGAGGGAGCGCTTTCTCTCTCTAGAATTCAAAACCCCAACTTTCTGCACATCCTCCCCCATTCTGTACGTTTTTGGCTCTTTTTGTTTGGAGAAGAAGGTTACTATTTGACTTTTTGTCTTTTTCCTAATTAACAATTCAAATAATACCATCCACGTCCTCAAGTATTGGATTTTTGACATTTGGCACTATCTAGGCCGTCCATTTCCATCATCTCTCTACTCATGCAACATGTGTAACATGAATACATGCTGTAGGTGACTTTTGTCATATCCTATGTCGTTTTACGGCACCCAATATCCGGTGCATCGAAAAACGTGCAAATTCTGATTATCTCATAATTCGACGAAATTCGACGTGGTAGCTAGATTTTGCGAGACTATTCCAACGGTGAATTCCGTTTCGTCATTCGAGATCTAGAAAAATTTCGGATTTTTACCGAAATGACCATTTTGCCCTTTTTCAGAAAATTGAAATTTTCTCGGGTCTTGTCATTATCTACTAGTCTGCATCGAGAGTGACAAAGGAAACATAGGCTTCACCTTATGTTTGTTTTTTGTTTTTGTTTTTTGTGTTTTGTTTTTTGAATCGAGCAAATAGGAATGCAGTGTGTAGATCCAAATCATTTAGATGATAAACCTATAAAAGCTGGATTTACTCTCATAATAAATAAGCAGCACAGCTCATAATAGGGTGGGGTGGGACGACTAATAATAGAGTATTGCACAAGTGGATGAGTGAGTAGAGTTATTTGAATGAACCGCTCGGTTCCATCAAAACCGGTGGTTTCCCTGGTTTAATGTCGATTCAATTGGATGTTCGGCTTAATAAGCAACTCGGATCGGAGAGAGGGCTAGTTGACGATTTGACCGACCGATTCGAATTGGATATTCTATTATCACGAAGACTCAAACCTGGTTCTTCCCTTGTCCAACCCTTATTGTTAAATGTTAAAGAATGAGCATTAGAATTATTTTTTTTTTTCTTAATAATATATTCTATAAAGATTATTGTTAAGTCTTAATGTATATACTAAATGGTATCATTTCCTTTTATTCTAATTATTTTCATTTTCTAAGGTTTAGAAAATTTGCTTTATATTCTCATGTATATATATATATATATATATATGCATAAACTCCTGAATGCATTCAATAAACCATTCAATCTATCAAAAGATCATCTCATACATTGAATTAGCCCCATAGATGTATGCTTATCAGAAAGCATACAAAACCATTAACCATCTCTTCATAAAAAAAAAAAAAAAGGGCATAAAAATTTACACTTATTTATTAGCATGACCTTTCGATTAAAAAAACATAAGCTATTCTATTAAAAATAGAGGGAAAAAAGGGATTTGGCATTAAATCCTATTAGAATATATAGATGCCCTTCAATGACATCTCCACAGCGAATCTAATGGAATAAGCAAATGCCCATCAAGAAATATAGTAAAGAACATGAGTAGACGAGTTTGGAAACATTTAAGAACTTAAAATAATAAATTAAGAGGAAAAGAATATACATATGTAAGAAAGGCCTTCATCTAAAGCTTGTCTTCCTTTACACTATAGAAGATCAAAGAGCAAAGGCCCAAAAATTTAACAAACGGAAAATGCCAAGTCGGCGAATTAACATTTATTCGACATGGGAGCTAGGGCTGAAAATCAAAAATACAAAACACTCAGTAACTCACGCAAATTTCAAACCAAGTTAGCGACGATAATGATAACAGAAAATCCCAAAATGGACAGCCGTGTTGCTAACTTCTTCTTATTCTGAAGTGCAATGAGAGGAGTTAGAGGCGAGTCAGAAAGTCGAGAAGAACCTTTTAAGGCTTTAACATATATGGCATCAAGCGATACGTTTGATGCAAGCTATCAAAACAATGTCACTTTGAATTTAAATTATTTTAAAGCATATATATGTTATTGAACGATGGTTTGTGTAAGCGGCAGTTGGCCAGTTCCTAAAGTTGAATCGCCCAGGTTCCACGCGGTTCAATCTCTTGGGTTGATCGCATTCCGGTTTAATCATTTGAACCAAATCGAAATAGTGACCGACCAGCGGTCGAACCGGCCGGTTAGGTCCGGTTCTGAAAACATTTGGGTGAAAGGGTTTGAAAATAGATAGATAAAATATGAACAGTAAGTTGGTGGGAAATAAGCAAAGCAAGTCCTTTGAGCACAGAGAGGAAATCAAGGCAATATATATATGTATAATATCTATCTAAAATAGAGAATATAAATACAGGGAAATAAAGATTCATCCAAAGAATAAAATATATTATATAAAATTGAGCATAGTTAGGATTTACAACAAGACAGGAAATGCAACACTGAAATATCAAATAGGAAAAATCAATTAGTACCGCCTGGAAATTGAGAGAGAAAAAAGAAATGATTAAAATTAGGAAAAAGATTTTAATACCCGAGATGAAGGTGGGAAGAAAGAAAATAGAAATGTAAAGACATTCATGGGAAATGTAAATAAATTGATTTCTAAATGTAAAAAAAAGATAAATTTATAAATAATATAATATTTTATTTATATATGGCATCAAGTACAGGGAAATTGAAATACACACTACATACTCCACTTTATGTGGAAGAAAAAAAAAATAACACACCAGCGGTCACCCACTTATTTAATATCTGAAGATATGCTTCAGTTCAGAAGTTCAAAAGAACCTTTGGCCATGTGGGATATAATACTTAGTGACATTTTCATCAAACCAATTACAAAGACTAATTGGCATAGAATCGGTCCAATCACATTCGGGGTTGAGAAGGATTATGGGAGGGATGGCTCCTTTGATTCGTTTTTAAGTCCATATTTGGGGTTGATTGTGTGCTGACCGATGATGGGTTTAAAGGGATGATGTGCTTCGGTGATATCGTTGATGATGTTGTACGAGGGCGTCGGAGTTGTAGTCGAGATTAGTGAGGTCTTGCTTGATGATAATAATTATATCGTCCCAAGGATCTGGCCCAACTTGTTTTACCAGTTCGGGTGTTTCCCACAACATACAGGGAGGTTCGAAGCATTCGAGTTCTGGGTAACCACAGCCGGAGAAAAATCTTAGCAAGTTGGGCATGGTGCGGTCATTTGATCCATTAAGAGATTCATAAGAAGCGTGAGGATCTGAGATGTAATAGTAATGAGGATTAATTACTATGAGGTTGGATCGGCACCAGTCCTGGAGTTCCTGGGGAATAACAAAAGTTTGTTGATCATCTGGGATTTCATATGTGGGTTCATGAATAGGGTGTAAGCGAGGAGCGGCATATTCCCGAACCCTTGATTTGTTATATTCATAGGGAAAGGTATCACACGACCTTGACGAGAAATCATCGGTAGTTGATGATTCGGCGATATCTGGAAAAGACCCGATTTTAGGAGAAATTAGATCACGGGATCTTTGTTTTGTGCTCCCTAGAGAAAGGGCTGAAATGAGCCTATTTCATAAGGGTTCCCTCATTTTCGAATGCAGGTAAGTTTGCGATCGGATGACGGAAGATTGGAAGTCGGATGAAAACCATCGATATCAAACCAACGACGAGGCCGGAGGCATGGCCAGGCGAGAACACACATAATGAGAGCGTGGAGATGGAAACTGCCATCCTTATGAGTTTCCCGAACAGCAGCGACAAAATTAGGATTGTGATTGGAGCAATGGGTTTGAAGGCGTTCAACAAGGTATTTAGGATCGAGTGAGCAGTGAGGATAAGTGAGAAATATAATTTTAGCATAAGCGGTAGTGGCCCGGTAACCAGGCGGGGAGAAGATGGTGCCGGACGGCGCATATAGAACGGAGAAGATGGCATGAGAGGGGTGTGGGATTAGGCCTGGGTGGTTTGCCTATATATAATATTACTAGGCAAACCACCGAGGCCGTTGCAAATGATTTGAGCCGTTGAAGGGTTTAAAGTGGGCGGGACGCGTGTACGGTGTAGATTAAAAGAAAAAATAAAAGTAAGATAAAAAGAAAAGGAAAGCAGATTCGCGGGGAAAGTTGTTGCTTCCCGCGGAAGTTAGTTAGTGGGCCCCACGAATAAAATTGGTAAAGTAAAGTTAGGGTTTTGGTATAAATACGGTATTTTTATTAAATGAATCTGATGGGGCCGCCCGATAGGTAAAGAATAAATTGAAACCGTGATCATAGAATCGTGAGCTTAATTGTGATATTTCTGATAATTGGATCGAGCGTAGGAGTATTTTATTTCGCATATATGATTTTTTTGAAAGATATTATATTATTATTGAAAGAAAATCGAAGGCGGACGACCGTTGAATCTGGGTTTGGGATTGGAACAGGGAATCAGAGTACTGTTGAAGGATATCTACAGAAGATTGAAAGAAGATCTGGAAGCAGACGAGGAAAGAATTTGTGATGAGGCTATGGAGCTTCAGATGGAGGAGATAGGAAGGTATGTAGAATGGGGAAAAGAATGGGAGATTGCTGAGGGTTTGAAGGATTTATTGCAAGATGAAGATCTATGTTTAAACATTAAACGTAGATCGTTTAATTGGAATATATGGACCAGGGTTTTTGGTGTCTTAGGTATGCCTTTGTTTTCCTCGTTCTTGAGTCCCGATTAATGCAATTCGTAGTGGTAGAGTTTATTTTGTTAGATCGAATGATGCAGATGTGTATGTAGGTAGGTCTGATTTTATAATAACAGATAGATATTGGATAAGAAGAATGGAAGAGAAGAAGGAGGAGTTGATGAGAGTTATTGTAACCCTGGCTTTAGCCCAGAAAGATTATGTGGAGTAGTCGAGGGTGTTGAAAGTGATCGAGATTTGCGCTTCGATTCCATTTTAGAATAGATGGAGGATTGCATATCCTTAATTGTAATTATTAAATAATAAATAAAATGAGTATTTTATTGTATTGAAGGTGTTGGGTTGATAAGCTATTGTGTAAAAAGCGTTTAAATAGAATTATTTAGGATAGCTTAAATAATTTAAGGAATAAAGGAAATAATTAAATAATATTTATATTATTTTGATGCATAATGAAATAAGCGGGGTTTGTGTTTTGAGTTTGGTTGGAAAATGTCAAACTGCTTAGGAAATAAGATCATGAGACGTAGTTTCGTGGTTTGCGGTTGTGGCGGGGTGAGCCTATGTTAATATTCACGAGGCTCACCACGGTCCTGATCCTGCTATGATCTTAGCCAGTTGATTTTCGTGATCCCAACGGTGGATAAGAGTGCCACGATATCTGAAAGAGGGTGTGGTAGAATAGGATAAAGACAAGATAGCGGCGTCATCCAAAAGTGAAAGAGACAAAAATACCCGCTGGAGGATGTTACGCATAAAGTAAGGCGTGTGGGGCCACTTGGAAAGAATAAAGTAAAGTCAAACTGGGGTTTGATATCTTTAACGTCGTATGTTAGGGAATTACGCGGGAATCGTAGGAAATACGTTGGCTGCTACTGGAGACGGAAAGATTTTGAATATTTTCGTGATTTTTTGTGTAGCGAAGTAAGTTGGAATTGCTTATTTAGGCGTATCGTTGTTTTGTTAAGGATTTGATTACGCTCTTTTGAAGGAGAAAGGAGGCGAGCGGCGCCGAATGCAGGTTTGAATTTGGAAGGGCGAAACCCCGAGGAGAGCGGAAGAGGAATTAATGCTTTGAATTGATGGGCGTCTCTGAGTTCGAGATAGATTTGGGATTACGTTTAAACGTCGTCGGAGTAAGAAAGAGATTGAAGAGAGAGGGGAGAAAGGCTGCGTTGCGAGAAGAGTGGTTACGGGTGAAGTGCGGATGGGTTGGTTCGTATCTTTGAGATGAACACGGAGCGTCGATGGGTCGAAGAGGACGACCCTCTCTGCAAGTGTGTGTCTTTAGTTGGGGACTTACGGATGCTCAGCCTGCTACGTTTGAAACAGGAGGTGCCGTATATCTTATGACAGCATTCGAAACGAGGTCCGGTGAAGTGCCAGACACACAAAACACAACAATAACCTATAAGCTGCTTATTAAGATGAGGATGTGGGCTGATAGCAGTCAGTGGAACAGGTGTATGAAATACAAGATGTATTGGTGGTTGGTGTATGATGCTTCACGGGTGATCGGTACGATGTAGTTTTATTTTGATAGGATGAAAGCACACAGTCCTGGCTTGTGGATGATAAAGAGGGAATTATGTCATTGTTTTGTTGTAAAAAAGAAGTGGAGCACAGTGTTAACGGTTGCAGGGTGTGATTTTACGAAGGCAGAGACTGCTGGTAAAACCCTAGTTATAGGTTTTGTTGATCAGTCTATGTTTTTTAAGAAGTTAGGAGTGAAGACCGAATGGAAGAATAGCACTGGTGGAGATATCGGAGATCTTAAAACTGGAGCGTTGTATATAGTAGGAGCACCATCGTATGATTTTAAGGTTAATTGTAATGTAAAATTCAGAGTGTATTTTAAGTACCGTGACTATCGGCATCGACATCGTGCAACCTGCGGCATCACGATATCCAGTAGCCCTTCTTATCAGCGGCTTTGCGCCTCTCTTCGATTTCTCTTTACTCCTCCTCCGTTGATAGGTTATAATGACTTGATATAGAAGCCATCGCCAATTCAATCCCACCAGGAAACAACGGTACTCTGATTCCACTGTTCCAATTCCAAACCCCGGATTCAACGGTCGTCCTCCTTACAGCTTTTCTTTCGATAATAATATAATATCTTTGAAAGAAAACGTATATGCGAAGTAAAATACTCCTACGCTCGATCGATTATCAAATATAACAATTAAGCTCCACGATTCTATGATCGCTATTCTCGATTATTTCCTTACCTATCGGCTGACCCCATCGTGTACGCCATTAAAATCTGAGTATTTTATGAAAACCCCAGCTTTACGCTACCAATTTTATTTGTGGGCCCCACTAACTAACTTCACGCGAGAAACTAACCTTTCCCCGTGAATACGCTACTTTTTCTTTTTATCTTATTTTTTTTTTTCTTTAATCTCATGATACCGCGCGTCCTCCACTTTAAAGCCCTTGGCTCATATCTCATTTGCAAGCGGCACGGTGGTTTGCTATTAATATTATATAGGCAAACCACCCGGACTAATCCCACGCCCCCTCTCATGCCATCTTCTCAAGTTACATATGCCTTAGTCGCACCATCTTCTCCACTTTGAGAAGAATTTTGTCCTTCGCCGTTTATGCGAAAATATATTCCTCGACACCTCCTTTGCTCAACAAGTCCTAAATACCTTCTTGAGCAGCCTTGAGCCCATTGCTCAATCCTGATCCCTGAATTTTGTCGGCTGTTCGGGAAACTCATAAGGATGGAAGTTTCCATCTCCACGCTCTCGTTATGTGTTCTCGCCGGATTTACGTTCGGTCTGCTCATTGGTTCGATATCGATGGCTTTCATCCGAATTTCAAATCCGCCCGTCATTCGACTGCAGTCTACTCGTACCTGAAGAAGGAGGGAACCCCTTATGAAATAGGCTCTGAAACCCAAATATCAAATAGGAAAGAAAATCAATTAATTACCATACAAATTGAGAGAGAAAAAAGAAATAATTAAAATTAGGAAAGAGATTTTCTTAATACCCAAGATGAATTAGGAAGAAGAGAAAATAGGAAATGTAAAAGCATTAACTTGACGCGATGTATCACTAGGAAAAAGGTCATTCAACCTAGTGGGTTAATCATGAAAAGAGTGAGAAAATGGCACAAAAAATCCAATACACTCACTTGCACAAAGGTGCTTGCTTCCATGAATCACGATGCAGAGTGAAAGTCAAACCCAGTCGATAACCACACATCAAGAGGAAGATGTCTCCTTCAAATATTTTTTATTAAATAATTTCCTACACCCTTAAATGTGACACCTAGACGTTAATAAATCTACCTATATTGAAGTAAAGCAAGAGACTCGAAATGGACTCAACATTGGAACAATATAGAAAGGCTTTTAGAATCCAACAAAAGAAGAAAAGATTTTCCCAATCTCTTAAGTTTTCTTCTTTATTTTCACTACCATTTCATTTAGTTCGCCTCCCATTGATAAGAACCCTGCATAAAAAAATTACTTTACATATGTCACCATTTCCCCACACATACCACTAATCCCCTAGTCCTCTTTTAGAAAACACGCTTCAAGGCATCCATGAACATAGTTCCATACAATATAAAAGCCTTAAATTACATCACCTGAAACATAACTAGAATTCGAACGCATGGTATCAAAAAAAAAAAACTAGAATTTAGAAACCATACTGCCGTACATCGCAACAACTCTTATAAGCAAACCGAGTGTAAGCGTGGTATCAGATCTGGATGTATGAAACAGTGATTACAATCTGGATGGAATGAGATAATGAAGATCTTGTTTCTGGTTTAAAAAATCATCATCCTCCAAGAAGTAGGTTATTTCTCACTAATTTCCTTTTACTTATTGAATTGTAACCTTTTACCCCACCAAGAAAATAATTACAAATTGCACTCTGTTTTTTTTATTTTCAAAGAATATGGTTGTCCTAAGATCTTCGGTTGAAAGAAGTGATAACACAGCCAACAAAGCCCTTGACAAAAAATATTTCATTATGAAGTTATCAAAGATTCCCAATAAAATTAAAATCAAAAAATTTTAGATTGTAATAGAAATTTGAGCAACCTACAACAATTCATTAACTTGTATGAAAGTTTCAAGTGGACAAAGGCGAGTTACATATGGACCAAAAATAGAGGGACATTAGGAAAAAGAAGAGAAAAAGAAATAGCAAATCCGACTTAGGGCATCAATTTTGCATGCATATGTCTCAATTTTTCCCAAAGTAAATCAAATTAAATTGGAAGAAGTAGGTGATGCAGCTCTACTTCTTGAATCTCATGGCTTGATTTCTAGTCTACATTGTTTACGCCACATGTACAATATCAAGTAAACGTGATTATGGAGCAAAACATTGGCTGCAACATTATCTGAACTCTCTCAATAATCATTAAAACTTATGTGGTAAATATGGAAGGAAATGAAGAAAAAAGAGCAAATGCCCCTGTCGTGTTTGATGGTTTTAGAGAGGTAAAGACATTTTCATTTTATTTTCAAGAAAAAGTGATAAAAGTTATAAGTATAAACAAGATTATTTATTATTTAAAATAATTGATCAACAACTTGACAAAAAACCAAGAAATGGACTACAAACACTTAATATCTCTATTTGATTATGAAACATATCATTCATAGTAAGATTAACATTACTTCTTAATGATCAAATTATTGTTGGCTTCCATTCTTAGATTGATAATGAGCACAACATAAAATAAATGACTAGGTTTATGATGGTATTTTCTTCTCCCACTCTTTAAATGTTCATATATCTCATTTTAAAGGTTTTACGGTTTTTCCTTCTATATGTGTCCAAGAAATGAGCAATTGAACTTTGATCAATGAGTTGATTAAAGTGAAAGAAGATATAATCATTGACCCATCATAAAGTTAATATAAAAAAAATCATTTCATAAATAGTCCAAAATTAATATGCACAATCATTTGATTAAATTATATTATGCTTAGACCATAAATTAATAAATAAAAAAATGACAAATAAATAAAAATCGAAGAGTGGGGGAGAAGATGAGGTTTGATTGAGAGTGAGACAATTCAATCATATCTCCAAATGAAGGAAAAGAATAGCACATGGGATACAAGTGTGGTGTCATCATGAAGAAATGGGGAAGAATGAATGAGTGAGAGAGGAGAGCTTCCTTAAATGTGATAATCAGCAAATGATAGATTCGAGACAGGTTTAACGACAAGCTAAGTTAGAGTGGATTGGTGAAGAAGATAAATCAGCAACAAGCAATTGGATGGCTCTCAATGCTATCCAGTATGAATAGTTCGGGCAGTTTAGCCTCATTTTGCTTTTGGGTCCGGCAAAGAAAGCTTGGGACACTTTGCAAATCCACGAAAGGAAGCAAGGAAGTGGAAGACCACATCAGTGAACCAATTGCACTCATCACCCACTTGAAAAACATAACAGCAAGAGGTCAAAAGTAGGAAGTTCTAGAAGAAATCTCAATAGATATTCAAACTCGTCCAATCCCTACTCTAGTTCTTCAGGAGGTTAGAACTATATGGGACAGTAATGGAGAAAAGAATGAAATCTCATATGAGAACATGGAGGGGCAAATTCAAAGAAGCAAGGGGATCAGTCTTTCATAATGCCTATTTATGGACTGACATTACATACTAACAACCATTTACACCATAGAGCACTAATAAAATCCATAAATAGCAGGGTCCTTAATTTAACAAAATTAGTGAGAAGTCTCCTTTGTTCGGGAGCTACACTCGAAGCACAACTGTGCGATTATACTACATCAACCGCCTGAGATCCATTTATCCACTAAATATTTTACAACATTATCCCAAGATTTCCATTCAGTATGTAATGCCCACACTAACCTTCAAAGAATAAACCAAACCATGACCACAATATCAAAGAATATACCCGACAATGGCATTTACATTTCAAAGAATTAAACTATGATACTTATAATCCGAATAACAAAATACTAGACTTTACATGATTTCAAAATAATTTCTCTAGTCTAGTACTAAAAACTAGTAGCTCTACATGTTCACAGTTTAGATTCCTCGGGTGGGCCCTCCCGATGCGGGTTCATGACTCACGCCACCTCCCCTCGAGGTAAAATACGAAAAGGTTTGTATGAGGGGTAAGCATGAAGCTACGTAGGAAAATCCTCCCAAACTTGAACAAGGTTTAGAAAAGTATGGAAAACGGTCGGTCTCTTTTTTTCAACATAACATAGATATACAATTTGACATAAAACAGTGACATTTCAAACAGATCTCAGGTTTATGTAAAAACAGTAATTAAATGAATAAACGAGCACCGCGTAAAAATAATAATCGGTTTCACCATAAACAATTTTCAACTAGTCTTTTGGGCAGGCGGCATGCTTAACGGTAACCTCCACCCCCTCAAGGTTCTCTTTGGCAGGTAGCATAATTAACAGTAACCTCCATCCCCTCCATGTTATCTTTGTTTCTCAAGCATCCTTACTGGGAACCTCTTGAGAAGGAATGAGCATCCTTACAAGGAACCTCTCACCCATGTTCATTCTAATAACCTACAGACTTATATCTTCCAACAATCATCACCCATAACCAAGCGTTCCATAAATCCCCAATTTACAAGCAATTCTTCTAAAGATCCACAAATCCATTATGAGGTAATTTCAATAAACAATTTGGAAAATACAAGAGATCGTAACCACGTCATATTACTACTAAACACAAATCACTATGATTTAGAAATCAATAACAAAGAACACATTCAAGAAGGAAATCCATCATTTTGAAATACTAGAGTTTTTAAGACAGGGGATTTCATGGGTATTCAACCACATAACTTTGCTCAGGCTTATGTAATCTTTACTTAAAAAGACTAAGAGATGATGATTTCATATCATAAATATATAACATTGATAGCCCAAAACATACATATATAATTACCCTAGCCTCAATGTAAGTGAATGAGAGAAAACCCCTACTTTAAATCCTTAGTTTGTATGAAGATCTTGAACTTTGATCTCGAATTTACCCTTAAATATCTTGTTTTGCCCTTCCTTTCTTCCTCTCTAATGATCTCTAGGGTTCCAAGAGGTGTAGGGTGAGAGTGGAGTGAAAGAAATGAGGGAAAATGGAGTGAAAATGGGGTTTTAAACATAGCTGCCCCGAATTTCACTGTTTATGGGCTGTTTTTGGTTTCTCGAGAGTGGTTTTGCCACTTAAGTCTCGATTTGATCCTATACTTGACTACCTTAAGGTTTTTCGTGTTCAGTTCATTTTTAATGTTATTTTAACCTAAAAACATTTATTTTTTATGATTTATTTCAAAACTAAAATAAATTTACACTCAAAACATTATTAAAATTACTACCCGAGGAACACCACGATGCGATTTTAGTCAACCGAATAAACCGATTTGACTCAGGAAGTATTTCTAGTATGTGTGACCTATATGGTTGGAAAGATTTGCTTAAAGTTAGGGTTCTAACAAAAATAACGGTCGTCATTGGACTTTCGAAGAGTTATGATCAAATTGGTGAAGGTAGTTTTTTGCGGGTTGCTTGAAGTTTCTTCTCTTGTCTAACTGAGTTTGGGTGTCTTTTGTCACAAATCTATCTCATACCCATCTCAATATAGGTAGTATGAAGCATAAAGATCTATGTCTAGCATCATTCATTAGCAAAACCAATTACCATTAGATACAGATCATCCATAACAACATGATGTAGAACTAGTATATCCATCAAAAAATTTCTTCAATTCCTCTAAGCTAGCTAATTGATGAGAATTCAAAATGTCATATTTTTCTCTTTTATTTTTCATCCTTTTATACTTATTATTCTTATAATTTTATTTAGGATGTAAATGGGAAAGCGTTAAATGCAAAATGAAGCTAGTTGGACGATTGTTGATAGTTTAGACATGTGGGGGTTTACAAATGTAGAGAATATGCTAACACCAAGAAGAAAAACTGCTCCTATATGGTGACTTGGAGTGAGGACGAATCTGAAGATGACAAGGAGGTTGAGAATAATGAACATGTTGCCTTCATTACTCTATCAGAAAATACAACTGGAGGACCTCAAATTCGGGACGTTCATGGTGTCGTCTCAAAGGCTATTCAGACAACGGCAAGAACACACTCACTGTCTCTCAATCAAATCTCACACGATGATCAAACTAGTGATGAAGATGAGGAGGAGATCTCTAATGAAGAGCTGACAATGTCCTATAAACTCCTATACGATACATGGATGGATCTTTGTGAAGGGCGACAAATCTTTCGAGGATTAGTCTCCCATTTAATGAAAGAAAAGAACATAAAATGAAGATCATCCACCTTCTTATCTCTCTCCTTTAAAAAAAAAAAAAGAATATGTCAGTCTGTGGAAGACCAAAGCAAAAATGAAGATCACCCACCTTCTTATCAAGGACCTTCTTCCCTAGTCAATTCTCCAAATGGAAGGAGACTACGGAACAAAAACTTTGCAAAAAGCCAAAAACGATTGAAGGAAGAGTCATAATAATCTTGAAAACTAAAATTTGAAACATCTTTAGGAAAATTTGACTTCCAGATGATTGAATCTATAATGCCAATATCTTTCTTAGTTACACAATCTACATCTCTATCAGCTTCCCAATAAACATGATAACAGTCATAAATTTTTAGATCCTAAAACAATTTTCAATTATCATCCATCAATAACATAATAAATTACAATCTTAATCTGAAACAAGCAACCATACCTAATTGTCTCTAATTACAATACATACAAATTATTATTTCTTGATGTATATCTTAAAAATTCATCTTCATAAGTTCTAATTAAAATCCACATGGTTTGGAATGTGCCTAATATATGTCATATGAGCTTCATTAAGATAGTACCAATTACAAGATGCACATGCTCTAGACCAGTCTCGACTAACATAACATGTAGTGCATCCCACATGTAATCTCCAAGGTATTGAAACATATCCATATATTTCTCTACATAGCTCCTTTGCATATCGCTACATCAGCTGGACAAATAGGCATAACTCCAAAGGTATTGGTAGGTTACCTGGATACCCAGGATACATGAATGTTTGCCTATGGCATATGCTTCAGAAGTTTGTCCTTATCTTTTAGTGAAGGTGGAGTACTTAGTCTCTGAAGAGGATTTGTGGTTTGCCTATCAGAGGAAGATGTTTCCTTCATCATACTTTTTAGTAAATAATTTCCCACACCCCATAAAAATGTGACACCTAGACTTTAATAAAATCTACCTATATATTGAAGCAAAGCAAGAGACTAAAAATGGACTTAGTGCATCTGGCATTGGAGCTGATATAGAAATTACTCTTCGAACAATATAGAAAGGCTTTTATAATCCAACAAAGAAAAGGTGCCAATCTCTTAATCTTTCTTCATTTTTATTTTCTTTACCATTTTCTCCAATTCCCTCTTACCTCTCACTCTACTCCACCCATTCTCTTAAAATGTGACACCTCACCATCTCATTTGATTCGCCTCAGTGATAAGAACCACACATAAAAAAAATGACTTTACATCCGTCACAATTTCCCCACACATACCACTAGTTCCCTAGTCCTCTTTTAGAAAACATAAGTTCTTCTAGGCATCCATGAACATAGTTCCATACAATAGAAAAGCCTTAAATTACATCACACAAGCATAACTACAATTCTGGGCTTGCATCAGTATAAAAAAAAACTGAGAGTCAGAGGAAACATCTTTGAGTGCATCACTTGCAACCTCTGCAACAAACTTTTGAGTGGCAACAACTATAGTCTAATTCTACTGCAAAACAAGGGGAAGAATTAATCCAATTTGACATGACAAATATCAAGGAGTCTAATTCTAGTTTTAAAAAATCATCCTCCTCCAATTAGGTTATAACTCACTAATTTCCTTTTTACTTACACCAAAGAAAATAATTACAAATTGCACTTTGTTTTTTTATTTCAAAGAATATGGTAGTGTCTAAGTCTTTTGGTTGAAAAGAAAGTAATAACACAACCAACAAAGCCACAACCAAAATATTTCACAATGAAGTTATCAAAGATTCCCAACAAGAATTCAGAAAATCAAATTTTTAGTAAGTAATAAAAATTTGAAGCTGACTGCAACAATTCATTAGCTTATATGAAAGTTTCAAGTGGAATGAAAGCGGGATATATGGACGAAAATAGAGGACATTAGGAAAAATAGAAGAAAAATAGCAAATCCAACTTAGCAAATCAATTTGCATGCATATGTCTCGAATTTTTCCCCAGAAGTAAAGGTAAGATTACGTGGAAAAGTAGGTGAAAGCACAGCTCCTACTTCCTGAATCTCATGACGATTTTCTAGTCTACATTGTTTAAGCCACATGTACATTATCAAGTAAACATGATTATGGAGCAAAACATTGGCTGCAACATTATCTGAACTCTCTCGATAATCATTAAAACTTTTGTGGTAAATGAGATATCACTAAAACTTGTATCCAGTGAAATAAGACAAATCTCATTTTATTTCTGGAAGCGACCATGAATGTGAATCTTGAACTAAATTCAAAATAATGCAGCATTACATGATACTATAATGTTGAATTGTTATGCGAAATTTCCAAATATAAGAGTTCAAAAAACTTATAAATATAGAGTAGACTTATGGATTATAAGATGGTGAGTTAAAATAAGTTATAAAAGAAAGCCTTAAAATGGGTGGATAAGCAACTGTTATGATCAAGTTTTCAATTGTCATGACAATGGACACATAATCCATTGCCATGTTTATGAGAAAACAAGAAAAAATACAAAGTGGTGAACTTTCATCACTCTTTGATCTAACCACCAATAAATACAACCTAATATAAGGGCAATGGCTTAGTCCTTCAAAAGCAATTTTGGAAACAATAGAATTAAAAATACCTAATAGAATTAAAAATAAATAAAAATAGAAACAATAAAATAACAAAAATCCTCGGTTTTCTTAGACACCAAATGGGGCAAATAAACGAACACATAAAACAGTGGTTCAATAGAAAATAAAGAACAAGAAGGAAAAATTGCTTACAGTCGAACATCAGGACACTGAAAACCACTTTTGCCTAAATAATGCTCCACCAGTTCGTTTGAAATCTTAAAAAAAAAAAAAACAAACAAACAAATACAGAAAAGCATAAGAATTCAAAAAATATTTAAAGAAATCAGTTTTAAGACAATAAAAAAAATTCATACAATAGGAGTGTAGTTAATAAGGGAAGCGAGAAAATCGGTGGCGCGGAGATAGGTAAATCGTGCCCTAGCATTGTTGCCTCCACGATTTTGATTCATCCTTCTTGTCTCTCATGGCCTTTGTTCGGTTGCCAAACCCTAAGGACAAAGCCCTCTCCTTTACTCGGCTCCACGTCGACAATTTCGGCCGACCCTGACCCTCGAAATTCTCCTCCTCTCTACCACCTTTCTTCATCGTTTCATCAACGAAGCGAGGAGAATCAGCCACTTAGACAACCAAACGAAATTAAACCCTAAAGTAAGAAGTACAAACCTTAAATGATGATCCTCCAGAGCACCCAGCATGTCAATGATAATCAAGTGAATCTCTTCCCAACACGAACACAGAAAAAGAAACAAAATGAAGGGATTAGAATCAGTGAGTTAGGGTTTTCGAGTTAGGGCTTTCTTAGGGTTCGGGGAAGATCAGAGAACGAAGATAGTCGGAGAAAATATAGAAAAATAGAAAGAGAAGCTAAGGCATGTTTGGTTATGGCTTTTGAGAATAGTTAAAAAAACCTTTATGTGTTCTTTAAAAAACTCTTTTTTATTCTTTAAATTTAATGCTTTTGTGTTTTTTAGAAGAAAAAAAAACTGAAAATTAAACACGTTTTTCTTTTTTTTTTTCTCATTTTTTAAAATAAAAACAATTTTCAAAAGCTATAAATTAAAGTAGATTGATTTACAAATAAATGATTTAAGCAATTTAAATTTGAGTGAAATCTTAAAATTGTGATGCAATTTTAAAAGAAATTTGACAATGAAATACGAAATCAACTATCAATAAAGGTTTCTTTCATAGTTTTAGGCTATGTTCTGCTCCAGGTTGATCTTTGCTTCTTGTAACACGAGACTTCTAATAAAAAGCGTTTTTCTTGACGTTTTTATCATAAACGTTTTTATAATAATCTTTTTTGTAACATGTCTCCTTATGTATAAAAATGAGTTTTATATCATTAAAATTACAAAAAAAAAAAATTTAATTATAAAAATAGGATATCATAATAAATAAATAAATAAATTATTACAAAAGTATATAAATACATATAAAAATTTATATTAATAAAACCTAAATCAACTATTTTTATGATTATAAAATTTTAAAATATTTATAGAAATAAGTGAATTAATGATTAAACATATACAATTATAAAAAAGATTTATAAAAATTTGAATTAATTAATAAACATATGCATTTTGTATTAATAAAAAATTAAAATAATTATTTTATAAAAATTATTATATAATTTTTTAAATGTTCCTAAAAATATTTGAATTGTTTGAATTTTAAAAGTATATGATATTATGCGTATTTTTTAAATAAAATAAATAGATATTTAAGCATAAATAATATTTTAGGTATATCCAAAAAAATTTAAAGTGTTTTTTTAAAAAAAAAAACACCTCCACATCTTCTCAAAAAAAGAAGACTCAGTGTTTTTGAACTTTTTTTAAAAGTGCTTTTGAAAATATTGCAAGCGTCTTTTTGTCATAGAAATACTTAAAAGTGTTTTTAGGTCTAAAAACAGTTTTAAAAAGCACTGCCAAACAGGTGCATGAGAATTGAAAAAGTGATTCTACAAAAGTTTTTTGTAACATGTCGTATATGTATAAAAACTTTTTTGTATCATTTTATTTGTTGTCAGACCATAAGAGCAACTCCAACGGAAGTTGCTATCAGGGTGTCATCCCCATAACCGCTAAAATGACACCTCGAGACAAAAATTAGGTTCCAATTGAGGTGTGAGAATGATGTAAAGGTTTTGGGGTGTATTTAACAGCTTTGGAGAATGGAGAGGTTGCAAAATAGCGGTTGGTGGCTATTGTTCCTCTCAACGGCTATATTCCATCCATAGTTGCTTAGGATTTAATTATATTTTTAATAAGAAACATTGAATTATTAAAATGACACCCCATTTTGGTACCTAGCATTTGAGCAAAAACACTGTTGAGGGGTGCCAAAACACTGTTCATGGTTGCAAAATGTCATTTGACACCCCATTTTTGACAACTCCCATTGGAGTTGCTCTAAGGTGTCCTGAGCAGGTCATTGCACACAAAGAAAACACATTTTATCTATACCATACCCAGACTAATCATCATTCGAGCCAGGGTGGACCACACATTCAAGCAAAACATGTATGTCCCTACTCAAATGTCTACATGTTATGGATGAGAATGTGACTCACCCTTTCCCACATCTCGAGCCCTCTCTGACTCCTTCATGCATGCATATGTCAAGTGTGAGAAAACAATATTTTCAAAATAAAAATTGTTTTTGTTCTTGAAAACACATTATTCGATTTCTGATAAAATTCTTTGGACCCTCGAGCAAATCGTTAGACCATCCTCCGAGGTGAATTGTTGGACAACTCTCCGAAACAATCCATTGGACATCCTCCGACGTTAACTGTTGGACAACTTTCCAAAGCAATTCTTCGGACAACTTTCCAATATAATTTTCTTTGACAACCCTCAGATTTTTATTCGTTTATGGACATACTCCGATAATCAATTATGAGTCAACCCTCCGAAAAACATGTCATGTACTCACACCTACGGTTCTAGGTGCCCCAGTGCATATGAATGCAATATGTCATTTCACAACAATTCATGTTAATATATTTAAGCATGTATATATTAACAAACTTCACAAACAAACAACATGTTATTCATTTTTTCAACAATAACACACAAAATGGCCCAAATCTCAAACCCATAGAAAACAGGGCACCTTTTGGTCCATTCACAGTTCATCACCGAATTATTAGGATACAAAAACACACCACAAAACCCAAAGACATCAGTCCCGGGATCAAAACCAAACCTCAACACGATTCGGAATTTGCCAGAAAATCACAATCCCAGTCGTCGAGGGCAGGTCAGAAAAATTCAACGGCTGTCCAAGCAGTCCAGAAATTACGGCCCAGGAACTATCCTGAAAATGGTCAAAATTCCTAAAAATTTCTACACTTAGTCCCAAAATTTTGAGACTTAAATTTACGGCCTTTCACGGCCTCTAAGCCAATCCCAAGCCATTAAATAACCTTTAGGCTAGAAATAACACAAGTAGAAAAATTTTCTACCTCGTGGAGTTTGATGAAACTCTAAGATTTTGGTACCCACGCGTAGCCCTCGCTGCGTGGATCAACTTTGCCTTCAGCCCTGATAAAAACTTACGGTCTGATTTCCATAGATCTAAGAAAGAAGCAAAGATAAGAAAAAATAAAAAATAAAAATCTCTCTTACGCTCCCCCTCTCTCCCCCGTCCATTCGTCCCTCTTTTTGACTTTATTTATTTTATTATTATTTTTTATATTTATTATTCTTATGTCTATTATTATTTTGAATACATTGTTCATATTATTTTATTCAGGTCCGTTTCTGCCTCGAAATAACTTATTTCTTTTCAGTTCATTTTATTTTAAATGAACTTAATCCAAGCCATTTCCTGACTTTTGAGATTTTCGTAAAAATCTCTTCCCTTCAGATCCACTTGACAACATCACGAAAAAATCGAAAAATTTCCATTGTCTCGAATTCAACGAAACTTGTGGCCTTAATAGGGGTGTCAGTTGTGGCCGTCGGCACGCGAGGATACTCGTAGATGTCGGGTAACCACACACCTCTCGAAAATGCAGCGGAGTCTTCCTTTGTACGGGGACCTCTGAAGTACAACATGTCTCGACAATTACAATGACCACCACGGGGGTCCAAATCTGATAAATAATGGCCTCTTGGGCTATTACATGATACTCAAAATAAATATCACAACCAACTATATTACATGGTTCAAGAGTTAATAAATCACTCTTATACAACATATAGTAAAATTACAACATTCTAATACATGTATACAACATAACCACCAAAGCCACAACTCAGCAAAGCCCAGTAGAGATAATTTCCTACATGGGTTACTCCCCATCTAAGTGCACATGCATGGCAAACAATCGCATTGGCGATTCAGTAAGGCACTACTCGAATGTCTACATGTCATGGATGAGAATGTATTTCCTTACATCCGTATCCGGAGTCTCAGCGGCTCCCTCGCACATACGAGTTGCAGTATGAGCCTCGCATCATTTTAGATGACAGCCCAGAGATTACTCTTAATCTTTTCATTTTCATTACAACCATTTACCTCGAGTCCTCAATGAATCCCTCAAACATGCATTTTGCCATGAATGAAAACCATTTCCAAACAAGGAATGACATTTAGTGGAGCAAACCCTCCGATATAAATAGTGGACGGACTCTAGATAATCTATTTTGTGGACCCTCGGATGTATATATCAATTGGAAGTAGAGCTCTATTGATTGATATTATATGGACAACCCTCCGATGTTGTAATGGACACCGATAATTATTATTGGTCAACCCTCCGAAGCAATTCTCTTAGAAACCACCTCATGCACTCACTCCTATTGTTCTAGGGTGCCCTAGTGCATATGGAATACATGATGCCAATTCCAATACGTTCATGCTAATATATTCACATGCATATATATTAACATAATTAAATAACATAAAACATGTTATACAAATTCACCATCAATTACACCAAAATTAGCTCACATGGGCTAATTAACAAACACGAGCAATTCATTTTGAATCCACTCCAACGAAACACATTTTCACACAAAATTATTTCGTGATATCACTATTCCGTGAGCGGTGAAACCCTGGGTTTGTGACACCCCAAACAGGGGTGTGCATTGACTACCAGATCAACCCGCGGAATGCTCGTGAATGTCGAGGCGTGACCCGACATTTTCAAGAAAATCGGGCAGAGTCTCCTTTGTACGGGAGCTCTACCCGAATACAAAACCTGCATATCTGTCCCCCAAGCGGTGCAATATAATCCAATATATGCAATCACACTTGAAGTATCGGCCACTTGGGCCCATAAACAATACTCAATATACATACCAACTATGAATCCAACTATATACCCAATAGTTGCAAGAGTTAATATATTTTTACTCTTATACAACATATATCAAAGCTTATAGAGTTCCTAATACATGTTTAAATGGGAACCAAGCCACAACTCGGCTTTCTTCTAATCCTCAATCCTAGGGCCCAGTCGTCCCTCGCACGCTCCACAGCCTGTAAGCAATATCCCTCAACAGGGTGAGCTAATACTCAGTAGTGGAATCGCCCTAAGTGGTTACTCACCACCTAAGTGCAGTGCAATGTTCCAAATTAAACACACATTCAAGCAAATGCATGATTCTACTTGAATGTCTACATGACCAACTCAGATCCCGAGTCCTCACCGACTCCCTCACACTCGCCTAAGCCTCGTATGAGAATTTCTCGCCTAAGCCTCGTATGAGAATTTCTATTTTGTTTGTTTGTGGACAACCCTCCGATGTATATATATCAATTGGGCCGCTCCGACGATTGATATATTATTGGTTTGTTTGTGGACAACCCTCCGATGTGTATATATCAATTGGGCCGCTCCGACGATTGATATATTATTTGTTTTTGGACTACCCTCCGATGAATATCAATTGGGCCGCTCCGACGATTGATATTTTTTAATTTGAACTACCCTCCGATAATTAATATTTTTAGACAACCCTCCGAACCATTTTCTCTAGACTCATCTCATGCACTCACTCCTATAATCCTAGGGTGTTCCAGTGCATATGGAATGCATGTATGCCAGTTCCAATCAGTCTAATCACATGCAGAAATATATACGTGAATATACTGCGCATAATTCAAATCACACAATCATGTTATGTAATTATACATTTTATCACATCAAAATCAGCTCACTTGGGCTAATGATCAAACACGAGCAATTTAATTTAAATCACTAGGTCAAACACATATTTTCACAAAATTATATTTTGAGAACACTGTTTCAGGAATAGTGAAACCCTCGATTACTATTCCCGAAAAATCACAAATCAACAGTTCACTTAGTGAACCCGCAATTCACGGCCATTCCGGCCCAATGCATATCAAGCAAACATTTAATGCACAAATTATCACAAAATGCACCCAAACAGCCCGTACCCATACACGACTGCTCAATTTTGTTCAAAATTATATCCAGGTCGATCCCGAGGTTTGGGGCCGTCCAGTCAACCCCTCAACGCACTCGTCGACTCAAACATCGATAAAGCACTTAAAAGGAATAAAAATCAAGTAAGGAGAAACTCCTACCTCAAGGAGTTTGAGGAAACTCCCTAAATCCTGGTACCCACGTGAAGCCCTCTCCGCGTAGAGCAGTTCTCCTTCTTGTCCCGAAGACTGCCGACGGTCGGATCGCCCGTATTTTTAGAGAGAAGCCAGACTCTCTCTCACTAAAAATCGCCATTTTCACGTTTCTGCTGCTACTGGACCTTCCTCTTTCCCACGTTTTCGTTTTGCTTCATTTTAATTGGGAGAAGAAGAAAGCCACTGTTCATTTGTCCTTTTATTATCCTTTAATCCATTTAATTAATTAATTCTCTTCTTTCTCCAATTTTGACATTCGGCACTATCTCGGCCATCCATTTCCATCATTTCTCTACTCATACCACTTATGGTACATGATTACTTGTTATGTGTGACTTTCGTCGTGTCGAAATTCGTTTTACAGCACCCGAAACGCGATGTCTTGAAAAACGTGCCAACTCCGATTGTCTCGGAATATTACGAAATTTTACGTGCTAGCTAGATTTTTCGAGACAATTCCAACGGTGAAATCCGTTTCGTCATCCGAGATCTAGAGAATAAATTACGGATTTTTTTAGCCGAAATAACAATTTTATAACGAAATTACGATTTTGCCTTTCCCGAAATTTAGATTTCTCGGGTCTTACATTCTCTCCTCCTTAGAAGATTTCGTCCGAAATTACGAGCGATCGCAATCACTTACATGCATAATACATGCGCACTCTATCATGCATGTAACTAGCCATTTAAATATTAAGCGACTAAACCACGTACCTTCATCCCTAAACGAAGGGATAGGTGGCGCGTCGTGTCCTTGCGCTCCCATTGGACTCCTCATATAGTGCCTCCATAGTACCCTCACTAGCCTCACGGTCTTTAGCATTATAAAAACACGATCCGCGACTATCAACAATGCACCTTTGGTCCCTCCTCGAAGGTCCCGTCAGGTATCTCAACTCGATACATCTGATCCACCCGGCGTAAATTTGGATCGGGTATATTTCGGAGCATGGAGGCGTGGAAACACCTCGTGGACACGACATCTTCGGGCGGTAGCGCTAGCAGTGCATAGCGGTGCCTACCCTCTCGAGTATCTCGAAGGGGTCCAATGAATCTCGCGATAGCTTCACGCTTGCCGAACGGCCCTCCTCTTAGGCATCACCTTGAAGGCGTGATCCCCGACCTCGAACTCTAGGGTCGACATCGCACATCCGCGCCAAGCTCTTACAGGCTGCGAGCCATGAGAGACTATGTCGTATCAAGCTCACCTTCTCGGAGTGTCTCTAATCGAGATCAAGACCGGTGATGGAGCTCTCCCGTCTCGGTCCCGAGCCTGCTTGGTGACTTGCGCTGGCCTCCCGTCTGATTACCTCATCTGATACCATCTGTATACTCGCACGATATAGCTGTTGTAGGCGAATTCCACTAAGAGACCGTCTCCTCCTAGGTACCCTTATAATCCCGGGCTATGCTCGTAGCATGTCCTCACAATACAGCTATGTCCTCGGGGCCCGGCCATGCAATGCACGAGGGTAGAGTAATGTACTCATAGTCATTGTGTGCCCATAGCCTTTAGAAACTCTTCCAAAGTGTGTCGTGACCTCGGGTCCCTATCAGACACTATGGATCTTTGGTACTCCATGTAGTCGGACTATCTCTCGAATGTGGCAGGTGAATCTCTCAAGGCGAAGAGGTCATCCGCACGGCTAGAAAATGCCGACTTAGTGACCGGATCCGCATCACCCATCTTAGCATCGTAGCCGGTGGCGTCCGTGGCAAGTGGGTCACAAAGTCCATCGTGACGTGCTCACTTCCGCCGACCACCTCGATGGCTGAAGTAGCCACTACTTAACCGGTTCCGACCTTAACACTGGCGGCCGCATTGAGACATCGTCGAGCAAAGTCCCCACTTCGTCTCTTCATCCCACTCGATGAATGCGCGGCAGAGATCACGGGTACATCTTCGTGCCGCACGGATGCTCACACGACAAATCGAGGCTTGGAGTGAAACTCCACGAGAATCTCACTCTCTCAATCGATCAAGCTGAGGAACCTTCCTTCGTCCCTACCTCCGAAGACTACCATGCGTGAGCGGTCCGACCTCGTCACGTGCACGACGTACTTGGTCACGATGGACACTATCTCTGCGTCTGCCCTTTGGGACTCAATCCTTTCTGCTCAACCTTGAGAGCCCCGATTAACAGCCACTAAGCTCCCAAGGTACCGCAGTCACGCTCGTCTTTGTAGCCCCAGTTGTCCACGGTCTCGAGCGTCAGCGGCTCCTGAGAAGCTATACTAGCCAACGCTCCTCGTGACTTCCGACTGAGTGCATCAACCACCACATTTGCCTTACCGGGATGGTAATGCAAAGTGAAGTCATAATCCTCTAGGAACTCCATCCATCTGCGTTGCCTCATATTGAGGTCCCGCTACGTGAAAATATACTTCAGACTTTTATGGTCTGAGTACACCTCGAACTCCTCGCCGTATAAGTAGTGGCGCCAAATCTTCAAGGCGAAGACTACGGCCGCCAACTCCATGTCGTGTGTGGGGTAGTTCTGCTCGTGATTCTTCAACTGACGGGAACCATAAGCTACTACCCTCCCGGATTGCATCAAAACACATCCCAATCCAGCCCTCGAGGTATCCTGATACCTTTGTGTACCCTTGTCCCTGTCAGGAACTATCAAGATGGGAGGTGAGTAAGTCTCCTCTTCCAACTCTTGGAATGCCTCCTGCGTGGTCATCCCACTCCAAACTTGACCTCCTTTGGTCAACTTAGTCATAAGTCTTGCCAATGCAGGAGAAATCCTACATGAATCTCTGTAATACCTAGCGATCTAAGAAACTACGTATCTCAGAGGCGAAGCCCGGCCTCTCCCAACTCATCACTTTGCCTCGACCTTCTGGGTCGGTAGGCATACGATGCGACACCACGTGTCCCAAAATCTCACCTCGATAAGCAAGGCTTCGAACTTATTGAACTTGGCGTATAGGCGATGGTCTCTCGACAAGCGTAAAAGCGACCCTCAAGTGATACTCTGTGCTCCCACTCGGTGGGGTAGATCAAGATGTCATCCACGAAGACTACGACAAAGTAGTCTAAATAGGGTTGGAATATCCTATGCATGAGATCCGCCAGATCTTTAGCTGGCGCGTGCGTCAATTCGAAGGAGCATCAAGTAAGCTACATGTAGCGTCTATGGTTGTCTTAAGGATATATCTGTATCCACAACCCTCTGCATTGATGGTAACCGGTCTCGAAGTGCATCTTGGAGTAGACTCGCTCCTCTGCTTGATCAAACAAATACGTCAATCCTCGGTAATGGAGTGCGATTCTTGATCGTAACCACATTCGGTATGCATTAGTCGATACCGCGGTCGAAGGTCTTATCACTTCTTTGCAAGCGAGCGGACGCCCGTGGTGAAGTGCTCGGTCTTATGAACCCCTTGTCCAGTAGCTCCTGTAGCTGGACTCTGAGTTCCTGCAACTCAACCGGTGCCATCCTATGCGGAGTCATAGAGATGGGTGAAGTACCAAGGTGTAACTCGATACCGAAGTCTACATCCTATGTGGGAGGGTAGTCCGGGTAAGCTCATACGGGAAAAACATTCGGCGTACTACTTAAAGCCACTCGAGGTAGATCTAAGTACGAGTCTTACCTCGTCCTCTAAGTAAGGCTCGCTAGCCAACCCGCTAGCATCCACTGACACTGGACTCGTATGCATGCAGGGCAAAATATCATGCTTGTCCCCTTGAAATACCACGAGTGATCACAACGTGTAGGCGGTAGCCCTCACACGCTCACGATCGATGCTTGATCCGCAGCTGTGGCTATCAACCGATTCATCCTTAGGATGACATCGAACCTGACATGTTCATGATCCTCGGGTCCTTTGTGAGTGGGAGTCCGAGATCTCTAACTCGCAACCTCGACTTATCATCCTTATTCTCGCCCTAATCCCTAGGGGAGAACTCACAAACAATGGCTCCTCTAAGGTCTCAACCTCTAAGCCCAACTCTCTCTCTATAGTCAAGGTTGTCCCAACTATGGAATCCATATCTTGTAGGCGAAGTCCTACAATCCTAGCCCGAATGGACAACTTCAGCCCATAATCGAATCTCCTAACCTTGACCAAGTCTATGGCCACGTAATCATCGTAATCGTGCTAGCTCTTGTGAACCCCAGTCACATGATCCATCATAGTCATCGTCCACATGACTCACAAGAACTCTGAGCTTTCGCAGTCTCTGGAAAGTACGTACCCATGAACAGCTCCTGAAACTCTACCCATGTCATAGCCTCTAAGTCTTTAGAGGTCCTTGCCCATTTCCACCATATTTGGGCCTCACCCTCTGGCGGAATCTGACTAGTCTAATCCGGGTCAGTCGGAGAGTAATCTCCGCCCAGCCTCTAACACTTTCTCGATCTGTGCGAACCAATGGTCTGTCACCACCGGATCTCCTCCCCCTTGTGAATGTTGGAGGATGATGCGCCCTAAACCTCTGGAGGTTACTAGGATCTTCCTGTCTACCTGCTATACCAGCCTGTGCGATAGCATTCGCTGTAATACCTACAGCCTCAGCCAAAAGTCTGCGTCGAGCAAGCGATGGTGCTGATCCCGGTGCAGAGTGGAGCGCCCTCGTCCTCGTCCTTGTCTAGCCATCATCACGGAGTTCAATGCTTGTTCAATTTCAGTCGGGATCTCGAGAGGCATAAACACCGCCGAGACACTCTTCATACATAACCGGTGTATATACATTGTCCTTGCGATTCTGGTGTCTGAGAAATGTCCAATTTGCATTCTAAAACATTGTTTTCAACAAAATTTTATTTTCAAAAATTTATTTTGAAAATTTTATTTTAAAATTTTGTCAAATTTTATTTGATTTTGTTTATTTATTTAAATTTAATTTTTTTTTCGAAAAATTTTGTGATGAACATTGTTCATTTAGTGACTCAGGAACGATCTTGGTCGAATCGGTTCCCTAGCGAGTCGAGTCTTGCTTAAGCAGCCTGGCGGTGGCCCGCCGGGCGCGCCTTCCCTGCGGCCGATGTCGTGGCCGCCCGGCCGTGGTGTCGTGAGCGGCCCGGGGTCGTGTCGCAGCGTGGGTTGCCGTGTCGTGGGCGTGTCTTGGCGCGGCGCCAATGCTGCTCCCAGCCCCCCGGCGCCGCCCTGGCTGCGCCAGCCGCAGTGGTGTCGTGGCCTGCGGCCTTGCGGCCGCCTTGTCCCGACCTGGCCCAGCCGAGTTCTCTCAGAGTCACGATATAATCCAGTGTCTTGATACAAATCCTTCTATTGACAGCGTGATCCGATACAACGTTTGTATCGTGACCACATTACCTCGAAAGCGAAACCAACCTGCTGTCTGATCCTTTTATTGCAATATACTTCTAGCCCATTGCAATACAATGACCCCATTGCTTACCTATTGCAATACAAACCCAACCTACTGCAATCCACTTCCTCAGCCTAATCAACTGTTACTATTGCAACACGATTAAATCTTACCCAATCTGATTTGGGCGAGTAGCCCGATTCGATTCTTGACACATTTTTTTCGTTTTTCACTAAATTTTTTTTTTTTTTTCACACTTTTTTTTCCCTCATTCGGCTCTTTGGAAAATTCTAAAAAAAAAATCTATATATATATATATATATATATATATATATATATATATATATATTTTTTTTTTTTTCATTTCCCACACTCAAAAAATTTATTTTCTTCCATTTTCTTCAATTTACAACATGAACCTTAAGAAAATTATTTCTTCAATTCTCATCCAATAAATTTATAAAAATTTATTTTCTACGGTCCCTTTTTCTTCAACTTAGAAAATTATTTTCCATCACCTATAGGCGAATAAATTTATAAAATTTATTCTTTCTCATTTTGTTCAGTTTGTACACTATACAACTCGAATATTTTTTTCTAAAATATTTCCTATAGCTTCGTCAATGCTAATCACCAAGCACACTTAAGCATTGCTTATCACACAACATGGTAAGCATACCATTCACAAAATAATTAATCAAATCCTGCAAAAAACACTTAAACACCGTTGCATGTAGTATCTAGTTTTGTCCGTGATTTTCCCTAGGTAATCATACCTAAACTCAACATCGAGACAAACCTAGTGGTGATGTTCTTACACGACCTATGGCCTAAGCCCAAATCCTCTCAAATACTAGGTAGCCCAGTATACTGGAAACACGATACCGTGCGTGACACCCCCAGGCCGGGGTGTCAGTTGACTCCGTCTGACCAGCGGAATACTCGTGAATGTCGAGACGGCAGCATTTTTCCACCAATCGGAAGAGTCTCCTTTGTACGGGGGCTCTACCCCGAATACAAAACCTAATATCTATCTGACGATTGCAATATAATCCAATATATACGATCACATGATATCTGACCACTTGGGCCCGCAAATAATCTTTTTCGATATACATACGGCTATGAATCCAACTATATACCCAATAGTTACAAGAGTTAATATGTTTTACTCTTATACAACATATATCAAACTTATAGAGTTCTAATACATGTTTAAATCAGAGACGAAGCCCGCAAACTCGGCTTTCTTCACAATCCTCGATCCTAGGATAGTCGTCCTCGCACGCTCCTGGCCTGTAAGCAGTATCCCTCGTGAGGGTGAGCCTAATGCTCGAGTAATTGGAATCGCCCTAAGTGGGCTACTCATCACCTAAGTGTAGTGCAATGTTCCAAATTAAACACACATTGAGCAAATGCATGATTCTACTTGAATGTCTACATGACCAACTCGGATCAGGGTCCCTCCACCCAGGCTCCCTCACACTCGCCTAAGCCTCGTATGAGAATTTATTTTGTTTGTTTGTGGACAATACTCAGTGTATATATATCAATTGGGCTCAGACGATTGATATATTATTGGTTTTGTTGAAGAGAAGCAGACTGACCCTCCGATGTGTAGATATCAATTGGGCCGCTCCAACGATTGATATATTATTTGTTTTTGGACTACCCTCCGATGAATATCAATTGGGCCGCTAAGACGATTGATATTTTTTAATTTGAACTACCCTCCGATAATTAATATTTTTAGACAACCCTCCGAACCATTTTCTCTAGACTCATCTCATGCACTCCACTCCTATAATCGAGAATTGTTCTAGTGCATATGGAGATACATGTAATGCGGTTCAATCTGATCTAATCACATGCCAGATATATATCGTGAATATACTCGCATAATTGAATCACCTGATCATGTTATGTAATTATACATTTTATCACATCAAAAATCAGCTCACTTGGGCTAATGATCAAACCACGAAAGAGCAATTTAGATTTAAATCACTAGGCCAAAACTTCCATATTTTCACAAAAAATTATATTTTGAGAACAACCTTTATTTAGGAATAGTCGAGCCCTCGATTACTATTCTGAAAAATCCTAAATCAACTTGATTCACTTAGTGAACCCGCAATTCACGGTATTCAGGCCCGATGCATATCAAGCAAACATTTAATGCACAGAGTATACAAAAATGCACCCAAACAGCCATTGCCATACATTTGCTCCAATTTTGTTTCAAAAATTATATCAATTGATCCCCGAGGTTTGGGGCCGTCGGGATGCCTCTCACGGCCTCATTCTACTCAAACATCGATAAAGCACTTAAAGAAGGAATAAAATCCAAGTAGGGAGAAACCCCTACCTCAAGGAGTTTGAGGAAACTCCCTAAATCCCAGTACCACGTGAAGCCCTCTCGTAGGTTCTCCTTCTTATCTGAAGAATCACGACGGTCGGATCGCTAGTATTTTTAGAGAGAAGCGGACTCTCTCACTTTAAAAATCGCCATTTCACGTTTCTGCTGCTACTGGACCTTCCTCTTTCCCACGTTTTCGTTTTGCTTCATTTTAATTGGGAGAAGAAGAAAGTCACTGTTCCTTTTTCCTTTCATTATCCTTTAATCCATTTAATTAATTAATTCTCTTCTTTCTCCAGTTTTGACATTCGGCACTATCTCGGCCATCCATTTCCATCATTTCTCTACTCATACCACTTATGGTACATGAGTACTTATTATGTGTGACTTTCGTCGCGTCAAAATTAAGCTTCCTCTTTTGAAAGCGATGTCTCGAAGCGTGTCAACTCATTGTACCGAGAAATATTCACGAAATTTTTGCGTGCTAGCGCTAGATTTTTCGAGGACAATTCGGCGGTGAAATCCGTTTAGTCATCGAGAATCTAGAATAAATTACGAATTTTTTAGCGAAATAACAATTTTATAATGAAATTACGATTTTCCCTTTTTCAAAATTTGGAATCTCTCAGGGTCTTCTGGGATTCTTGTTCGCGACCACTCGAAAATAAATTTTTCACTCGGTTCAAAGCTTTTGAGACCGAGTTTAAGGCTAAAACAAGCCTCAGAACATTCCTAACCATTTACATGGCTCTTAAACAAAGATTAACACAAGTAGGAAAAGATCCCTACCTCTTAGAGTTGTCGGAACTCCACCAAATTGGTATCCACACGTAGTCCTCTCTGTATAGAGCAACTTTTCTTCTTGCTCCGTTGAAAACCGACGGTTTGATTTTCCGGAATCCTAGAGAGAAGGTGCTCTCTCTCTAAAAAAAAATCACAAAATTCAGCCACTGCATCTCCCCTCCCGTTCCAGCCCACTGCCCATTTGGTTCTTTTAATTTTTGGAGAAGACAACCATTCACATTTGTCTTATTATCATTAACAAATTCCAAATTTCCATTTATGTCCCCTTTTTCCACTATTTTGACACTTGGTACAATCTCGGCCGTCCATTTCCATCATCTCTCTAATCTTGCAATATGTGTCACAATAGTACATGTAGTAGGTGACTTTTGTCACATAACATATCTCTCAAACCCGTTTTACGGCACCCGATACCCGGTACCTCGAAAAACGTGCAAATTTCGATTGTCTCGGAATTCGACAAAATTCGACGTGGTAGCTAGATTTCGCGAGACGATTCCAACGGTGAAATCCGTTTCATCATCCGAGATCTAGAAAATTTTGAATTTTTACCAAAATGACCGTTTTGCCCTTTTTCCGAAAATTGGAATTTTCTCGGGTCTTACATTCTCCCCTCAAAAGGAATTTCGTCCCGAAATTCTGAGCAATCACAACCATTCACATGCATATGGGCGTGCACTACCCCATGCATGTAAACTAGTCATTTAAGTAATAACGACTAAATCCGCGTACCTTCATCCCCTAAACAAGAAGAGATGAGTGGCCCGCATCATTGTCCTCGGCTCCCGTTGACTCCTCCACTCCCGCGGTGTTGCGTAAGCACCCTCAACTAGCCTCACGGTCTTGCGTCGTAAAACCTGATCACGATATCCATAATGCCTTACTTTGGTCCCTCCTCGAATGTCCCATCGATGTCAACCTCGATCTCTCACCGATCCCTTTACATGAGTTAGATGCAGGTATACTTCCGGAGCATGGAGACGTGAAATACCTCGTGGACACCTAACATGCTGGGCGGTAAAGCCAACTGGCATGCTACAGTGCCTACCCTCTCGAGTATCTCGAAGGGTCCAATGAACCTAGGCGATAGCTTCCCTCGTTTGCCGAACCTGACCACTCCTCTCTTAGGCATCACCCAGCCCGAAGGCGTGATCCTGACCTCGGGCTCTAAGGGTCGGCGTCGCACATCAACATGGCTCTTAAGTAGGCTGGAGTCGTGAGAAGACGTTGTCGTATTAAGCTCACCTTCTCGGAGGTGTCTCTAATCAGATCAGGACCAGTGATGGAGCTCTCTCCCACCTCGGTCCAACATAACGGTGATCTACATGGCCTCCCATATAATGCCTCATATGGTACCATATGTATACTCGCCTGATAACTGTTGTTGTAGGCGAATTTCACTAAGGGCAAGTGCTCTTCCCTAGGTTACCACCCTTATGATCTGGCAGCATCTTTAGAAGTAGCATGTCCTCCTAACGCTTGTATATAAATCACACAACATGTAACCTGCACAACCACAGCGGTGTGTAAGCGGCCTTCCCAAGGTCACAATCATTGACAATCCAATGGACCGTCAACCTAATCCATGTCATGAATGACATCCATATACTTAGCCCTTGCCGGCTTCACCACACCCAATGCAATTTCCAAAGGGGTATCCAAATCTCGAGTCACTCTTGACTCATATCACTCAACTCTAAGTCTACGTGATAACTTGACCGTGTGTTCTCATCTCGAGTCACTCCCGACTCCTATCACTCAACTCTAAGTCTAGGTGATAACTTGACTGTGTGTTTTCATCTCTCGAGCAACATAACTTTTCGGCCTACACTGCGAGCCTCTTACTTTCACACAGAAATTTCGGATATCTCCACAGGTCTCTTATACCCACACAAAAATTTCGGATATCTCCACGGGTCTCTTACACCCACACAGAAATTTGGGACATCTCCCCGGGTCTCTTACACCCACACAGAAATTCGGGATATCTTCCCGGGTCTCTTACACCCACAGGACCTTTCGGATACTACGCGGGTCTCCTTCACCCTAACTCCCGGCTTCTCACCTTAGGGGATTAATGACCCTTCTTGCTTTGCCCGGCCGCTTTAATTACTCTTCATTTCCTTGTCGAACTATGAGTCTTCATTGGACGTAGTCCCAGACAAACCCGACCCACACTCACGAAGTGGTGAATGATATCTGGAGTGCACCTTACGGAGCTCGGCGTGATGTTCACAGGTGCACTGAGCCTTGATGATGCCATCTTTGTGACACCTCGATCACGGGGTCCACCATGAGCAAAATCTCGGAGATCTCTAACTCATAATCCCGACTGTCAGTCGACTCTTTGCGTCTAGGGAATAACATCTACACTGGCTTCTCTAAAGGCCTTAACCTCACAAGCCCGAACCTATCACCTTAAGATGCATTAATGAACATGATGTATTTAGAAAACAAATACGGTATAAACGTACCACGCATGTCGGCTAATTACGAGGCAGCTCGGTCTGGCTGTGCCATGAGATCTACGCCTCCTAGGACAATCTCGCCTCCTTATGCCCGGTGGCGGCGTGTGCTGCGATCCTCACGCCCGGCCCCGGCTGAATCTCGGCACCGCAGGCCACATTAGCCCGATTGACCCTACGCTGCGGCCACGACTGGGTGACCGGTCTGCGAGAAGTACTGGAGTTACAGTGTGGCACCACAGGCTGATATTGGTTCTACTGATCCGTACTTGGGGGTGGAGGAGGAGCATTGTGTCCTCTCTGTCCTCACAGTTGTTGGGATTACTTATTTGTCCCAAAACCACAGGATCCACGTCTCTAAGGCGATCCCTCCCTCCTTATGTATGCAGAAATTTGTTGTGATGGTAGCATACCATCTTCCCGTGGCAGCCACTAGCTGTCTCACTTGATGATGATTGGGGCGAGGTGTCCACATGTAGGATTCTGCCGTGGGTAATCCCTTGGCGAAAGTGTCATTTGTCGTGAAATAACACATCATCACGCCATGACTAAATGTCCCATCACGGCCTTGGTCACGATGACCTCGGCCGAATCTGGATATCCTTGCGAAACAGAAGTCTTCTGCTTCTTTCCCTGGTTGGAAGAAGATGGATCTTCCTTTCTCTTAGTACCAGCACCCATATCCTGGATGCCTCGCATGTCATCCACTCCTCCCTCTTTGCCTAATGGAGGATGATGTGTGCTCCTAAGCAGTGAGTCGTTTGACATGGCTCACTATTGCACATGCACATGTGCGATAGCGTGGCTAAATCCCTACGGCCTTAGCGAGCCTGCGTCAATCTTGCGGTGGTGTCGACGATTGCCTTGTGGACCTGCGTCTCTCATATTAGCCCATCTCTGGCGTGTTAAATAGCCAATTAAAATCAATCTGACATCTCTAAGGCATAAACCACGACCAGAGACACTATTCATATCTGAGGAGAACATTTCTTACCTGATGTCCCTTACATTTATAGGTAATACGAGACGTAATTTCATTTTATTAAATCATAATCAACAACGAATTTCATTTTAAAAGACTTTATTTCATTTTATTATATTTTATTCTTAAAAAAAAAAAAAAAAAAAAACTTGTGAACATTGTTCATGAACAGTGGTCAACGGTGGTAAGCGATTACTTAAGTCAAGCTGGGTTAGGTGCGCCGAGGTGCTTACGGAACGCCAGCTACCGCGTATTTGCTTCGGCGTGCCGCGCGTGTACGTGGCGTGGTGGCGTCGTGTCGTGGCCCTGACCGCCGGCCCGTGTAGCGGCTGGCCTGGCGGTGTCGCGGGCTAGGCGGCCCGTGTCGTGGCGCAATGTCGCAGCCCCTGCGCGTGTCGCGGGCCTCCTCAGTGGTATTCTAACATTTGTATCCCTTGACCCCAGCCACTTGCCCCTGCTTGTATCGCGGCCACAGGTTTGTGTTGTATCGCGACACGGCCCGGCGACCATACCTCCTTTTGTCCACGATACAATCAATTTGTATCGTGACCACGCCTAGCTAAGGCTGTTCGCTTGTCACGTCTGAGGACTATATCGTGACCCGACCACCTGAAATGGCCATCACGCTCTGTCCGCGATCTGTCGTTGTAGCCGTGACACACCTCGTCGATCAGCCCTTGCTGTCCGCGATAATTTTCCATTATCGTGACACAGGCTAAGCGATAGCCCGTTTCGATTAACTCCGTTTTTTCACTTCACATTTTTTTTCTCATCCAGCTCTTTTTGGAAAAAACTTCCCCATATATATATATATATATATATATATATATATATATATATATATATATATATATATATATATATATATATATATATCTTCTTTATATATATATATATATATACATTTTTTTTCTTTTCCAATAACCCCGAATAAATTTATTAAAATTTATTTTATCCATTTTCTCGATTTTACACGCTTTGTAAAACCTAAAAAAAATGTCTACATATATATTTTTGTTTTCATTTTAATTACGGACTATTTGCCGCCCAAAATTTTCTCGAACACCTAAGGTTATATTCCCGCTTGTTCAACATCTCCTTCCTATGCTATTCACCAAGCATAAAATTTCAATCACACCATACATTCATAACAATCAACATGTTATACAATCTAATCACACATAAAACACAAAGGTACAAAGAGCCTTAATTGCTCTATGATTTCCTAGGTGTAAATCACATACCTAACTTCTAACATCGAAAGCCACCATGGTGATGTTCCTACACCTTATGACCACATTTTGCCCAAGTCCCTCAAAAACCCCAGGTATTCGCATACCCAAGCTTCCTGATACCAAGTCGTGACGCCCAAACCAGGGTGTCCGCTGACAACCCGCTCAACCGCGGAATACTGTGAAATGCCTGCAATCCGACACCTCTCATGAAAACCCAGAGTCTCCTGCATCGGAGCTCACCCAGTACAACCTGTCTCAACAATTACAATGACCACGCAGGGTCCAAATGCGAGTAAAATAATGGCCTCTTGGGCCCCTGCATCAATACTCACAAAATAAATATCCCAACCAACTATATTACATGGTTCAAGAGTTAATAAATCACTCTTATACAACATATATTAAAATTACAACATTCTAATACATGTATACAACATAACCACCAAAGCCACAACTCGGCTTTCTTCTCACACAGCCTCTAATGAGTGACGCCCTCTCCCACGCTCCCTCGTCTCGAAATGGTGATCCGACAGGTGAGCAAAGCCTGCAGATATAATTTCCTACATGGGTTACTCCCACCTGCCGCACACACGCATGGCAAACAATCACATTCAATTACATGAACTCTACTGAATGTCTACATGACCTGGATGAGAATGTGACTCAACTTATCCCATATCCCGAGTCCTCATCGACTCCCTCACACATGCAAGTTGTCAAGTATAAGCTACTGTCATTTTTCCGATGACAACCCAAGATTACTCTTAATCTTTTCATTTTTCATTTACAATTCATTTACCCTGTCCTACTCCACTTCAAACATGCATTTTGCCATGAATGAAAACTACTTCCAAACAAAGGTATTTTGTTTTTAACCGTGGACAACCCTCCGATATAAATAGTGACAGACTAGATAATCTATTTTGTGGACAACCCTTCGATGTATATCACACTGGGGCCGATTTCACGTATTGATAATATGGATAAATCTTCTTCCGATGGTCAGAATGGACACAATCTCGATAATTATTATTGGTCAACCCTCCTAAACAATTCTCGCAAACCACCTCACGACTCACTCCTATCGTTTCTGGGGGTGCCCCCAAGGCATACGAAATGCATGATCAAGAATTCCACATCGTCACGCTTAATATATTCACGCATATATACTAACATAATTAACATAAAACATGTTATGCAAATTCACCATCAATTACACCAAAATTACCACTTATTCAATTCAACAAACACGAACAATTCATTTTGAATCACTCAACCAAACATTTTCACACAAAATTATTTCAGATTACTATTCATGGAATAGTAGGTCCTTGTTATCGGGGTTACGACACTAAATAGGGATCCCTCCTCCTCCCCTCCCTCCTCCTTCCTTCCTCAAACTTTTCTTTACTTTGGGTTTCAAAGTTTTTTGAGACCGGAAGTTTACGGCTAAAACAAGCCGTAATATTCTAACCATTTACATGGCTCTTAAACAAAGATTAACACAAGTAGGGAAAATATTCTACTCTCGAGTCAGTTTGAATCACCCAAATTGGTGCCCACGCGTATTCTCGCGCATAGAAGAACAACTTTTCGCTCAGTCGAAACCGACGCCTTTTCCGGGAATCCTAGAGAGAAGGTGCTCTCTCTCTAAAAAAAATCACAAAATTCAGCCACTGCATCTCCCCTCCCGTTCCAGCCCACTGCCCATTTGGTTCTTTTAATTTTTGGAGAAGACAACTATTCACATTTGTCTTATTATCATTAACTTATTCCAAATTTCCACTTATGTCCCCTTTTTCTACTATTTTGACACTTGGCACAATCTCGGCCATCCATTTCCATCATCTCTCTAATCTTGCAATATGTGTCACAATAGTACATGTAGTAGGTGACTTTTGTCACATCACATGTCTCTCAAACTCCGTTTACCCAAGACCCGATACCCTGAGACCTAGAAAAATGCAAATCTGACTGCCTCGAATTCCGACGAACGACGTATCTAGGATTTCATGAGACGATTCCAACAGTGAAACTGCTTTCACATCCGAGATTTAGAAAAATTTTGAATTTTTACCGAAATGACCGTTTTGCCCTTTTTCCGAAAATTGGAATTTTCCCGGGTCTTACAAAACTTTTTTGGGTCACTAGATTTTGTGAGACGAATTTAACGGTGCAATCCGTTTCGTCATCCGAGATCTAGAGAATTTCTGATTTTCAATCGAACATCGCTACCTTTCCGTAAAAACCGAATTTCCCGGTTTTACTTGCTAATGAGAAAGAAGACTAATGAAGGGATAGTAGAGGGAAGATAATCGGATAACGGGAAGAAAGAAGGAAATAACAAGAAAACGTGCTGTCACTACGACGGTCCGACTCCGCCTGCTCGATGGTTTATATATATATATATATATAAAAATCATTTTCCTTATCATTTTTTTCCTTCTTATTTCCTAAGAACCAAACACAACCATATAAGACCCATCCAAGCTAGCCATTTTCCAAAATGCAACCCAAAT
The DNA here is from genome assembly GCA_016808115.1 of Tetrastigma voinierianum. NCBI lineage: Eukaryota > Viridiplantae > Streptophyta > Magnoliopsida > Vitales > Vitaceae > Tetrastigma > Tetrastigma voinierianum. The sequence continues at coordinate 146,244 of JAEQBH010002122.1, read as the reverse complement.
TTCATTCCATCACTTTTATCAATGTTTTAAAAATCGATAAGTGACAAAAACAAAAGCCACTCTGCCCCGCGCAAGGGTCGACCGCCAAAGCTGTGATGTCCCTACACCTCATGACCATGGCCTAGGCTCAAGTCCCTCAAGCCCTAGGTATTCGTATACCTAAGCTCGATAATTGCATCAAGGACGTCTCAGGCCCCGGGCAAACTGTTGATAACCCGCGGATGCAGGATGACGGTGGTCCTCAACACCATGAGTGTCGTGCTAGACTCGAGCTCAAGCGTATAAACACAAAACCCAACAGTCGACACACAACTACGTACGGTGCCACCGTTAATGCATCACAGTTATCAATTGGTATACACAGCCACACCACTCTACCAAACATATCAGTCAGGCCATTGCCAGTCGCGTCTGGCACTCTTTCGCTACATTACCTCAAATACTGATCCCTCGAGCCAGCGCGGCAGTTTGCAATGATACTCTTTTCACACGCTACTCCTCTGTGCACATGCCATTTGGAAAACAATCACATATTCAAGAACAGCAGCGAGTTCCACTGGCCATCCATGACCAATGGGTCCCCGGTCTCATCGACTCTCTTCACAGGCCTGCCGAATGCGGTAACACCAAAGAACAGCTTTGCTCTGGAAAATAATTGGTCTGGCCTCTCTTAGCTATACTGATCACCCTCCAGAATCGCCGATACTCGGGTAAATGGCCATGCCAAGCCTCCCAGACACCGCCGACAACCTCCAAAGCGCCTCTGAAATTGCCGGAATTCCTCTCACAAACATTCGTTTTCTTTCACTCACGTCAGCACCACTCGCTGGCTACTGCATGTTCTCACAGTAGGGAATAGGCGAGCGCATCTGTTATCATGCTTTGATGATTTACGCATATAGATACATACTAAATTGGTTATAAATTACGCAGGAAAATTTATCATAACATGTATTAGCTCACATGGGTTAGTCAGCACCAAATTCATTTTAATTAATGAATGATGTGGTACTTCACACAGTCATTGTCTGACTCATAGAACAAGGAAACCCCGGTCGATCGCCACTCCACACTACTGGGGGATGACTGTTCAAAGGTTCTGCGATCGACTTATGTTAAATCAAGCTCCAAAACATTCTCAATATAAACATGGTTTCAGTTAGGGATCCTCATCTTCTTGGAGTTCCGACAACCCAAGAGCCATGTCTAACCCCAGGTAGGATTCTTTCCGCTCAGGATATTCTTCGCAGCCATGTTTATGATTAGTATATTCTGAAGGATTTAGCCATAAATTCGGTCTCAAAACCGTACCCTTGAACCGAGTGGAGAAAATCCCAAATTTGGTGGCCGTGAACAGTGCCAACCCGAGGGTTTGCAAACGCTCACAATAGTCAGGTGATTTTGGTGTGAATTTTTACATTAAGGGATTCAAAATGAATTGCTTATAGTTGCATCAAATCTACGGAGCTAATTTTGGTGTTAATGGTGAATTTGTACAATATGATTTATGGATTTAATTGTTAATATATATGCATGCAACATAATAACATTGAATGTTTTCTGGGGACAGATCACGCATTCCATATGCACTGGGCATCCTAATATTAGAGGCGTTTGACGTGAATTGAAAGAAAATGTAAATTTTGTGAAAGGAATTGACTGAAGATTTTCAAGAATCGCTCGAGAGTTGTCCAAAGAATTCATCTTTGAGTAATCTAAGGACTGCTTTGTAATATCCAACACCCGCCTGAGGGTAATCTGAATGTATTTACCGAAATTCGCAGATGAAGCTGAGAACAAAAGTTTTGTTTTGAAAACTGATATTTTACTCAGACTGCTTATATATGCGTAAGGAAACAAGTGATGACTCATTATGGGATTACTGTTTAGATATTCAGCAGTGCTCTGCTGTATCACAACGTGATTATTTTGCTGCCAGACAAGCAGACTTAGGCATGGGATTTTCAACCCATGTAGAAAATTTTGTCACCATTGCTTTGCTCACCCTTTATGATTACTATTTCAGCACAAGGAGGTGGTACGAGGACCACGCCACTGCCGATTTCAAGAAATGATCGCTGCATTTTGTATTTGTATAACATGTATTAAAATTCGTACATTTTGATATATATTTTGGTAAAGAGTAATTTATTAACTTCAATCATCGTGATATAATAATGATGGCAGATTATGTAGGGCCCAAGTGGCCATTATTTCGTATGACTCTGTAAGGCCACTAAACTTGTTTGGCCAGTGTTGCACTCGCAGCCCCGCATAAAGCCGAGATTCCCGCCTGACATGAGGTGCCTGCACCAGACATCCAATAATATTCGCATTACGGTTTATTAATGGATTAATTTGCTTTGGAAAGTTGCCAAAAGCAATCGCATTGAACTGAATTAAATCAAGATTGAGCACACCACTCATAATCTGATCACCTCTGTGTTCCTGTGTGGTTTTTAAAAGCCTTTTTGTTTTTTTTTTTTTTATAGATTTTACCTGATAAAAAATATTGGCCATCACCACAGATGAAATCCTACAACCCTTCCAATATATAAATTTATTAAATAGTGTTCGCCTTCCATACATCCTGTTAATGTGTCTGAAATCCCAGGAAACACAGCTAAAAAAAAAAAGCATATAGTATATTGCTTCGTTGCTAGTTTAATTGACTGTTTCGAAATTTTTCCATGTTATAATCATTCTAAAAATATATCATTAAATATATCATGCATTTAATTCATCTACATATAATTATTTTTTGAAATATATACTATGTTTTCTATTTATAAAAATCTTATATATATCATAGCAAAATAACATGTAATATATATATGTGTGTGTGTGTGTGATTAAAATAAAATTCAGTCGAATTTGACTTAGATTTTAAACTCAAACAATATATGATTATTGTCATTATTTTATAAAAATAAAAAATTTAAAAAGAATATAGATATATATATATATATATATATATATATACAGTGTGTGTGTGTGTGTGTGTGTATGATGTAATAAATTGTTGAATTTGACTTAGATTTTAAACTCAAACAACAGGATGATTATTATTATTATTTTATAAAATAAAAATTTAAAATAAGAATATATAGTTTAAGAAAGAAATAGTACTAAAATATTATGATTAAAAAGTTGTTAAAATAAATAATAAATGAATTATTAAACCCTTAGAAATTATTTCCGCAAATAAAATTACGATGATTTATTCATAAAAAGTTAATTCATGAAAGATCCTTTAGAGAGCATAAGATTTTATCTAATCATGCAATTTTGTCATTTTCAAACCACTGTTGTATGTCTAGGCATGATTAAAACTCAATAATCTTGTGAAGAAATGTGGTGTTTCATCACTCGTACAATTTTGAAAATTCATTTAATCACATATTTGTTATTTTTAAAATCAATGAAGGACAAGATCATAACAAATTTTTTGCATTATTTTTTATTATTAAATATAAGATGTGTTTTTCAATTCGGTTTTAATATTAGTTGTTCTAATTATTAATATCAAAAGGATGAGATCATAAATGTTAAAGATAGGTGGACACCAAAAGAATTATTTATTTCTCTTGGAACCTAAAGCAACTTGATTTATAGTGAGTCGGAACGTGATCTGATTGCAAGATTAATTCAATGGGTTTTACGGATGATCTAGATTTTTATGATGAACACAAGTAAATTAAGAAATATCTATTATGTTAAGATAAATATCTTGTTACATACTAATCCACTATTATGATTGTGCTTTAAACAAGTCATGGAAGAACTGAAAACCCGTGAAGTTTATAGAGAAAAGAGAAAAAGTATGCTTGACCATCACCGTCACAGCTCAGAGTAGCACTGGCTCTCCTTAATGCTGACGACGCTACTGCTCGCCCGGATCTTCTTATGGATGTCGTCTACTTCGTGCCCAAAGAATATTGAACATTAAATGTTTGTTTTTTTACTGCTTAATGTTGCAGCTGTGGTTTATTTGAACCGAATACTTAATAAAAACTTAATTTGTGAAAATCCACTCAATGTGTTTCATAGTCAGATGTTAATAAATATCAGTGAACCACAATAAATATGCAAAGCTATAGCAGTGAGAAAAAAAGACTTTGAGTAGTAACCAATCAAAATTTGAAGGCAAGACTTCAGATGTTAATAATACATATCAGTAGAAGAACCACCAATAAATATGCAAAGCTATGATGAGCAGGCAAAAAAAAGACCTTTTGAATAGACAATTAAAATTTGAAGTCAATTATTCACTACCACCAATAATCCTGATCTATCAGGCTTCAGCCCAAGTGATTGAATTCCTCTTTTCTTTTGATGCGGTATTTTCGATACCTCGTCTTCTTCATATTTGGTTGAGCTTCTAGTGATGAAGGAAATTTCTCACGAACCTCCATGTCCCAACTTTACATCATTTCGGATTTGAGAATCAGATGAAGGCCACTGCTCTCCTAATTTGAAAGCATCCTCCTTGCAAAGTGATACAATAATGGTTCTAGAATGCTTCTGCACGTCGCTCATCCTTCACTTCATACAATCTACAAGTTGTGATATTGAAAGAAATATTAGTGAGACAAATATAAATAAATAAATAAAAATTTTGTTTCACATGATGACCCTACAGATCCAACAACCACAACCCTTCAAAATCTAAAAGAATGCCAAAATGAGAAAACAAGCGTTTGATTAAAGGACAAAATATTAATGAAAGCATCATTTCATGTTAATTTACCTTGATGCTAAACTACAAAGATAGAAGAAATAAAAGCTTAGCCAGTTTTACAGTCAATTTTTCACCCTTAAAGTCCTTACACCATTAAATCCACATAGTAAATAGAGGTAGCAAACATCTTACCTTGGACCCTGAGATCTTTTTTTAACTTTATTGCTTTCATTTAGGAGCTTGCCTCCTTCAGAAGACTTGGGTTCCTATGAAGCATCTGAACCACTTGAATTCTCATCTATATCCTCCATAACAGGCTCAAAATGTTCGTCCACCAATGAGGGTTGCTTCTTAGAAGACATAGAATGTGAAGACATCTAGTATAAACAATTAGTAAGTGGGGACAAAATGATCAAATTGGTAATACCTTATTTTCAAACATTGCAGCAAATCGCTCATCCTTGAAAACATCACTACTTAGAGATTTCTTTTTCTTTGATTTTTTCTTAATATCATCACCATCAGCATCAGCACCTTTAGTTCATATCTTCGTTTCTTCGTCTTCAAGAATGCGAGAGCTAATGGGAACATGGTTAACTCTTAGGCAGTTTCTCTTAATCCGCAGAGAAGACAAAAAGAAGAGAGTTAGTAATTCAAATGATGATAATGATATACAGTGATACATGATAGAGGATGTTTATTTCATCCACCCTCAATCTGGTCCAGATGTCACCAGTGTTGCAAAGTACAAATATCCAAGCATCAGTGGTTGTGATACACCCTGCCTATTGTCTTAACTCATTCCACCAAGAATCAGGCCCAGAAATGCAAGAAGATCTGACCAACCTCAGATGAAGGGCCTCTGAGTGAGATCCACTCAGTTACAAAGCCACCTGCTTGATGGAAGACATACACCAGTGTAAACTATTTTTTTTTTTTTGCTGAAATTGTGGTAGCCTTTAGATGGCAGTCTTAGGTTTTGGTGAGAGCCATTTCCAATTGAAGTTTTGTATTGTCGAAGGCATTCATAACAGATAAGATATTCCATTTTCTCTCTGATTCTTCCTCTACCTTTCTTCTTCTGGAGTAAGCACTCAATTGAAGGGGTGCTAAACCCCACCACAGGTTGTACCACTGCGTCAATGTTCCACATACCCATGGAGGACACCGACCTCCTCACCGCCATTAAAGCTATTCAAGAAAAACTTGATAGCCACTCCATGGTCGTGCATCAAACAATACAACAATATATGGCCACCATCGATTCTCGATTTGAGGATTTCTATTCCCAAATGCAGAGCGCTACGAGTGGTTCCCTTGCACTTTCCGGTCAACCTCCATCGTTCGATTCCACTATTTTGCCACCGGCTCAGACCACTATTCTTTGTCCTACGAAACTCGAACCACCCAAATTTGATGGATCCGACCCCATGGATGGGTTTTTCGTATAGAAGAATTCCTTCGATTTCACAACACCCTGGAGTTTCACCTGTCTACGCATCATCGCCTTCCATCTTGAAGGTCGAGCATCCTCATGGTGATTTTCTACAGAAACTCCTCTTGCATTTTGGGGGCCGGTATGAAGACCATCACAAAAAACTATCGAAACTTGCTCAAAGCAACACAGTGGCTGAATTTCAAACTGAATTTAAAGATCTCATGAACAAGATAATGGAAATCACCGAACCCTTACTTATTTCCTTCTTCATTACGGGATTGAAGCTGGTGATTCGTCTGGAAATGTTATGTCACGGCCTTCATCCTCATGGAATCATTTGTAGTAGCTCGAGCTATCGCAGCTTGATTGGAGGATTCTCGACCCTTTTCTCACACCGAGCCTTCGTGGTCCACCTTATCCATGCCTAGAGTGCTCCAGCAGCAATCCGAGGAAGTTACCTCCCTTCCAGCATTGGTTCCCTCCTCCCAGCCCTACCACAAACCCACTACTCATTTGCCGTTGCCCTAACGCCCTCTTTGCCAATTCGACGCTTCTCTCCTATGAGCTTCTGCAAAAAAAGGGAAAAAGGCTTGTGTGACAATTGTGATCAAAAGTGGCTCTGCCCACAAATTCAAGAGAGCAAATTCCTATTATTGTTAGTAATGAAGATGACGACCAAGACAATGATCTCGGCTCATGGAACCATCCCTTTGGAGTCTCCCACATGAACCTATCACGGGACATTTCCAGTTTCCATGCCTTAGTTGGACAGAGCAACCCATGCTCACTGTGCCTCATGGTCAATTTGGTAAGCACCCTTTCATGTCTTAATTGGATAGTGGAGTACTCATAACTTTATCAAACCTAGTTTTGGCTGAATTGTTGTGTGTCCTGCTTCCTTCAATCACATCTAGTTTTGTGTTTATACTTGAAATGGAGATTATCTGGTTTTGGTAAGCATCTCTGTCCGCAAGTTTCTCTTCCTTGTAGGGTGAATTATTTAGAGTGGATTCTATGTTCTACCTATTGAAGGTCTTGATGTTGTTATGGGTATCCAATGGCTGCAACTTCTTGGTTAGGTTCCAAGATGACTATGCAGCTATGACTATGGAATTTACCTGATGGGTCCATAGTGATCTTGCGTGGGTGAGACATCCTGTCCCTGAAACCCATCACCTTTGAATCAATTTCAAGTATTATCATCATGAGGATATTCATATTTATTCGAGCTTGCTATGGTGCCAAAAAATTATGACTTGTGGTGTTACAACTGCTTCTCCTTGAATTTCCTGCTGATCTCCCATCAGCATGCCAACTGCTGCATCAATTTTAGCCACTATTTTTCCCACCAATAGGCTTGCCTCCTCACTGTTTGGTTGACCACATAATTCATTTGCAACCAAACATCAAACCTATCAATGTCAGGCCCTACCGGTACCCACAGTTTCAAAAGACTAAGATGGAAAAATTAATTTGTGAGATGTTTGACCAAGGAATTATTCGCCCCAGTCAGAGCCCCTTTTCATCCCCGGTGCTTTTGGTATACAAGAAAGATGGGACTTATCGTTTCTGTGTTGATTATCAAGATTTGAACGCAACCACAGTAAAGGACAAGTTTCCTATCCTGACTATTGATGAGCTCCTTGATGAATTAGGAGGTGCCACAATTTTCTCCAAATTAGATCTCAGGGCTGGTTACTATCAAACATTGGATGCACCATTAGATATATACAAAACAACCTGCACACATGAGGCCATTTAAATTTCTTGTGATGCCTTTTGGGTTAACCACACCTTCAACATTCCTAGCAGCTATGAATCAATTGTTCCCTACTGTTAAATTCGTCATTTCTCTGGGCTCTCTTGATCACATATTGGTTTATAGTGCATCCATCAATGACCATATACACTACACGCGAGCAAATTTTATTATGTCTACTAAAGAGTTACTATGTCAAACTCCTAAGTGCCACTTTCTTTTGACGATAACCATTGAGTATCTTGGCCATATTGTCACTCATTTTAGTGTTCAGGCTGATCACGCTAGGCTTAATGTTATGGTACAATGGAAGACCCCGAAGTCCCCAAAGCAGCTTCGTGGTTTCCTTGGTCTCATTGGCCATTATCGGAGATTCATTAAAGGTTATGCATCTATTGCTGCTCCATTAACCGACTTACTTTGTAAGGATGCTTTTATTTGGACTCCAAGAGCCGAATCTTCTTTTCAACAACTTAAACAGGACATGGTTAATGCCCGGTACTTTGCTTGCCCAATTTTGACTAGGATTTTATATTGAGACTGGATGCATCCAATGTGGGCACAAGTGCCATGTTGATGCAAATGGACATCCCTTGTCTTATTTTAGCCAAGCTGTGTCCAAGAATGCAGTCCGCTTCTACCTACATTAAGGAGTTAAGGCAATTGTTGAAGCTTACTACAAGTGGAGGCAATATTTATTGGGTCGTTTTTATCATTCAAAATTTATCAGCACAACATTAAAGGTAATTCACTATTAATACTCAGTTATCCAAATTCCAGATCAACAAAAATATGTTTGCAAGTTGCTCCGGTATGATTTCAGAATTGAATACAAACCTAGAAAAACTAATCTAGTAGTAGATGCGCTGTCTCGGGTATACGAGGACACATGATACGGCTGCACATTCTCATACATGTTTATTGTTGGCTACCTACCCAATTTTGGAATTCTTGGACACACTCAGAGTAGAAAATGTCTCCCTCCCTGACTTAATCACACTTCATGATCAGCGGACTTGAGGTACTCTTCCCCGAAATAATTCCGTCATGAATGATGTCCTGTTTTTTCGAAACAGACATTATATCAGCCCACGATCTGTTCTCAAAAGCTCCTTACTACATGAGTTCCATGCCACCCTAGTTGTTAGTCATGCGGGTGTGAAAAAGACCCTGGTTCGCCTTGCTTCTCTTCTCTTTTGGCCTCGAATGAGACTTGATGTTGAAACCTTTGTTGCCTCTTGTGTTATATGCTAACAAACGAAGTACTCGACCCAGCCACCTGCGGGGCCATTGTAGCCTTTACCAACTCCATCATTAGTTTGGAATGAAGTAAATAATGACTTACTTGGGCTTCACCTTCTCACGGCCATACGTTATCCCGTCATCATCGATCGCTCCCCACCTCAGCCCATTTTGGCCCCTTACCCACGGATTTTACGTCTGCCCGCACTGCAACCCTATTTACCGAAATGATAATTAAACTCCATGGTTTCCCTTCCATCATCATTTCAGACCGTGATCTTATTTTTCTAAGCAATTTATGGAAAAAGTTGTTTGAACTCAGTAGCACAACACTTCGACATAGCTCAGCCTATCACCCTCAAACAGACAGGCAATCTGATGTGGTTAATAGAGGGTTGGAGCAATATTTACGAGCTTTCACACAAGAGAAACCAGCAACCAGGTTCAACCTTTTATGCTGGGTAGAATATAGTTACAACACTAGTTATCACAGTAGCATTAAAATGACGCCTTTTCAGGCTTTATATGTTCTGTTACCACCTACCATCCCTCCAAATATTCAGAGCTCAACTTCAATCCAAGCTCTCGAAGATTTATTACTTGAACGAGATCACCTCTTGTGCACACCGAAAGCCAATCTCCAACGAGCCCAACATCGAATGTAGTAGAACGCAAATGCCAAACGTCTGTAGGGGACAAAGTTTTGGTTTAGCTGGAACCTTATAGGCAATTGTTTGTGGTTCATCGTGTGCCTCATAAACTAGCTAAACGTTTCTATGGGCCCTTCACAGTTTTGGAAAGAGTTGGTGTTGTTGCATATAAGATTGATCTCCCATCAACTTCCCGCATTCATCCCCGGCCATCTCATCGAACCCCCTGCCTTTTCGCAGTGGCCGTGGATTGCTCGCCGCCTTTACCATTGCCCAATGAAACTATCCTCGACAAACCCCATCCTTCCAATGTTGTTTGTGCCACACGCACGATTCTACGCCATTACAAGCTAGAACACCAAATCCTTGTTCAATGGTCCTGGATGCTCCACCCGAGAATGCAACCCGGGACCCTTCCAAGCACTCCCGCAAGACTTTACCCTATAAACCCGCGAATTAAATTTCCCCTAAATACAAACGGAAATTTCGGGTCAAATCCGAATTTTTCTTGCGATTCAGATGACTAAACGACTTCCACCGCTGAAATCGCCTCACGAAATCTAAATACTTACGCTGAATTTCATCACCTAGACAAATGAATTTCATGTTTTTCGAGCACCGAGAGTAGCACGACACTTGGCATGAGATGAGCGCTACACGCGCCACGTATCGTTGTAAGATGAGTCAAACACGGGCCTGGGTGGGACTCCATGAGAGAGACATGTGGAAACATGTGAGCGGGTGAAAATCCACGGTGATGGATATGATAAAGACAGACCCATGGGCCTAATGGGAGCTTAACACTCTGAGAGACAATTGTTGACCCAAGAGTGACCCAACCGACTGGGGAGGAAAGAAGAAGAGAGAAAAAGAGGGAAAGAAGAGAGAGAGAAAGCGAGGGATTTTTGTGAGCTGGTAGTTCTCACTCTCTCTAGTTTTCTCGACGATCTGGCCCTTCCGAACCCTACGGCATTAGCAGGCAAGCCTGGTCCCCACCGCAAAGAGCCTACACGCAAGACGATGTTTGCGGGAGTTTAGACAACTCCGTGAGGTGTAGGTTTTCTCCTACTTGATTTATTATTTCACAAGAAATATTTTAATGGTTAAGGATGTTCTGGGACACCGAGCGGTCGCTCATTAGGTACAAAAACTCGACTAAGTGGCTAAACTTATATTTCGACAAATTCAAACTCGACCGCGGACCGTATGTGTTGCTTCAGGTGTCGATATGTTATTGCTATGCGCTGAATAACATGTTGTTTGTGTAAATTTTGTTAATATATGCATGCTGATATATTAACATGTATTGTATGGAAACGGCATAACGCATTTCATACGGAACGACACCTGAGAGCCAGTGCAAGTGCATGACATATCAGGAAAAAATACACTGGAGGGTGGGCCAAAGTTATTATCTGAAAGTAAGGTCCACTATTATATATGAGTCGGAGAGTTATCCACAAAATTAATTATCGGAGTGTGTCCACTATATATGTGTCGGAGGGTTGTCCACAAAGTAAACAAATAGATTTGTTTGGAAACAATTTTCATACATGGCACAAGCATGTGTGAGAGAGTCGATGAGGACTCGAGGCATGATCGTACGTAGACATTCGAAAGTAGAACTATGAATTCACTAATGTGTGTGTTCGCTTTAATGCATGAGCACTTAGGTGGTATAACCCAATGTAGGAAAATTCAACTAATGCGCACGCTTCACCTCGTCAGGATCCTCTTCGTGCACAGAGAGCTCAGAAGACGGCGCCACTAGAGGCCTTTTTGAGAAGAAAGCCGATATGTGGCTTTGATTATATAATTTGTAAACATGTATTAGAATGCTTTTAATTTTGGAGTATGTTTGTATAAGAGTGTAGTTAACTCTCAAACTATTGTAATATAATTGGTTATATTTCTTTGGGTGAGTATGGATGTATGGGCCCGACGTGGGCCATTTGTACTTATTTTGAGTCTCTCGGGCAGAGAGACACTCCATTTATAAGATTGGCGCATTCACCTACTATATATTCCACACGTTGACGGATTGTCAACTAGACTCTGTCATGCCACACAATATCAGCCTCGTGCTTATAAATACTCAGAGTTATGTTCTGATACAGAGTTATAACTTAGTGTCGTGAAGTTCAAAAGATATTAATGATCTTAGACTCGATGGGCACTGGTTAGGACTTCATGCATTCATCGTGGCATCTTATCGATTGTTGTGTGATTATGTGTCAGATATTGTGGTGATCAGGTGTTTGCAAATAGCATATAGAAAATGTTAATCATTATTGAGAAAATATAACCTTAGAGGTTTGAGGAGTCAGCGCGTAATAGTCCAAATAAGTGAAATTTTTTTCTAGACGCTCCAGCTGGATATAAAATGTGGATGTTTTGTGGAATTCTGAAGATTATTCCGCTTGCACAAGAAAAGTGTTGTAACAATCCCTGATTTGGTGAGTTTCAGGTTCCAAACCTTTGTAAAAATGATAATAAGGAATTTTTTTTCTATGGTCATAAAGTGGGGTGTAACATAAAGAAAATACACAGGGGACCAAACGGAAGGGCTATCGCCCACTCAGCCCGGTCTCGTACGCCAGCTTGGTGTCGCGACAGGTGGTGTAGCACGCATGTCGCAAGATACACAGAAGAGCTGACGACACGGAGTCTTCGCCGCTAGCCCGACACTGGGCTGCACGCGACATCTGCCGAGGCCGGGACCAGTCGGGTCCCGGGTCGCACATCATTTTCATGTCGCCAATCTAGTTCGGGCCTCGAGGGTGTCGCGGATGTGGCTTGATCGGCACGGGCTTCTCTACTATGGGTATGTTCAATGTCAAGGACACCATTTTCGGGGTCACGACAAGAGGGCTAGGTCAGCCGAGTCCATGATGACCGGACAGCTCGAGGCTCAGCAACTGTGCTTTGGCGAGGCACTGGCATTCTAAGGCTCAAACATACATTTAGCATCTTGACTTAGGTCAGTTCGAGTGGTGCCACTAATACTCGGGTGTCGCAACATGATTCCCTCTAGCCGCCTCGTACATTCTCCGTGTCACCAAGGCTTGGGGCCAACCAGCTCATGCACAATGCACTGGCGTGCCCAGCCGCTGCGCCGTTGTAAGCTGATCAGGCGCGGTCGTGGGCACAACACACACACCGAGCCAAGCGTGAGCAACAACCTACACTACAAGACCGCATACACGACCTAATCGTTGTAGCGCACCATGCCAAAATCGTTGATCACTACGGTAACACCGCTCATGGACACTATTCCTCGAGTCATTGTTCAAAAAAAAAAATTTGTGTGTATGACATATGGAATGTTTATCTGATACCTATGAATGCCTCTGACACGCAGATATGAAAAAAAAATTCAATTCATGAATGTCTCAGGCTGGCATTTACATACTTGGGAGATACTCATAAAAACTCAAACTTGTCACTCACGCAAGTAGACGGGCTAGTCGAGGCAGAGGACGAGAGGTCGTCCACCCAGGTGCCAGCCAGCACCACCTATTTTCGACGTCAAGCCTTTGCGAGCCTTCGTAGGTACGCAACTCGCATCATTGCGCAAAGCATGCATCCTCAGCCGGAGGACCGAGTGACCTTCGTGAGGTTTATGGCACACCATCCTCCATCATTCGGGAGGAGGGGGATCCGATGGTAGCCAATTACTTGGTTCCGGCAGTCGGTAGGGTTTCTGTGGCTACTGGATCACTTCCAATGCCACAAGGACCAGACTAGCTATGTTTAAGCTAGAGAGTGAACCCCGCATGCATGATCGCTGCGCCTCATGACCTGCACGAAGGATTCAGTGAGAGTCTGGCTTGAGCCTCATGGCAGTACGCCACCGCTAAACATGCAAAAGCCCAGGGTTCCTGGGAGTTTGCAAGGTGAACGATGAGACACATGGAGTAATGTACTAAGCTTAATGAAAGAACCGTTTGTTGGAGTGACTACGTGGCCACGTATACGGCCAAGGTCGTAAGATTCGAGAATGGCCAAAGTTGTCCATTCGAGGCAAGATCAGAAGACTTCGCCTACAAGATAGATTCTATGGCCTGGGACACCGACCATAGAGGCGAGATGGAGGACGATGGGCATTCGAGATGTGGGTGTCAGAGGCAAGAGGAAGGAGAGTCAGTCTTCTTTCAAGACGGTTAGTCGAGGGCTTCACCCAGGGTTCCAAGGCCGCCATCCAAGCAGGACAGAAGGTGGTCATAATAAAAGTAGACAGATGGTATGCTTCCACTGCTAACAACCCGGACATATGAGGAGGGATTGCCCCTAGAGATGTGGATCCTGTATTTTGGGACAACGCAGCTCTAGTCGGGCCAGGGGACAAGTGAGCCAAGATCGTCCTGTGGAGTCGCACGGCGCTCCCATTACACAGCAGCCCAGGGGCCAAATCACGGCGAGGCAAAGGACGCAGCCCACAGCAGGACGTCGGTGGGTTCAGGTGTGTCTACGCCGCATCGCACCACTGCCAGAGCCGCCAGACGCCCAATCATACAAAAATGTTTCTGCTGGTCTCGCTACGGGCAAGAGATATTTGATTATGGTGCACGTATACTTATCGTCAGACGGCTGTGATGTAGCCGGGCTTAGAGGTCAGACCTGAGGAGCCCTTAGAGCAGAGTTCTCTCCTAGGGACTAGACGAATAGATGATATGTCAAGATTGTAGAGCCAGAGATCTCTCGAGGATTCTACTCACAGCCGACCCGAGTACTGCGGACATGTCAAAGTTCGACGTCATCTCGGGAATGGATCACCAAGCATGTATTGTCATCATCAGCGAGCCGCAGAGGTTACCGCCACACTCAGGACGAACCGTGTTGAGCGCCGTGGGACAAACATGATGTTTTCCCAGACCGTATACGATTCCGTATGGCACCTGATAGTTAGTGGTTGGCTAACTCCGCCTTACCCCGGAGGACGAGGTGAGATTCCACTGATTCACTGAAAAGTAGCACGAGGATGTTTTCCGCATGAGCCTAGATTACCCGCAGAGGATGCAAACTTTGTGCTGAGTTACACTCAGACGCACCCATCTCGCGACCCCGCACAGATGGCACCGGCCGAGTCATAGGAACTCAGGTCCGATACGAGTTAATGCATATGACTTGGTTGTAATTTTGTTAATTTACACCACGTCCAGTTCTATTTGCAAAGAAGGAAAGATGGCACCCCTTCGCCATGTATTAACTATTTACGCTTGAATAGGTAACAATCAATAATTGCATCATCGCCAGAATTGATGACTTGTTTGGATCGGCTGAGAGGGAGGCGAGTCTACTCAAGAGCAATACTGATCAAGTACCATCAACCGAGGTTAGGAGGCGTATATCCTCCTAAGATAATGCCTGTGACGCAGCAAGTACGGGCACTTCTGGTTTACAAGGATGCCCTCTGGGACGCATGAACGCACTAACAACATTTACGATCTCATGCATAGGTGTTCCAAACCCTATCTAGATCAATTTTTCGTAGTCTTGCGGGATGACATTTGATCTACTCCCGCCCCGAAAGGGAGCATGTTATCATTTGGAGGATCGTACCACAAGCAGTTAAGAAACCATCAATCAGACACTAAGTTCGCAAGTGCGAGTTTTGGCTTACTCGAGGTGAGATTCTGTGGCAATGTGAGTGCCTTTCCACTTTTGTGTGACAAGAGACCCGAGAAGGTCGAGGCCGTGATGAGCTGAGAGACCAAGTCATTCTCGAGATACGTAGTTTCGATCGTCAGTACCATAGAGGGTTCATCGAGGATTTCTTACTAGCAAAGACCTATGACGAACCGACTCCAAAAGGAGATCAAGTTCAGTAAATGACCGTGCGAGAAGGCATTCTAGAGTTAAAGAGGAGGCTTACTTTAAATTTCCTATTTTGATAATTCCAAAGGGGACAAAGGTACACAAAGGTAGCGTGATGCCTGAGGCCTGACCGGTGTGTTTTGATGCACTCCAGAGGGTAGCTTATGGTTCCCACCGCCTGAATAATCATGAGAAGAATTACCCACACACCTACATGGAGTCAAGTAAAATGTAGTCTTCGCCTTGAAGATTTGGACCCACTATTTGTATGGCGACCAGTTTGAGATGTACTGCACCATAAAGTCGGGCATATTTCACGCAAATGAGACCTACACATGGCGCAACGCAGATGGATGTGAGTTCCTAGAGGATTATGACTTCACTTTGCATTACCATCCAAGTATAAATGTGGTCACATGCACTCAAATGAAGTCACGAGGAGTATTGCTAGTATATTCCCGAGAGTATGTATGCTCGCAGACTGTGGGATAGTTCACATACATGTAGAGCGTGCTCGGGTGGTACATTGAGGAGTTTATAGCTACAACCGCCATATTGAGCAGAGGATTGAACCTGTGGACATGACGCAGAGATAGTGTCCATCGCGGACCCGATACAAATAGTACAAGTGATTTAGGACTGACCATCCACACAGATGGTGGTTTTGATATAAGAGGATGAGTAAAGAGTTCCCTGTCACTGACTCTAAGATAGGAGATTCTCAGGGAGTTCCACTGTTCCCAATTTGTCAGGCATCCAACAGAATGGCATTTATCACGATTCGAAGCCACAAGATTACTGAACTGGACGAAGAGACACGTGTGACTTTTGTTCGACATGTCTCACGTGTTAGCATGTTAAGGTTGAGCACCAGAAGCCAACAGGGCTACTCCAGTCATTGGAGGTAACGAGTGGAAGTGGGAGCACGTCACGATGGATTTTATGATCCACTTACCACGGACACCGCAAGGACATGACGTGGTATGGGTAATAGTGGACCGGCTCACGAAGTCGGCACATTTTTTAGTCATGTGGATGACCCTCACACTGGAGAGATTCTGTCAATTATATATCCGAGAGATCATCCGGCTACATGGAGTGCCAGCATCTATTGTGTCGGATAGAGACCGAGGTTTACGGCGCACTTTTGGAAGAGTTTCCAAAAGGCTATGGGAACGCGATTGATGATGAACACCGTCTTCCACCACGTGACATTGCATGGTCAGTCTGATACCCACCATACAGTTTTAGAGGACGTGGCCGCAAGCACAGTGCCCTGGATCATAAGGGTAGTTTTGCAAAGAGCACTCGCTCTCGTGTAGTTCCCGCCTACAACAATAGTTATCGCAGTATACAAATGGCACCCTATGAGGCGCTTATATTTGAGGCCGCGCATCATCGATTGGCCGACAAAGGTGGGAGAAAGTTCCATCACTCGGTCCCGGGATCCGATTAGGAGACACCCCTCCGAAGTGAGCTTGATACGACAGCCTCTCATGGCCTCGCAGCCACCGTAAGAGCCACGCTGACATACGACAGTCAACTCAGAGTTTGAGGTTGGCATCACATCTCTCAGCTGCGATGCCCAAGAGATGAGGATCGCCCGATTGCCGAGGAAACAATGGCCAAGGTTCATCAGCCCTTCGAGATACTCGAGAGGGTGGGCACAGTAGCGTACCGATTAGTTTTACCACCCAGCATGTCAGGTGTCCATGAGGTGTTCATCGCTCCTATGCTTCTGAGGTACACTCGACCGGCTCACATGTGTTGATTGAGAGAAATTAGCGCTGATTACGTATTGAGACCTTCTCGAGGCGTGATCGGGGTTTTGCGACCCAGAACCACGGTAGCCAGTGTTAGCAAACGTGGAGTAGATGAAGCGGCGTGGGAGTGCGAGGACATGTCTGAGCCACCTATCCCTTCTTGTTTAGGTGAGTCGTGGTTTAGTAGTTTATTGAATGACTAGTTTACATACGCTGACATAGTGCACGTTGCATATGCATGAGTTGATGTGATTGCGTGGAGCCCGAGACGAAATTCTTTTAAGGGGAAAGAATGTAAAAGCAGAAGTGAGTGCAAAAATGAAGTAAAGGAAATTCCGGTCAAAATCCGGAATTTTTACAGATACCGGATGGCGAAATGAGCTTACATCGTTGAAATCGTCTGTAATCCCCAATTTCTGGGTGTTGATGATTAAATTTCACATTTTTGAGGGCATAAAGTAGTCACGGGGCAGCTTGGCATGAGATGAGTGAGCTCTGATGTCATGTGTCAAGTGTAGATAGTGAACATGTAGGTTCCATTAGGGCTTCCCATAAGAGACATGTGCGACAATGTGAGTGGGTGAAAGAATTAAGTGGTAGATGGATAAAGTAAGGAGCGATGGGAGCTGACACTTGGCCAGTAAGAGAACACCAGTTGACTAAAAAATATTGGCCGAGTTTGGGAGGGAGAAAGAAAGAAGAGAGAAAAGAGGAAGAAAGAGAGAAAATGAGGACTTTTAGGTGAGAAGCTCTGAAACTTCTCTCCACGGATTTTTCAGATGATCGGTCCTTAGTCCGGCGAGATAAGAGGCAAAGTTGGTTCCCAACTATAAAATTTGCAGCGTGGGTATGTCGATATTGTGGAGTTTCGATAACTCGGGAGGTGAGGTTTTCTCTACTTGATTTATTTTCTTGAAGCTAGTTTAATGGTTAGGGATGTTCGGGGGCACGAGTGGTCATTCATTCGGTGCTAAAACTTGGACTGAGTGGCGAAATCCCTAGAATGGTTTTGGACAGTCCCGAAACTGACCGTGGACTGTATGTGTTGCTTGTGTGTTGATATGTTATTGCTATGTTGAATAACATGTTGTTGTGTGTAAATTTTGTTAATATATGCATGTTTGATATATTAACATGTATTGTATGTAAATAAGCATGTCATTTCGTATCTTTGAGAGACGGAGAATCTTGGAATGTAAGTGCGTGACATATTTTGGAAAACAAATAAATCGGAGGGTGGGCGAAGTTATTTATCGGATGTGTTCTCTGATATATATGAGTAGGAGGGTTGTCCCAAAAAATTAATTATAGTGTGTCCCTACAGCTATATATCGTGGAGGGTTGTCCGCTTAAAGTAAACAAATAGATTTGTTTGGAAACAATTTTCATACATGTAACTGGCATGTGAGAAGAGTCGGTGAGGACTTCGAGGCATGAGATTAGTAGCATGTAAACATTAAATTAGGAATCATGATTCATGAATGTGTGTGTTTACCATTGCATGGCCTTAGGTGGGGAATAACCGTGTAGGAGAATTATTCTTGGGCATTTCTCCGCCCGTCGTGGGATCCACCAGGTATAAGGAGTATTCGGGAAGGTGACTTCACATACCGGCGGGCGTCTGTGGGCTCATGAAATCACCGTAGTTCTGCTCCCAACATTGAAATCCTGTGAAGCGGCCGTATTGCCTTAAACCTCTATAAAAATTTTTCTTTATTTTCAAACATTAGGTTGGAAAAATCTTAGCGTGAACGTGACATGGCGTTTGTATGAGTCTAGTCGAATCACGTATCGATTCAATTTACTTATGTCAAAATATGGCAACTTGACATACTGACATTCTCACAAAGCTCTTTATCAATAAATACTTTGTATGTTCGCTTTGCTCTACAATTCAAAAGTATGTTCAAAGTCTTTTCCTTACATAATGTTCTTAATTCTGACACTTGTCTGATGTCAAGACAACTATTGTGCTCCGGCGTCTTAGTACTGTGCACGGAAAATAGTTTTAAAATCTGAAAATAATGAAATTGCTTGAGCTCGGAGTGAGTGTATGCTTTTATAACTTGATTTTTCACTAGGAAAACATTTAAAAAATGTAAAACTCTCTTTTACTTTTCGTATTTCGAGAAAGAACTTCTTTGCTTCTTTGCTGGAGTTTAAAGCTTTTCTTTGCTTTAACTTTTGTCTTCTTGCTTTGTTTTGACTTCTTTAAAGGCTTGTAAAAGCCTCTTATTTGCTGGCTTTGACTTAGAAGTTTATAAAGCTTACTCATAATTTTTCTTTGGCAGCATTTGTATAAATGCCTTGGTTTGGCAAAGCTTCCAGCGGCGCTTTCTTTGCAAAGTTTTAGCTTTTAATAAAAGCGAACTGGGGCTCGACGCGTCTTTGAAAACAAAATCCCGCGAGGGCTTGGCTCAGCGGTCGTTTTGGAAATCTCAATGGGCAGAACCAGCGGTTTGCTTTAAACTTCTCGGAAGCACAGGCGAGGAACGATGGTTGATTTTTTCCCAGCAGCGTATAAGTGGCATAAAAGCGTCAGCGTGGGCTGGCCCACTCAACTTCTACTTTCTTGCTCAAGTGAACGCGGGAGCACGTGCCCCGACGTCGCGGATGAATGACGCTGTCGTCGCTTTTTAAGATGAATATGGTGGAGGTGACCTGCGTGTCGTAAGTCATATACTTAGTTAGAGTTCCATCTCTGGCACGTATGCAATCTAGCTAGCACTTAAGGCCTTGTTTTCGCAAATTTTCTTTTTCAGCTTTTAACTGCTTCTTCTTTGAAATATGGTTTCTGATTTAAAGCAGTTTCGGCACAACACTAAACTTTGAAAAAAAATGGTTTCAAACATTGGCCGTTTCTTTAACTATTTGAAAAATGGTTTAATTACCATTGAAACCGTTTGCTTGCCTATTATTTATGGTTTTAGGTTTAAAACCCGATGCTTGCTTTCACTTATGGTTTAAATCAGAAAGCGGGTACTTACTTGCCTCAATTATGGCTTAAATCAAAACCATTTTCTTGCTTTCAGTGGCTTAAATCAAACCATTTGCCTTTTCAACTACATGTATGATTGGATGCATCGAACCATTGCCTTTTAACTCTGTTAACACAACTAACTTGAAAATAGTTTGCAAATCAAAACAAAAATACCCGGTACCAAGCTTGATTTATATTAATAATAATATCTGGCTGGTATTTGGAAAATGAGTTTAGAGCAGCTGCTGCTCACTGGCGATAAACTTGAGAGCGCGGTCGCCTTGCTCCCGTGTACGCAACACAACTGACGAATAGGGCGACAAAAGTGTCAGCATGGCAACGTGCTACGAAACTTTGATCGCGCTCTTTATCTTCTTTTAAAGGCCCCAGGTCTTTAAGGGTTCTGTCGGCTTGGAATCAGCCTGGTCGAATGGCAAAAGAAACTCAAGTTACGTCGAAACAACCGAGACTACTCTATGTCAGGCGATGCGAATTTTTCTTCTTGCTGTGGCCACACTTTAGTGAATTTTAGGCAGCAGGATCCAGAATTTGACAATTCCTTCTCTTTAAGTTTGGTTCTGCGCCCGAAAATTACATTTTACGTAGCTGAATCGTTCGAATCGGATAAGAAATGAGAGATTCTGGCGCCATTGAGAGGGGAAATCTGGCGGTCGAACAGGAAAACCGAGGCAGGGTGTCTGGGTACAACCTTAAGTGTCTGGGGTACACTTTTGCTACAGTGGGGTGTCTTGGAACACTACTGTTCTGTACCCGGTACGCAGCCATATTTGCCGAATTTTGTTGTTATTTTCGCTTTTACGATGCCAATTCCTTTCATACGACTTCTATAATTCATAATACCTCGAAAACCCGACTTAGAATTCATCTAAAACAATTCCTGACAACGAAATTGGTCATGGAACCTCAATATAATCTTAGGTGGAAATTCGAAGAACTGTACAAGTCATAAATTAACGAAACGCGTAATTTTGATGATTAAAGTACTACTTTACGGTGGGTTTACTCTCACAACCCCAACAATTGAGGTTTTGTAACCGCTCTTTGCGCAAACGCAGGCAAAGGAAGGCTTGTCTGTGAAGTGTGGCTAAGCACTGAAACGTAGACATTTGATTCAAGACAAACATACCTTGATCTTTGGGTGCTTCTTCTCATGCTCCTTCTTCTTCCTCTTCTTTCTCTCTTCTGTCGTGAACCTAGCCTTTGGGACTGGAAATGGTGGTTTGTCTCATTTCCTCCTTTACAACCCATTTTGACTTAATTATAAGTTAGTCCTCAACTCTTTAATATTACAATTGTAACTTATGCTATTTCTATTGAGGCCCATCTCTAATTTAATTATGACTTACATGTCTTTTGCTCCAGTAACTGATTATGCCTTAGCTCATACAAAATTTCCGGTTTTAAAATTCATCATTTCATATTTTAGTCTCGAATATTCAGTGTGACACTTGGTACTCTTATACACCCCTACAGTGTCATGTCTTGTAGACTACCGGGACGGGGTGTTATAAAACTGGCCTTTCAGTGAAACATTTTGAAGAAAGCCGACATGTGGCTTTGATTATATATTTTGTAAAACATGTATTAGAATGTTTAATTTTGATATTTGTTTGTATAAGAGTGTAGTTAACTCTTGAAACTATTGTAATATAGTTGGTTATATTTTGGTGAGTGTGAATGTATGGGCCCGACTTGGCCATTTTTACTTATGTTTGAGTCTCGGGTAGAGAGACACTCATTTTGTGGCATTAAGGCACTCAATGGCTACATGTATTCTGCGCGTTGATGGATTATCAACGAACCCCCGGGTTTGGTGCGTCACATACCTAGATTATCACCTAGAGGACAAGGTGGTTTTTCAAGAGCAGGAGAATGATACCCTTACCTATTGTCTTAACCTAGCGCAATCGAGGCCGGGCCCGAAATGCGAGAAGATCCGGACCCGGCTCTAGATGACAATTTGAGAATCCACTCGGGTTACAAAGCCACTGTTTGGATGAAGATTACCTGAAATTAAGTAAATTGTTTTTTTTTTTTTTACTAAAATTGTAAGTAGCCTTTGAGTGCGATTTTGGTTTTAGATTGAAACTATTTCTCCACCGGTTTATGTCTTGAAAGGCATTCATAACAGATAAGATATTCCATTTTCTCTATCTTGATTCTCTTCCACTAATTTTCTTCTCTCTGGAGTAAGCACTCACTCGAAGGGTGCCAAACCACTGCCTACAGTTTTTTTCTGCAGATTGTATCAGGTTGATTAACATTTAAACTAAATCCTTTTGTGGAAGTCTAATAGGCGACACAATGGTCTTCAATATATCTTTTTTACCAAAAAGAGGCGATATAACCCCTTGATGATGAATGAGAATAATAGATTTATTTCTGTTTAAATGATAAGAAAATGGTTAGAAAGGGAAGAACTGAGTATTTTAAAACAGCCACAATCTGCCAAAGATTCAAATATATGCCTTAGCTTTCTTTTAGGAGGTAAAGAACAATTCACTGACAAATAATTTAGACATGTTGAATCCATATGCCATTTTTCTTTGATTTGTAATCTTTCAACCCCTCCTCCTTTTTCCCATACCCATAAACCTAACCCAACCCAACCCTTTACACTCATTTCTTCTATGTCTACCACCCGCTAAAAAATAGAAAGGCCAATTGTGTTAGATTCTAGCCACTTCTGAGAGATATTATGATAATGAGAAATAACAATACCCCACCGTATGGAAAATAACTCTTCGTATAAAAAAAAAAAATCCATTCCTTTCATAAGTTGTGACAACTACCTATAAAGATTTGTTTCAACAAACTATTTTGTTGAAAATACCTATATAAAACATTAAATATCATATTTCATTACCTAAATTGTCCTTTTGATCAGGAATCTCAGGAAATGTAGAATCATAGGATCATATGGGCTACTTCTGACCTTATCAACACATCATGTCGAATATTAATTATAATATTGCATATTAACATATGGATTTTAAAAGCCAATGGTTGATTTTACCTTTTAAAAATTAGAGACTACAAAATTTCCATGGTAATTACTTAGAAAGTTCAAGAATAATTAATAAGAACTAAGCAAATTGTTAACTCCATCAGAATTCATGAAGCACTATAAGCCTAATTTTTCTTTACAACATTTATATAATTGTCATATGTAAATGGATTCGCCAACGACAGAAACTGGCCGAATGGATGTTACTATATCAAACAAGCCATCTAAATTATTCCGTATGTGTAATCCAATGCTAACATTAACTCAACAAATCAGCACACATAATAAACACATGTTACTTGTTGTCTTCTTAATGTACTTCGAGCATCGAAAGCACGGAAACATTATGGTATACATTCATGCTCATGGAATAGTTTTGTTATCTTGGTCAAACAATAGCCAGTCAAAGTAGTAACAAAATTTGAAGGGAAATGTAATAGCATATTATATTTTCTTTTTGCTCAAGGAACATATATGACAACCCTAGTTTTCGTGATGGTGTCTAAATCAGTTGATTTGATGTCTAAGGCACCGAAAATTTTCATACCAAATGTTTTTATTAATATGTAATTTTAATACAATGTAATGTAGTCAAAGAGATCCCTAACTAAATGCTCTTCCATAACGTGAATGGGAATTTTAGGTTGTTACAATGGTACATCATCAAGTTAACAAAAAGTAAGCATAAACGAGAAGGCCGTGTCACCTTTTTTTATACAATCGATGATCAATGAAGGCCATGCATGGTGGCCTAAGATTAGTACTCCCATCAAATTTGTCAAATTCAACCTCTCAAGGTCCTCCTTGTCCAAATTTGAAATCACTATACACAGCTTGTTTCCTCAGGTAATCCTCCTCGATCTCTTCTCGTAATGAAAAAGCCAAAAGGGTGTTGTTACCATTGGAACAAAGGTCAAAATCGACCACTGAGACACTTCAAGAACAAGAGTCAATAACATCTTCAGATCAAACCGTTAAATTTTCCAAGTAAGAACACCATTCGGGAGCGCACTCCGTAGCTGGTATGAAGTATGAAGGTATTCGCTACCATCCAAAGCCAGCAACATTAAGCCATCTATCATCAACATCTATCATTTATTGTTCCGCTTGGTTCAATGTCAGGGTCCTCCCATCCCCTCGAGAACAACCAATGCCAATGAAAGATCAAAACATATGTAAACTATAGAGGAAGAAAGATATAAATATATATAACACATTTGATTAAACACATTAAATTCCCCAGAAGGTCATGAATAAAATAAATTAGAATTCAAATAAATGGCTATAAAGCAATCAATGTTATCAATAAACTATAAAGGAAGAAAGATACAAATATAAATAGTATTTAATTTGAATATATCTAAATTGTAGTCATGAATGAAAGAAATTAGAATCGAGATAAAGCAATCGAGGTAAAATCAAAGTCCAGCTTGTCGAACGTTCATGCTGTGGATTCTTTTAATTCCTTCATCCATCAAAAGGCACATTCGATCCGCTTGTGAAGACCCGAGAAAACCCAATTTTCTAAAAATGGCAAAATGGTCATTTCAAATGCAAAATTTTCGGTAGATCTCGACACAAAATGGACTTCATCGTTGTAATCATCTCAATCAGCTACCACGTCGACTTCACAAATTCGAGATACGTAATTTCCAGATCGCTGAGGCACGAGTACGGAAGTCAGAAAACGACATGTGACGTGACAAAAGTCACCCACTACATATACTCATGTGAAACATGTTGCGAGAGTAGAGATATGATGGAAATGAACGGCCTAGATAGTGTCAAGTGTCAAAAATCAAGAAAATGGAACACATTGGGAATTTTTGGAAAAGAATAAATGATAATAAGACAAAAGAACCATTTGAAAAGGAGAAATCGTGTAGTAGCTCTGTTCACCCATTTTTAGAGAGGAGTGACTTCTCTAGGATTCCAGCCATTCGACCATCTGCCCTCACGGCTGCAAGAAGGGGAAAGTTGTTCTATGCTGAGGCCTACGCTGGCACCACTTGGTGGAGTCTCGACAACCCAAGAGGTACTGGGATCTTCCTACTTGTGTTAATCTTGTTTGCTTATATAAATGGTTATGAATGTTCGAGGTTTGTTTTATCGTGAACCTCGGTCTCAAAAGCTTTGAACCGAGTGGAGAAAATTATATGCTAAACTTAATAAGTGTCAGCTTGCTCGATGTCAATTGGGGACACATAGTTTCATAGGTCTCATGGATCTGCTAGAAGGTCGAAGAGTACCGACCGGAAACCTCCTACGAGTGTTGGCGTAGATAAGGAGTTTTCAGGCTCAAGGTGGTATTACCGTAAGTCTGCTGAGGATTCTCGAAGATAAATGCACCTCGTGACTAAACCGACGAGGAAAGAGGAACCGTTTATGGTCGAGGCTTGTCGCCAGAGTTTCATGAACCGAAAAGGAGATCGACCTCACCAAGACATTTACACTCCATCAGTATGTGATTGGCTTTCAGTTGTATTAGATGCCTCTGTGCAAGGCCTAGTTAAAGTAATAATGCATAATGACAAGGTGATTGCATATGCTTCAGGCAATTGAAGAAGCACGAACAAAATTATCCTATACACCGACCTTGAGCTAGCAAATTAGTATTTGCTCTCATGGATATGGAGGCATTACTTATATGGAGGCCCGTAGATTTTTACGATCATAAGATTACAAAGATTCAAGCACGTGAAAAGGAACTAAACACGACAGAGGAGATGGATTGAACTCGATCAAGGATTGCGAATAAACATCAACATCATCCTCCGAAAGGCTAACGGGTAGCAGATGCTCTTAGTAGAAGACACATGAGTTCCCTATCGCACTTCGAGGGTCGTGTGCATCTTCCCTCAACTCACAGAATCGAGGTCCCAGGATGTGAGATTTGTGAACCCATGCATTCCTAGAGCACCGTTAGCCACATCTCACAAAATTTTGTATTGATAGACAGGATTGTAGATTTCAGATTCAAAACCACGTATAGCGAAGCCGAGAGGCAAATCCAGAGTCCGGGCAACGAGGATTTGGTCATCAGAGAAGATTGCATCAGTGGTCATGGACAAAGGTTATGTGTACCGGATGTAGGTGATGTGAGGAGAGAGATTGCGGAGGAAGCCCATCTCCGCGCGCTTATGCTATGCATCCTGAAGGACAAAGATATCACCCAGCTGAACACTACCGGTGAAGGGCATGAAGGGATATTGCGAGTTCGTCTCCGTGATGTCCTCACATGTCACAGGAGTCGTAACATCGGTTTCAGTGTGACTATTACGCCTACTCCGATCCCTCATGAAATGGAAGAGAATCACTATGGATTTCAGGGTAGGACTTCCACGCCGCGAGTGGCTGATATGATATGGTGATTGCAGACGCATCGACAATCAGCCCATTTTCCCATCGTGAATAGTAGATTCATCGATAAGTCGCCCACCATAATGCTAGAGAAATTATCAAACCGCATGGTACACCAGTCATCACGTTTGCTGTGAGATCCTGCAGTTTACCCCTAATGCATTTTGGCCCGGCCATAATGCCTTGGCACTAAACTCCATTTCAAGATTTAGCTTTTCATCCACGCACGGATAGCCAACTGAGGACTATACAGATTTCTTAGAGGATACAAGCTAGTGGCATGTTATGCAGCTGTAGGAGTCGACAATCGATCTACTCTTGATGGAGTTTCACAATACGCGCATCTCGATCAAGATATGGCCCCTTATGAGGCTCTTATGGACGGAAATGTCAACTCCACCATGGGATTCCAGGTGTAGGTGAAAGGAAATTATAGGTCTGAAATCGTTCGCGATTCTGTGATAAGATCAAAGCTATAAGGATAGACCGAAAATCGCACAAGACCGATTAGTGCTATGCGGATAATCGCCGAGGGACTGTAGAGTTCGAGGTAGGGGATATGGTATTGGGAGGATTTCCCATGGAAGGGCAAAGATCAAGATTCGGGAAACGTGGAAAGCCGAAAGTCCACAATTATATCACTACACATGATCAGCTGACTGGAGAGGTGGCATATCGATCGAGCTGCCATCCGATCCGACAAAGATTCATGATGTTTTCTTATTTCTATGCTCCACAAGTATATACCAGACCCCGCCTACATATTGACAGAAAGAAATCCGTTGAAAATACAGAGAATTTGACATACGAAAAGGAACTAAGTGCATCCTCGAATCGTAGAGAGTACAAGTTCCCCGCGCAACAAGACTATGTTCCACGGCAGGTATTATGACTGTGTCATACAAGATGAAGCTACATGGGTTACATGAGGAGCAAAAATGAAGAGGCATTATCCCCATCTCTTTGATTCAAGACGAATGTTTTAATTTATGATCAAATTTTTTATATGAGGAGAGTCAGAATGTTCGAAATATACCCTAAAGCTTGATCTAGTAGGTATATTAAAAGTTAAAAATGAATTTTCGAACTAAACGAAACTTAATTATTGTTAGAGACAAGGGTAAAGTGGTCATTTACCACTTTAGGGACATAAAAGGTACAAAACAATAAGGTTATATGCTATTATGGAATAAGAGAAAAATGGGATGCCAAAATAGAAATTTAATAAATCATGCAATTAATAGAAGATGGAGGACCAAAAGGTAAATAAAATAAAGTTAAATTATTAAAAGGGAGGGAGACAAAAATAATCATTTTAATCTGCAAGAGAGCCAATGGCTTCAAAGCATGGTTAGAAAATATATATAAGTTAAGATAAGAAGAGGAAGGAGAAGAAGGAGAAGAACAAAGTATGTTTTTTTATGAATCATGTCTTTTGATGTCTAGGGTTTTGTATGGATCTGGGTTTAAACTGCAAGAATTGAGTTAGGGTTTAGAACAAATCCCTAACAACTCCTTGTGTTTAATATGGTATGGTTAGGAAACCGATATAAGAGTTGTTCGGAAACAATTCAGAAAGGTTTTTGGAAGACACATGTAATGAAAGATGAATTGAGTAAAATAGAGATGAAAGTAAGATGAAATGAAATGGTTTTGAAGTGTATATGGACTATAGAGTTGAATCTGATGGAAATATATGGAAAAATGGAAGAAACACATTCCGAAAAAATTCAAGGACTGCCTCGTGCAGAAATACTGTTCTATTTGGACTAGTGTTTGTATTTTGGCCATAACTTGCCTATTTCTGATCCGATTATGATTCAAGTTTCTGTTAAAATAGACTTCAAGGAGAACCAAACATACAGAAATAGGCATTATCGACTCGATCTATATTCAAAATTCACTCAAAGTAGGCCATGTTCAAGCCTAATTTCGTTCGCTTTGAACATAGATTACCGTTGTTTTGATGTAAAGTGAGTTTGAGTGTCTGACGGGTGATTCCAATTGAGAAAAACCTCAGCACCTTAGTTTTAAAAAGAGTATAAAGAACCAAGATAAATATGGAGTCAAGACATGGGAAAATGGGCATGTCAAACAAATTGAGTGAAAAATTCCAGAATGACTAGTTTGGCATGAAAATGCCATAACTTGAATTTGGAAGAGTCAATTGGAATGATTCCAATTTCTAAGTAAAGTAGATTCATAGAGGAACGAGAAAAGGATTTGAATTGAGGGCATTAAGGTCATTTTGTAAAGAAAAAGGTAATTTGGTCATTTCCTTGATTATGTATTTTTTTTTAAGTATGGTTAAATGGGATTTAAGTGAATGTGATGTGGTTGGGTGAAAATGAATGTGTATGGTGGATTAAATGGAAGTTATGGTTAATGGTTAGTTGTGGTTTTTCTTGAAAAATGTGAAAAGGACTATCTGACGGGGAAGGTGAATTGATCGAAGCAAGCGATTGGAGCTGAATCTTTGAGTAAACTAATATTTTGAAAATTGAGTTTTAAAGGTAAATGATTTTAATGTGAAAAAGGAAAAGATTAATATAAATGTTTATATATGGATATCCATAAGAATGTAGTAAATGTATAAATGTTACTTATTTAAATATATGTATTTATATTAAATGTTTATATATGTATGCATATGTTAAGGCATTATGGAAGCTTAAAATGTGTAAAGAAATTTCCATATGTATATTTGCATATATATGTAATATCCCGAAATATACCCTAGCAAATTCTAGACTTGTTTAGTATATTAAAAGCTAAATGGAAATTTTAGGAAATAAAACGAGACCCTAATTAATTCGAGAGCCAAGGGTAAAGTGGTAATTTACCACTTGAGACCCAAAGGTAATGAAAAGCCAAAGATAGACAAAATATAAATTTAAAGGTTATGATTCCATGCAATTAGAGCAAAGATGAAATAGAAATAAGAGAGAAATGGGGGGCTTAAGTGCAAAAATGAGAAAAGTGTTGAAAAATGGGTTTTTGATGGCCAAACAAGGCCTAAGAAAAACATGGAATTTAAAGGCCAAATTGGTCTCCAATTTGGGGGAGAGCTCAAAAACGGATGGGAGAAGGAGATGAGAAGAGGAAGAGGAAGAAGAAGAGGAGAAGAAAAAGGAGGGATCAAGTCCAAAAAGGTATGGAACTATATGGTTTTGTATGGAATTTTAAAGCTTGTTGTGGTTAATAGCTTATCTCCCAAGCTAGGGTTTTGAAAGAATGGTATCCAAACCTTGGATTCTTGAAAATAGGTTGATAAACCCCATGGTACAAGATAATCATAGAATTCCCTTTAGATTGATTCATGGTTAAATGTCATAATTGAGCTAGGTTTAGATTAAACCCTAACAAATCTTTGAGACTTGAATATGGGTTGTGACCATTAGAGTTGTGTTGGGGAAATCTATAAAGATTTGTGAAGAAATATATGTAATTGAAAGAGGATTTGAGTAGAAAAGGATTATAAGATGAATTTGAAGGATCTTGAAGTGATTATGAGGTATAGAGCTGTGACGTATTGAAACATATGGAAAAAGGTGAGAAAACACCTTAGCATTCTGGTAGTTGCGCCAATGGTAGAACTTAAGTTCTACTCGGAGGTCCTGTTAATGGTCATCATTTTTGGCCAAGTTCTACCTGCAGAAGGTTCTACCGAGAACTTGTCTGGTTTCCCCAGCTTCTAATTCAGTTTTGCATTTTGGCCATAACTTGCTCATTTCTTTATCCGATTTGAGTGGGATTCAAGTGGCTACGTAAAATAGAGACTTCAAGGAGAACAAAACATATTTAATAAGTATCTCCAAATTCTGACTCTAGATAGCCCAAAAATTCACTCAAAGTGGGGCCATGTGCAAGCCACATTCTGGTTCCAGCTTTGAGCATAGAGTAGTCCGGGTTGTTTCGAACGTAATCCCGAGCCCAAAGATCCGACCGCGATTCCAGTCGAATGTAACCCTTAGCACCTTAGCTTTAAATAAGTACAAGGACTTAGTGTCAAAATATGAAGTTAAGACCCAGGAAAAATGGGTATTCCAATCAGTCCCTAGAAAAATCGGTAAAATGACTAGTTGGCATGAAAATGCCATAACTTTAGTTTGGATGATCCGATTGGATTGATTCCAATTCCTAAGTAAACTAGATTCATAAAGGAATGAGAATATATAAAATGTGAGGTGTGATCTCATAGGACATCATACTTCATAGTATATGAAGCGCTATATGTAATGTACCATAAACAATAAAATATAGAAAATGCAATATGTATAGATATGTTCATAAACATGAATACGATATTAATATAGGATATGTCATAAGATATGATAAGGTGATAAGTCATAAGATACGATAAGATACGATAGACATGTCATAAGATACGAGGTCTAAAGTATTAATTAATGAAAGGCACATATGAATATAAGATTATATGTTATGAACATATGATTGTCATACATAAACGAATAGATGAAACATGATAGAAATATAGAAAGTATATGAATAGATAAAGACATGACAGGAATATGTAAATGATAGGAATATATGATAGACATACTGAAATGAATAAGAGGAAACATGCTAGGAACACATGATAAGAAAGGCATAAATGATAAGAACGATAGAGATAAGCAAAAGATGACAAAGCATAAGAATAAGTACAAGTACAGGAATAGCTAAATCAGGATATGAAACGCATAAAGGATATGATGCATAAATGATATAATACAAGAGTGCATAGATGCATTCATGAAATATGATAGACAAAACTAAATGATAGAAAAAGATATGAATATATGTATTATATAGATATAATGAGAACCGTAATATGAAACTACAGTTATGGGAACTAATACAGAGTAAAGTAATGATAGTATATATGCATAAGCAATTATGATAACAATAGTTATTCATGCTTATGAGATATGTACAGAAAATGTAATAAAGCCGATCGTTCGCTTAGGACCCGGGTAGAGGGATATTAGATAGGCATGCCTATAGGAAGATACAGATGCCGCAAAGATATTCATAGACAGATATCGCGCCCCGCTTTGGTCGATGATAGATCCCGCTTGATCGTGGCTCCCCGCAAGGGTCACCACAACAGACGTAGATCATCGCTCTCGTACAGTTGATAGTACTTTCGGGTACCGATAGTGATATGACATAGGTCACCGCCTCGCATGCTGACGATACCTTCGCATATCAGACAGAGATCACTGCTTTCGCATGCTGATAGTACTCTTCTGGGTACAGCATAGTTTCCCGTATCCGCTTCTAAGGTATTTGCAGACATGAAACCAAAAAGGAAATGATATGTATAGAAGATATGACCTGATATGAGAAGCATAGCACTGCTATGCGATGAAAGTATAGACAATTACAAGAACAAGAAGTACATTATAACTTGATATGAAAATAAGTATATAAACACAAGAAAAGTAATGAAAGTATACGAAAGCACAAAGTATATGATAGATAGAATATGAATGTTCGCGATAGTACAAGTATGAATATGTATGTATGAAAAGTATAGATGTAACCTATGTCAAAGACATAGAATAGAGACCTGACTTACAACATGAAAAGACTAGAGACGTGTAAAAGACATATGAAAAGAACAAGATATAAAAAGTATAAGAACGTAGATAAACGTACAGGATAGTATATAAGATAGGTTATATGAAAGTATACGAGACATGAAAGCATAGGAAACTTGCAAAGAACATGATACAAGAAATAAGATGAAATAGATCAAGTATACGATATAAGCAAGGGACAAGAAATAGGCAAAGTATTTGTGATAGATAAGGAATGATATGATATAATGCATTAGTATAAAGAATGCAATAAATCATAGAACCGAAAGATGAAAAGGTATAGACTAGAGACATGATATGTAACATGAAAAAGAATAGAACATTGAAAAAGACATATGACAAGCATGAAAGATAAACACATGACAAGTATAGAATATGCAAAGAATAGAAATAGAATATAGTAAAAGTATGGGCAAGATGTGCCAAAGTCATAGAATATGTACAAAAGATTGACATGCAATATAAATGTGTATAGATAGATAATATGTATATGTATAAGCTTGTGACAGTCGCATTGGTGGCTGTCCATGTTTATGTTCTACTCAAGCTGCAGTTTAGCACGGGTGTTCAACTGCAGGTACGTATGTAAGACAAGGATAGAGGATGACATTCCACATCGCGAAAGAAGGCCGACTCGTAGATATGCTCACCAGCTACGCTCCGCAACTTCCGATGTGTTTGTAATAGAAAATTTTAAAATGTATGCAAATGGGACTCTCAGATATGTATATAAATTGTGATGGACACCACTCCTGGCGGTAGTTCCCTTGTATATGTACAAATGATTTTTTGCTATTATCGAAACTGCTTGTGCACCAATAGGCATTGTGCACAAACGAGTAAGAACAGGTCAATGAGAGTCCCAGTATACAGTATAGTATAGTATATAGTATAGATAGCATCACGCCCCGGACTTCGGTTCGGATCCGCCAATCGGGTCGGGCCGGGATCGGGGGCGTGACAATATATATATATGTGTTTTAATGATAAAGTAAAGGATTTAAATGGATTTATAAATGTATTTTGAAGAAAGGAGTGAATGATTTTAATGTTAAAATGAAAAGTTTAATGTAAATGTTTATATATGTATGCATATGTTAAGGCATTATGGAAGTTTAAAAAAAGTGTAAAGAAGAATGCATGAATGTATAAATGATAAAGTAAAGGTTTTAAATGGATTTATAAATGTATTTGGAAGAAATGTTTTATCGATTTACAATTCTAACCCCCATATGATCAGAATGACCGATATCACCGGCAGACCTTAAGCATGTAAGGATTTAGAGGGGTAAAGCTATAGGTTACTAATCGAAAGGGAATTAGGGTGCTCAGAGTAATATCCTTACATCGTGATAAGGTGCTATGACTGAACCCTATGCAAAGCGTGAGTTTCTCCGCGCTGTAGTGGCTTATGATCGAATGTGATTGTCCTCACCACAAGACTCTAAAACTGCTCGTGTGTTTATTCCCCTGGGTTCCATAAGAAAGAAAGAAAGAAAGAAAGAAAGAAAGTTTAAAGCATAAATGGATTTTTAATGGTATAAGTATGTATTGCTTTTTAATAAAAAAAAATGTTTAAGGCATAAATTGATTTTTAATTGTATAAGTATATATTACTATGGTATATACTGAAAATGTTATCTTAATGAAAATGTACACTCACTGGGCTCCTTTAGCTCATTCTTTTCCGTATGTTTTAAAAACATTTTCAGCACCCGAGACAGGTGCACCGGCAGAGTACCCTCCTATGCAGTGAGTCGAGCCATTGAGGAGACGACGACTGTGATTGCATTGTATATACATTTTGCATATTGTATATATTGAATATTTTGTCATGTATAAAGGTATATATGTAGATATTTTGAAAAGGAACTACCTGGGCTTTGATCCTCAGTGGATGAGGTATCGTGAGGCGGCTCCGCTTAAGTCCCATTTCAAGCCCAAAACTTCTGATGAAAATGTGCATGGAATAGAAGAAAGTTGGAATGTTTTGATGATTTGAAGTGAATAAATGTATATGTGTATATATTGTGTTTGATTAGGTTGTGGACAAGGAGTCCTAAAAAGGAAGTTGAGAAGTTGAGGATTGAAAGATTGTAGCGTTTTTAAATGTTGATGTTTTCAGAATTTGGGAAAGTCCGAAAAACAGAGGAAACTTCGGCCAATTTTTCCGAAAATCCAAGTGTTTGAAAAAGAAAGAAAAAATAATTTATCACTTCTCGCTCGCATTATTTACTAAAGATATGTTATGATTGTAAAGGGGTTCGCTCCATGGATTTTATTTGACTGCTTTGGAGGAAAGTTTCTATATCCATTGAGTGCGGAGGTCCCCTGCCCGAGATTAATCCGGCCTGATCCTTCCAATTTGGGCTATATCCTGGTGGGTTGCTACACATAAAATGTTCAAGATGCTGCATATAATATGATCAAAATCCAAGAAAGGTTTGTGAGCTTAATACACATGGAGACACACAATTCAAATTTTGTTTTTTAAATTAAGATCACAATGCACTTTTACATTTCCAACATGATCTTATATTATGAAATTAGATTTTTTTTTTTTTTTTTTTTGAGCAGAAATGAACAGAATTGTAAATTAACAACAATAATGTATCTTTTTTTTTTTTTCACTGCACGCAATTTTATAAGTTAAGATGAATGATATCTTACCTTTCCTAACCATTTCCAATTGTACCATGAGGGTGCCCCATCCCCATCAAACTCCAATGCAATCACCTCCCTAGAAATTTAACGCATACACAAGAAATCATTAGAAAAGGAAATAATGATGATAATTATGACAAAGATGATGCTTAGGAAAGGAAACGATGATATCATCATCATCAAAGAGTATATAAAACTCTTATGTTGTTACCCCCGAGAAACTCATAATTATTGTAAAAATCATTGTGCAAAGGATATACGATGACGATAACGCTAAGAAATGGTGTTAAATCATTAGAAACTCCCAATGTTGTTACCTCCTAAAAATTGATTGCTTATAGTATGAAATTATTGGGAAAAGGAAATAATAATTGTGATTATCATACTCAGCAGAAGGACAAAAATTGTTAAGGAATAGGAAATATGCTGCTAATGGATTTTTTTTTTTAATTTCTTTTAATAAGTGGAAATATGCTGATGATGATAAGCATCATCATGAAATCAACTTTTTCACCTGCTCCCACTTTTTCTCATCATTTAAAGAAGCTTTTCACAAGGACAATCAAATCTAAGGACAAGCCACAAGATGGTTAAAATAATGAAACCCACAAAGAAACCATATTAGGTCTCCTCATGCGTAAATAAGCCCAGATACAACAAAACAATATAGTTTGCATATTTATTGAAAAATCTTCAGTTGCAAGGACCGGCTAGTCAATACAAGGAAATGGCCATTGTTCATGCAAAAAAAAAATGAATCCCTATTTACTGGCTTTTCAAAAATGAGTTAAAGTCAAGTCTATGTGAACACCTTTCCCTTCCCCATTGTTGAGGATGCAATTCACACAGACAACCACAGATTTGGAAGTAGAATAGCTACCTGGACACACCTTTTGCAGTGCACAAAGATCTCTCCCACCAACTAATGATCTCGTTCTCATATCAAAGCATTCAATATATGGCACCATCCTCACCACCACAAGCAACCAGCCCATGAAGATTACTGGGTTGAAAAACAAGATTCTTCAGTTTCTTGAACAAGCAGATGTCAATATTTTAATCATTGAACTTTTTGATTGCTAAAGAATACAAGAGGACACTATAATTATTGAAACACTCACCAACCTTGGAGATACTACATTTAGAGTTGGGGACTGAGTGCTAAGAGAGGAGAGGAAACGTCCTTGAGAACAAATAAGTCAAAAGCAACATAGACAAAACCCAAACATAAAATCAATTCAATAAAGATTATATAAAGACATAACATAATGATAAAAACATGTTCTAAATTAATTTTGTACAAATCTGGTGAAAAGGCAGCACAAAACAAGTCACAAGACCAGTGATCATATGCAATATCTCTTCCCATCCTGTCAAACATAAACAAATAAGCATAACCATAAGCTGCTCTGTCACACCTCTGGTTACATGCTACAAGTAACAACACTTCTCTGCTACTCTTGTTATCCTTAGAACAAGCCATGTTAATGAAATTAAGCCATGTTATAAATTAACATGTCTACACTCCCTCGAACACGCGCACGAAAGAGCTAAAAAATTAAGCCAATAAATTTCCTGGATTCAACTCCTAGTTTTTATTTTTTATTTTTGATAGGTGGAATCAACTCCTAGTTTTAAAAGGCACAAAGGTGCACCTAGGCAACAAGACGCAAAACAATGCACCCACCTAAGTGAAATGAAATGTGACAATGGATGCATATCAATTTTATAAAGTATGATTCAAAATCTAATTGAATGAATAAAAATTTAAAATTCCTAACATTTAAAAAAAACATGCAACAAAAAAAATCCAAAAAAATTACATGCATTTTAATAAATAATTAACAATATCAATAAATTTTTTTTTATCAGTAAAAAGCAGAATATATATTAAAGAACGAGCACAAAGCTCCCAAATAGTACACAAGAGGAGTACAAAAGGGGAGAACACCACCACTCTCACCTATACCCCAACCAGGTTAGAAAATCTACCAAAGAACTTAAGTTATCAACACTATACAACTTAGCCCAGGACCATAAGGTGAACAAAAAAGAGGATTTCATCCTGAAAGCAGAGGGGGTCTCATTCTCAAAAGCCGCCCTATTCCTTTCATTCCACAGCGTCCAAAATAAACAAAGAGGGACCGCCAACCAAACTCTTTTCCGCTTTTTTCCAACACTAACACTTTGCCAAGTAAGGAGGGTTTGGCGAACCGTTAAGGGGAACACCTAGTTATAATCCATAATGGCCAAAAAAAGGTTCCACAAAATCTTAGCACTCGAACAATGAATAAGCAAATGGTCTATTGTTTCTTCCTCCTCTTCACATAAAAAACATCTGTTTACCAGGGTGATTCCTCTTCTCTTTAATTGGTCAAGAGTAAGCACCTTGCTCCAGGAAGCTTCCCAAGCAAAGAAACCCAGCTTGGGGGGAACAATTGGGTTCCAAATGGAATTCCAAGGGAAATCTGTAGGGAGAGAATGCATCAGCTTTCTACATGAGTTCGATCACAAAACCATCAGCCTCGTCCCTTTAAAATTAGGCGATCCTCTTGAAAGGGCCTAATTTTCTTATTTTGAAGGAAAATAAGGAACCTTTCCACCTCCTCCATTTCCCAATCATTAAAAGGTTTTTGGAAGACAGGGGACCAACCCCCATCAACCCTTGAGGAGTCCCAAACTCGCACCTCAGATCTTTGAGCTACCAAATTGAACAGAGCGGGAAGGCATTACGCCGTCGGTCTCCGCACCAGTGGATCCTTCCAACCGCAACCTCCCACCATCGCTTCAAGGAATATGTAGAGTTTTCGAGAAAAGGCGATCCATTCTTTACTAATGCCTTCCATAACCCAAGGCCATAATCTCCCCTAATGTCATTGGTTCCAAATTCTCCATCACCTCCCCAAATTTGCGTCGATCACCAATCGCCAAAGAGAATCCCTCTCATTCGCAAACCGCCAACACCACTTACAAAATAGAGCAATATTCATCTTAGAAAGGCTTCTCACCCCAAGACCCCCGCAACTTTTTTCAAGGCAAACTGTTTTCCAATTGACGAGGTGAGGTTTTCTCTCTAGATTACCCCCTCCCCAGAGAAAGTCTCTCTGAATCTTCTCTAACCTTAAACAAACAATCTTTGGCATTCTAAACAGAGAAAGAAAGTCCCAAGAGGAAGACCCAAGTACGTTGAGGGGAGGGACCCAACCCCGCAACCAAGCTCAGCCGCTAACTCCTCCACATTATCCACCCTACCCAGAGGGATGATCACACTTTTAATTAAAATAATCTTTAAGCCTGAACAGGCTTCCAACCACATCAAGATCCATCTCAAATACATTAGTCGCCGTAGTTGGCTTCGCAAAAAACAAGGATAGTATCATCAAGATATGCACGAGATATAACAATATCCTCTCCATCTCTTCCCGAAAACCTACAACCAGAGATGAAACCGCCATCCACTACACGCTGAAGCATACCACTCAGGGCTTCCATTCCGATGACAAAAAGGTAGGGGAAAGAGGATCCCCTTACCTCAGGCCTCTGGAGCTCCTGAAGAACCCCGTAGAAGAGCCATTAACCAGAACGGAAAAAGAAGCTATGGAGATGCATCATTTAATCCAACTAATCCATTTAGAGCCAAACCCCATTCTCTCCATAATCTGAAGCAAAAAATCTCATCTGATGTGATCATAAGCCTTTTCAATATCCAGCTTACAGAGAATCCCTTCCTCTTTCATTCTTAGAATAGAATCCAAAGCCTCATTAGCAATTAGCATTACATCAAGAATTTTCCTCCCTTCTACAAACGCATTTTGAGACTGGGAAATAATCACCCCCATAACTCTTTTGATTCTGTTAGCCAACACTTTCGATAAAATTTTGTACAAACTCCCCACTAAACTGATGGGTCTCAAGTCCTTTAGATCCTCGATAGTCCTTCCC
Organism: Tetrastigma voinierianum; assembly: GCA_016808115.1. Lineage (NCBI taxonomy): Eukaryota > Viridiplantae > Streptophyta > Magnoliopsida > Vitales > Vitaceae > Tetrastigma > Tetrastigma voinierianum. Next base: position 107,314 of record JAEQBH010002122.1, on the reverse strand, counting down.
TTGGGAATCAAGACCAAGAATGTAGCATCTGCACTTTGACAACCGGGTTATGTTCAAGAATCTCCCTAAAAAGCCTCAAAACCTAACTTTCACAAAATCCCAACTAAAAGACCAAAAGGCTAATTGAAACCATCTGCACTGGGCTTTGTCAACACAAGCCCCGAGATTGCCGCAAGGATTTCCCTCCTCTGTAAACATTTCTTCCAACCTTAGAAATCCCTCGTCGCCCTAATCACATTGGAACTCGGGAGATCGTGTGGAAAGGCGGCACCGCTGCTCTCGGGAGGCGTAAAGGAGACTTTGGAAGGCTCCAACCAGACCTTCTTTAATCGCAGGTTCCTTGACACATCTTCTACCATTAGTACTAATGTTCCTAATGGAGTTCCTCCTCCTATGAGAATTGGCCATCCTGTGAAAGAATCTTGTATTTCTGTCCCCCTCTTTCAACCATGTTTCCCTAGATTTCTGTCTCCAGGAGACCTCTTTCAAGTCCACCCACTTCTTAAACTCCTCTCTATCCTTTTCCCTCTCCTCAATTTCTTCCAAGGATAGGGCCTTTTCCTTTTCCAAGTCATCCCAAAACGAGATCCTGCTTAAGGCCTCCTTCTTTTGTACCTCAACTCTACCGAAAACCTCTTTGTTCCAAACCCTCAAAATACCTTTCAGGGCCTTTACTTTGGATGCCAAAACAAAACTAAAGGATCCAGAGAAGTGTAGGCTTTGCCACCAGCCTCTGAGAAGGTCCTTAAAGCCATCAAACTTCAACCACATGATCTCAAAACTAAGGGCACGGGTCCGCACTAACTCTTCACTGCCTAACAACAAAAACCGCATGCTGGTCAAACAATGGTCTCGGGAGAGTACTTTGAATCTTATTACTGAACTGACTTTCCCAATCAGCAGTTACCAAAAATCTATCCAACCGGGACATGCTCTGATTATTGAGGCCTCCCCTCCAGGTAAAAGGTCCCCCTTGCAGTGGAAGATCTCTAAGCCCTAACTCATTCATAACTTCTGAGAAACGCCTCATAGAGCGCGATAACCTGCCCCTTGTTCCTTTCATTGGGGGATAGGACCATATTGAAATCTCCACCTATGCACCATGGCCTCTCCCACAACCCTTTCACCGACCCCAATTCTTCCCATAACAATTCTGATTTGTTCCTCTCTACTGGCCCATAAAACTCCAGTGAAGGCCCACTGGAAACCATCCTCCGTATTTTTAAAAATGCACGTAACCAAGAAATGACCAAGTTCAACCTCCATCACCTCCAGTTTTCTTTTATCCCAAAACACAAGAATACCCCTTGTAGTTCCCTATGCCTCCACAACCTTCCACTCAGCCAATCTACCCACCCCCAGACTATGAGCATTAGCCTCAGACATCTCTTGAATCTTGGTTTCTTGCAGGCAAACCAAATCCACCCTCTGAGACCTAATAAAATTTCTGATGATATTCCTTTTGTCCGGATTGTTCGCTCCTCTAACATTCCACGAAAAAAGCTTTAACTTCATTTTAACTTCAGCAAAAAATTCCCCCTATCTCTTCCCCCTCTGTTTTGGCCCTTCCCACTATAGTTTATAGTGCATTCCAACTTCCTTAATTCCCTCTCACTTCTTGACTCTGTAGGATGCCCCTTTCTTTTGTTACCAGGTTGTTGGGACACAATTTTACGTAACAACTCCAATATCTCCACATCATAACCCACCGTTGGGATCCCTAGAAACTCACTGAATTTAATCAGGCAGCTATCTTCCCAATTTTCATAACCCAAACACTCCGAACGTGTCTTGGGACCCTCCTCTCTCCCATCCCCAGGACCCACTATCTCTAGAACAGCATCCGTAAGATCCTCGGAAGTCTTCTCCCCCCATTCTATACCGTCGTCCAACACCACTCCTCAACTGGGCCTATATCCCCATCTCCCTCATGCCCGAGGTACTTCAGCCGAAGGACCCCGTGAAGATGGCCTACCAAAATGTGAGCAAAGGGGAGAAGAACAAATAGGTGAAGACACCATTTCATACCTGGAGCCGAAAGTGCGACTTTTGTAATCCTCAGCTACTTCCATTTCAGAACCTCTGAAACCCCGTTCCACCAGGTCTAGAGCTTGACCAGCTGGAGATCCATTTTCGCGGCCCGGCAAGAAGAAATCAAAACGGACGCATCGTAAGACATCTCCCACACCCTCTACTTTCCCTACGCCTCAAATCTATCACAACTTTCAACCCTGCTCTACATGGGCATCCGTAAGGGGGCTCCTTCGCACGCATCCAAGCAGATCAACCACCGCTCGGGAGTGTGATTTAGCCCTTCTCGCCTCGGGTCGCACACCGTCTTCGCTACACTCGCTTCAATCCTTTAACAAATTAAATCAACTCAGCTTAATGAGACAGCTTTTAAGCCCCATTTTTGTCTCCCCGGATCCCTTTGATCTTGTTTGTGGGCCTTTGGGCTTTTAACACTACCTGATTTGGCTCCCTTCAAAGCAGCCCAATTCATTCAAGACAAGCCTTATCACAGGGCCCATCACGACCTCTTTCACTTTCATCTCACCCATAACTCAGGTTTTAGTCCATCTATCGTGACCCGACTTAGCCCAAAAGTGGAGGCCCTTTTAGCCCATGTATGAAGCCCGCCCCATCGCCGGGCCATTAGGCAACCCAAGCCACACCCACCCCCCAAACCGCTCAGACTAGCCTTTCACTCAACCCAATCCCCTGCATGATCTCCCCCTCTGCGCTTCAATAAATGCACTGCCCCCAACTTGACTCTATTTGCCTCGACAAGAGCCACCTGTCCCCCAGCGTCAGACTCCCATGCCAACCCTTTCTACCTTTCATCATTGCAGCTGGGACGGTCAATGCCCACTCTCTTCTCCGCGCGTGCCGCTCCATCTTCTTCTTCCTTTGAACTTTTCGCAACAGCCCTAGCATACACAGGATATACATCTGTTACCCATGGAGGGACCTCCCACCAGATCTGAAGCTCGAACGATCTTGGGCCTTCCACAATGTTGACTGTACTTAGCCGAGGTAACCCTGTCGTCTTGATCAAAATTCTGGCCCACTTCATCTCCATTCTCAACTCTGTAATTTTGTCTATGGCTAAAAATCCTCCACAAGCGTCACCTATTTTCTTTAGGACCTCCGTTTTCCACAGATGAAGTGGGAGCCCTACCACTCTAACCCATTCTTCTTGCGCTGACCCTTTGCTTCTAATACATCCAGAGTATGGATTCCATCGCTCCAACTGTAATACCCCTCCTCTAAAATTTCTTCTCCCCGACTTAAGGACCCGCTTCGCCTCCTCTAGCGATTCGAACTCCAGGAATAAGAGGTCTTCGTTTAAGGTGGCAACCCTCAAACCTTCATTAAGCCTCCAGACTTCTCTACCCCAAGTCTCAACCATCTTCTCCTCAGGAATAGGCTCCGCTTTTGCCTTCCACTTCCCGATCAAACACCACTGCAGTAGCCCTAGCGCCTTCCCGGAGCCACAATCTCCAACATCCACCCAAACCGCGTTCTCCACCCTGCAATTTCCTTCTACCCTTGCCTTATTAGCGGGATGTCCTCCACAGGGAACTTTAACTTTAATGGGACCGCTCCTCTCCATCCCTTCCTCTCATTTCTGCAGACTACTTCTCGTAGGCTCGAGGCCCGTACTCTTCCCTTCCCCCCCGGGAAAGAATGTACTCGTGTTTTTTACCTTCAACGTCCTTAGCAGAACAGAGAAGGAATCTTCCATCTTTGTTCTCCTTACACTCCAGCCTGAAGAATCTTCCATTCTCCCTCCATACTAAGGACCTACTTACTGAGGTAGAAGCATTACGGCACTCTTCGACATTCTTCAAAAGGTTGAATAACCCCTCTTCTCCAAAGCGAATCCACGATACTTTACCTCTACTCCGTTCTGTAATAAAGCATTTTGTTTTCTTACCTTCACCTTCCAATCGTAATCAAGGATTTTGCTCAACAAATAACCGCCCATTTCTCTCGCTTCACGCAGACAGACCCCCTCGAATAAAGTCTACAAGGCATGCCTCTTCAATAGTGAGTGGTTTCCCCTCGAGCATAGGTGCACCTTTAGAACTATGATTTAACCATCTATCATTAACACTTAAGGATGCACAAATAATTTTCATACGTATTTAAATAAAGTTAAAAAGTAAACCTTGGAATTCGCAAGCTGTGATGATTTCCATATTTTGCATGTAGACAAACGGAACGATCAATACATAGGAATGCAAGCTTTGAATAGTCATCACCCGCATCTATTGAGGCAAGAAGCAAAATATTAAGCAATTCAAATTTTAAAATCATGAAAAGATTATGAAAGGAAATTGACTAGTAATTATTTTCAGCAATTCATAATCCAAATTAAATATTTTGCAGTTATAATAAGCAAAGAACTTTGAAAAATGAATATGAATAATCTTATAGCTGACAAAAACAGAAAGATTGAGGTAAGTCAACCATAAACGCTCTAAAGGTGCACATGAAGATGTCAAGCATACAATGAGATGATCCGAGCACTACCAATAAGAAACAAAATATTAAAGTCTATCAGAATTAAATAAGAAAGTACCACAAAATATGCCTACCACATTGCAAACCATACTGCAGAAATTGTCTCCAAATGATCTCCGTGCTTGTATAATCGACATCCACACAATAATCGGCTACAAGAACTCATATGATTCAGAAACATACCAAGCTTTTTTTCCTAATGTCAACCTAACTGTCGGTTTCCATGTGTAAGTCCAGCATGCATTATAGGCCCAAACTCAAACAGCTTAGGCTTTTAGGAAAGTTGGCAACTTCACATTGTATTAAAACTTGATGTCTCAAGTTTGTCTTCTCTATACTACTATCCCTCCTCAATAGGTAACATGTAAGGCCTCCTATACATTATGGACACGGTTCTAAATCCATTAAGACTTTTAAAAATCTAATAACTTAGCACCTAAAAATAAAACAAAAGTTCAGCGCGTAACATGAGAAGCTTGACAAGGGACCAATATTTCTAAATTTTAGGTTCCCTTTATCATTGTATCAATGTGACCAAGCATGATGAACAAAAATAACAAATAGAACACATTTTCTAACATTCGAACATACAAAGAACCATGGAAGAAGATGGTTATATAATATCTAAGCATCTAATATATGTTCACATACTTTTGAGAAACAAAGTTATTTTGGTCAGGTGAACCAACTCATATGTTAATAATGTAAAAGTTCCTTTCAATTAATCATAATTTTTTTTTTCTACTTCATAAGGGAGTTAAAGAGATTTTTTTTTCTTAAAAAAATTGGTGGATTACCAAAGAGGTCCATATGACACCACTAACAATGATAGCACTTTCTAACCATTTGTATACATTGTTAAAGGATTGTCATCCTTCTTGTATTTATCTTTAAAAATGATTAAAGATGCTTATTTATGTTTCAACAAATAAAAACAAAAAAAGGAAAATAAAAATACTATCTTACAACTATATGGATGTTTGTCATCAAGGAGTTCTTGGGTGTCTTCTTTCCTCTTAGTGAAATGTAGATTAAGATTGAGATTGCCTATCATGGCTTATCAGCCTTACTGGATAGAAAATGAAGTCACATTAACAAAGGCTCCTTTGATAAACTAGGTCAAATCGGGCACGGAGTCTATCGCGCGCCTCTTTCTCAAATGATGGAGATTAAAATCAATTTCGCTTATTAGAGTTGATGGGGCCTTACTTGATAGAAGCCTCAAGTCATCATTGATGAGGCTTTGTGGAAAACAAGTACAAATGGGTATTGGTGGCATTTTCAAGAACCATGAGGGTGACGCTAACAAGGCTTTCTTAAAGCCAACCGATGTTAAGTAGGAAACTAAGGGTGCAGCTCCAAATCTACTTTAAATCTGAAACCCTGAAAGAGGTAATATCATTGGGTGTTTATGACACAAATGGAGAGAGATAAAACATCATTCCAGGGTTCCTTGGGGTGAGAAAGAGCCATGAAGATATGACCGGGGGCTAATTCCTGTGATTATGGGACTTCTAGATATTTGAGCCATTAAGTCTATATCTACAAACTGAAGCTTAATCTACTTAGGCCCAAGAAGCCACCAGGGGTATCATTGGGCTTGCCATTCAAGTTTGTTTTTGTTTTCTTTTTCTGTTTTTTGGCAGAGTGGGTAAAATTAAATAATAAGATAAAATGTCAAGATGCTCAAGAAATGATATTCCATATGCAATTCAATCAATAACAATGAGTATATTAATGAAGATGGTTTAGAATTTTTCTATTTTAAAATGAGAACAACAAACATGTTCATATGAGGGTTTTTTTTCAATTATTAACTCGTATGGGTTCTGAAAACATGTTTTGAAATATGTTTTATATATTGCTTTCAATTTTATTCAATACATCAAAACAATTATTGTTTATGCAACCAACCGAACTCAATAATTGCAGTCTATGGAAGCTAGAACAAGCTATAAAGCCAATAAGTTCCATGTTCCCTAATGGAAGCTAGAACACTCTATCAGCCTCTTGTGCAACCCGTCAATAGCACTTGTAAATTACAAGAGAACAAATCCCTTAACTTGATGCTTTTAACAATGGCAGTTACTGAAAAAAGATTCTCCCTTCCCACACAATGTTGATTATGAATAAAAATACATTTATGAGTTAAAGCAAATATTATATAAATTATAATACTATAGACAAATGAAAAACTAGAAATGGGGGCGGGGGGGTTGTCAATGGTGACCAGTAGTTTTCAAAGACAATGAGAGATGGTGACCATTAGGAACTGATAGGGAGTGGAAAGAATTGAGATAGTGCCTGACTGTCAGCCTTGAGCCAGTCACATTGAGGAATACCTGAAAATCAATTATCTCTGAGACTAAATGTCTTTCAAACTTCAAAGACAGTTCCCTTAGCTCGTACACCTTGATTTGTGGAGGGTAAATACCTGAATTTCAAGAGATAGATACCATGATCAGATGATTTTGTGCAAGTTGAGCCATCATGTTTTGTTTTAACACAACAATAACAATATATAAGGACTAAAATCTGAACTCCCAAACACCTGATGCAATAAGAAACTCTCCATCATGGGTAGCTCACTCTTAAGTTGTTGCAAGCCAAACCTCAAACTTAGATTATCCACCTTTGCAGATAGTCTAACAATGGATAGAGCAAAAACAAAACAAAAACAGAATAAATAATAAGAATCAGAACAAATCAATTTGGGGAAGTCCTCAACTCTAAGAAAAGTATTAAGTAATATCAAACACAAGTTTTCATAGCTGCCACTAAGATTAAAAATTACCAGAAATAGCAAGGCAAAATAAATTATGTCTCTCTGCCATTCATATCTAGGAACGGACAACCCACTACCATCAACTCGGGATTCATGATACCCAGAATTATTTCCATCGTGTCAAGTACCCACAATACTCAATCATTTCTTCAAATGGTGTAGTGTCCTAAGACGGGGTACTACCTGCACTCATAACCATTCTTGAATCATATAAATGCTGAATTGGCTACATAGCACAAGGAAGTACTTTATCGCTTATTAGGATCACCAAATATTCTCAAAAGTTTTGAGTCCTGATCGCAATCTATGAAATAAATTGCCTGATATTAGGGTAAAACAATTCACAAGTTTGAGATTGTGACGCCCCAAAACTCCGGTGCACCGGGCTGACCACCAACTCCGCCGCTAGACATATGGACGTCGGGCTACCCGACGCCACCAGAAAATCGCGTAGTCTCCTCAGACGGAGAGCTCTACCCAAAAACAAGATCAGATATACCGGTCCCAACAAATTAATATATATCCAATACTACCACTAAATCTATAAACAATTCTCAATACGCATACCAACTAGCGAATCCAACTATATATCCTATACATAAAGAGTTACAATATTTTCAATTTAAACCATACATATATTAAACTTAAAGAGTTCTAATACATTAAACCACCAAAGTTCACATTCCTGGGCTTCTCTGTAACCCACCCCCAGATCGAGCCGTCCCGCAAGCCCCCGCACCCGGTAGTGCGGGGGTCCCACGACGGGGCGAGCCAAAGCTCAAGAGGAGAATCGCCCCAAGGGCTACCACCACCCGCAACGAATGTCTAAAGTAAACACAATATCTGCCAAATGCATGATCCTACTAACGCCTACGTGACCAACTCGCATCCCGAGTCCCTCACCGACTCTCTCACACTCGCCAAGCCTTGTACTGGCACTCATTGTTTTATTAGCCGACAACCTCCGATGTATATATATCAATCACTACCCGACGATCGATATATCAATTGCTTGCGGACTACCCTCCGACGAATATCAATCGTCATTCGACGATTGATATTTTTGGTTTGTGGACTACCCGATAATTTATGTTTTAGACTACTCCTCCGAACCATTTACTCTAGACTCATCTCACGCACTAACTCCTATACCCTAGGATGTTCCAAAGGCATATAATGCATGTATACGCCATTTCCAATAAAGTTTAATCACGCGCAAATACGTAAAGATGCACATATTCACATAAAAATTAAATCACACAACATGTTATGTAATTATCATTTCAAACACCAAAATTAGCTCACTTGGGCTAATGTTCAAACACAAGCAATTCGATTCGAATTACTTAATCAAACACATATTTTCAATAAAAATACATTGGGTGAACACATTCCTAGGAACAAGAAACCCTAGGGTTTACTGGGCCCAACACTGGGGTCAAACTCACTCCGGCTCACCTTGTGAACTCGAAGATTTCACGGCCACTTCCGCCTCAACCAATCACATGATTAACACCAAAACACACACTTCACACCAATCATCAGTCGTGGAGTGTACCACGGCCGCTCCATTTTGTCTCAAAATTTTATATTAATCTCGACATCCCAAGGTTCGGGGATCCCCATCCAACAGCCCCTACCTACTTCAATCGACTCCAAACATTCGAAGCACTAAAAATGTGAATAAAACTCATGCAAACCCCTACCTTCTAGCGCCTTGTCAAAACTCACAAAATCAGGAGTCCACGCGTAGCTCCGCTCCGCGTAACGTTCTTCCTCCTTCCTACCAAGACCACCGACGGCCGGACGCTCAGATGCAGGTTCGCCTCTCTCTTCCTAAAAGCTCTCAAAAATGGCTACTGGAAAATCAAAATCTGCTCCCCACGTTTTTGGCTTTGCTTTAATTGGAGAAGAAGACACTATTCTCTATTTTGTCATTTTCTAACTTAAACAACTTCAAAAATGACCATTTCGTCCCTTCGTTTCCTCTCGTGATTCGATATTCCTAAAAGACTATTTTGGCCATCCATTTTCATCAAGCTTTACTCATACCACTTACGGCACATGAGTACTTGTTATATGTGACCTTTCGCTTTATCGAAAATCATTTTATTTAAGACCCGAAACGCGATGCTCGAAAACGCGTGCCGATCTAACCGGTCTCTAAAATTACGAATTTTACGTGCTAACTAGATTTTTTGCGAGACGATTCCAACGGTGAAATCCGTTTGGCCATCCGGAGATCTAGAGAATTAATTCGATTTTTTTTAACCAAATTTCAATTTTGTAATCTAAATTACATTTTGCTCCTTACCCGTAAATTGGAATTTCTGCCCATTCCGGATAATCACACCACCGACATGCATATGCAACGCACTCTACCATGCATAACTAGTCATTTAAGTATTAAACAACTAAACCACGTACTCATCCCTAAACAAGAAGCGGATGCGGGCCCGCACGCCCCCGCTCCCACGCGATCGACTCCTCCACCCACGCTGCCGCCACAAAGACTCTCACTAGCCTCACCCGCCTTGCAGCCACAAAAACTTGATCACGGCTATCCAAAATGCACACTGGTCCCTCCTCAAAGGTCCCATCGGTGTCAACCTCAATCTATCCCCAATCCACCACACGAGCTGGATCTGGAGTATATTTTCGGAGCATGGAGACGTGAAACACCTCGTGGACACCCGATTACGTCAAGCAGAAGCCAACCGTACGCAATGCTGCCTATCCTCTCGAGTACTTGAATGGCCCAATAAACCTCGGCGATAGCTCGCGCTGCCGAACCCGACCACTCCCTCTAGGTCATCACCTTCAAGAAGACGGATCCTCAACCTCGAACTCTAAAGGTCGACGTCGCACACAAAGATAGCTCGCGCTGGTGCCGTGAGAAGACGCTATCGTATCAAGCTCACCTTCCTCATAGGTGTTCTATCGTATCGTGACCGATGGAGCTCTCTTCCATCCTGGCCCAACATAATCTGGATCTACATGGCCTCCCATACAATGCCTCATATGGTGCCATTCGTACACTCGCCTGATAACTGTTGTTGTAGGCGAATTCCACTAAGGGCAATTAATCCTCTACCCTCATGATCCAGGACACATGTTCGCAACATGCCCTCTAACACCCGTATGTAATCCATACACACGTAACCCTACACAACCCTTGCTTGGTAAACGCTATCCTTCCAAGGTCACAATCACCGACAATCCAATGGATCGGTTAACTCAATCCATGCCATGGCATGACATCCATTTACCGAGCCCTTGCCATCTCAACAACACCCAATGCAATTTCCAAAGGGTATCCAACCCTCGAGTCACCCCTGACTCCTATCACTCAACTCTCGGGCCGCGTGACAACCATGTCCGTGAGGAGCCATCTCGAGTCACTCCTCGACTCTATCACCGACTTTCGCCCCGCGTGGATAACCCGACCGTGTGTTTTCATCTCGATTAACATACTCTCGCTCACACACTTCGAGCCTCTTACATTTGGCTACGTAAATTCGACATCTCCGCCTCTTCCAATTCCCACTCCAGAATGACCGCACCGCGGCACCCACACCCGACTCGACGCGATGTTACCATGCACGCGAACGCAATAATGCCATAATTCCGGAGCAGATTCTCGAAGATCTCTCACTCATAATTCTGACCTATCAGGTCAACTCTCACCCTACCTCCTAGGAAAGAATATCTATACCTGGCTTCTCTAAAGGCCTTAACCTCTAAGCCCAAATCTAATGCCGTGTCGAGTATGACAACCCGACTAAGGTCTCACTATCGACAACCCGATGGTCGCTTCGACCATCCATGTCGCAAACCCGACATCAACAACCATCAGTCTACCACCCTAAAGTCCACCACGCCTTAATCGCAACTCGATTCGCCCCCGACTTAACACATACTGCCCTTAATAATTCGTACAGGTCTGAAGTGCTCAGATAGCACCCCCGGGTTGAAACCGGTTCCTCTTACCCATACTGGGGTGTGGAGGAATGAACCATATATACTCTCTTGTTCCCATGGGCTTAACTCGGGACTGATACGTCCCAAAGTCCCGATCCCTCGTCTCTGGGCAATCCCGTCTCACAAGCCCAATCCTAGCCCCGGTCCCAAACTCGTGTGAAGCGTAAGTCTTCGCCTTCCCGAACTAGGAAGAAAGCCGATCCCCTCCTTCACAACACCAGATCCCGAGTGTTCCAAGTATCCTCGATTTCTCTCTCTATGGTCAGGGTCGTCCCAACCATGGAGTCCATATCCCGTAGGCGAAATCCTACAATCCTGCTCCGAATGAACAACTTCAGCCCATTCTCGAATCTCCTCAGACATCCAAATCAATCCTAAGAAACTTCATATCTCGAAGATTGACATCCTGGCCTCCCAACTCATCACCGCTCGGGTCCTTCTAGTCGACCGACATTTCCCGGTGTCACACCACGTTGGTCCCAAAAATCTCCCCGCAGCTAAAACTGCAGACTATCGAACTTAGCGCATACCGATGGTCTCTTAGTAATCGGTGAATAATAATCCTTATGATAATTCATGCTCCCACTTTGATCGAGTAGATCAAAAATGTCATCCACGGCTACGACAACCGATCTAAATAGGGTCAGAATATCCTACGATGAGATCCATGAATGCTGCTGGCACATTCGTCAATCAGAAGGGCATCACCATAAACTCAAAGTGCCCATAACGCCATTCTAAACGCTGTCTTGTGGATATCTCAGATTCCTAACCCTCACCGATGGTAACCAAGGCGGTTCATTCAAGTAGACTCTCGCGCCCTCTTAATGGGTCAAACAAATCATCGATCCTCAAGTCCACCGTGAGTAAAGTCCCCGAGATCTCTAACTCGCAACCTCGACACATCGTACGTATTCTCGCCCTAATCCCTAGGGAAGAATTCACATGCAACGGCTCCTCTAAGGTCTCTAGAGGTCCTTGCCCATTCCCACTCTATCAGGGCCTTCATCTCTTAGCCAGAACGCAGTGGGCCTAACTCGGTCGTGTCGAGGAAATTTCCATAGCCTCTAACACTTCTCGAAACCGCATGAACCAATAGTCGGCCACCTCTCTGATCTCCCCGCGAATGCCTGAGGATGATGCGTCCTAAACCTCCTGCCGCCAGGATCTCCCGACCACCGCTATGCTAGTCCCTGCGGCGACAGCGCCTCTACAACACCTACGGCCTCTCCAAAGGCCCGCTAATCTAATGCCGGCTACCGGGTCGCTTGCCTGGTGCCTCGACCAGCTACTTCTCGTGGATCGTCCCTCTATGTCCTCGTCCTCTATTAGCCATTACACAATTAACATGGCAACAAGAATCATTTAACTTATTTCGCCTTAACTAGCAATGCATACGCTAATAGACTTTAACAACCATGAATCGATCTGCTCATTTCCTGCGGCGCTAACTCCAACCACTCGCTTCATTTATTTCCAATAAAATTCCAAAGTTTTTTGCTCATTTCATTATCAAAATCCCTAAGGTCATAGTTCCTAACCTTAGTATTCACCCTTTTCCTATACGCATTACACCATGCATATAATTTCCTACGCAACAATCGCGCAATCACGATTTCAAATGGTAGTTAAATCCAATACAACATCTCTAAGGCATAAACACACTCGAGACACCAATCATACACTTAACCCATAATGCAATCAATTTTGCATTTAAAATATTGTTTTCAACAAAATTTTATTTTCAAAAATTTTAATTTTGAAATTTTTAATTTTCGAAAATTTTATCAAATTTTATTTTATTTTAATTGATTTTTATTTAATTTAATAATTTTTTTAAAATTTATTTTACAATGAATGTTGTTCATTTTGTGACTCAAGAATAGTTCCGAATCAAAACCTGGCCAAAAATTGAGTCGTAACCGAGCTAGCACAAGGCACTAACTTGGCCTACTGACCAGTTTCTGAAGACGCTCTACCATACAAGACAGTATCGCACAGTCATACGCTAGCCTCATTTCCACGCTCAAGGCTTCGCCGCACTTATCGCACGCGGCTGCCGCTTCGCTTCGCTTCGCGCTTCCGCGCAGCCAAGGCTTCGCTTCGCCAAGGTTCACTCGCTCACATGCTTCGCATTTCGCTAAGCTCATAAGGCTGTCGCTTCGCCACGCTTCTGGCAGCCGCCAAGGGCGCCAAAGACGCCGGCAATAAGGCGAGCTCTTGCGCCGCTTCGCTCCAAAGGCCGTTTTGGTTGCAGCCAAGTACAAAGGATCAGAGCTGCAATACGCCTATGCTTGCCTTCATTACACATGCGACCGTATCATGACACAACCTTCCACCGCCAAATGCTTCCGCCACAATACAACGCAGTTGTACAGGATACAATTCCCGCCTCCCACAGCTCTCTTTCCAAACACAATACAAGACATTGTATTGCAATACAATTTCATGCAGTCAAGTCTCTTTCTCTGCAATACAAAAATAGTGTATTGCAATACAATTTTCCACTCTTCCTAGCTGCCTCAGTGTACTGCAATACACTCTACCAACCTTACAATACAAAAAAAAATTTCTTCACAATATAATTGCAAGAGCCCAAAAAACTAAGTTTCAGACTGACATTTTTTTTCATTATAATATATATTTATATACTTTCCATTATTTCAAAGAATTGGAAAAAATCACTAAAATCACTAAAAATCATTTTTTTTCCATTTTTGCACTCAAATAAATTTCTAAAATTTATTCTCTTCACTTTCTTCAATTTCACACCTTGTAAAATCCTAAAAAAATTATTTTCTCCTCCTCTTAACCAAATAAATTTATAAAATTTATTTTCTTTGCTTCAAAATTTCTTCTCATTTTCCAACAACCCAAATAAATTTAATAAAATTATTTTATTTAATTTTTTTTCAGCTTTTTTATTAATCAGAAGAGTCTTAAAAATTAAATTTTTCACTTTCTAAAACCAAATAAATTTATAAAATTTTATTTTTGTTTATTTCCTCGTCTAAGTTTACACATTGTAAACACTCCAAAATGTTCTCACACCTTAAAATTTTATTAAAAATTCTATTTTGTCATCCAATAAACCAAATAAATTGATTTCAATTTATTTAATTTCTAGTTTTGTACACTGTACCATTCAAAATATTTTCTAAAATATTTTCTACACTTCCATGTGCTAATCACCAAGCACACATACAATCTCAACACCTAAAACATGTCAAGCACACCAAACACACAACATGACATGGTATACACACCAATCATCAAATATTCACACAACATTTCATCAATCACCACTTACTAAATCACACAAAACACATCAACACACGTGCACGTAGTGTCCTTGTTTTGTCCCGTGATTTCCTAGGTAATCTCATACCTAAACTCAACATCGAACCACACCTAGTGGTGATGTTTTTACTCAACTATGGCCTAAGCCCAAATTCTCAATCCATAGGTTTCCATATACCTATACTCTACATCAAACCACCTGCTGCGATGGGATAATTCAAACTGAGCTCCCTAGCATTCGTGATACCTAAGCTCTGATACCAAGCCGTGACGCCCCAAAACCCGGGGTCCGCTGACTACCCACAACCTCGCTGAACAGCGCGGACGCCAAGTTACCCGACGCCACTCGTAAAAATTCCAAGTAGTCTCCTTTGTTCCGAGCTCCACCCAAAATAGTACCTCGTGATATACCGTCCCAAACAAATTAATATATATCCAATACGGCCACTTCTGCCCATAAACAATTCCTCAATATGCATACCAACTATGAACTAACTATATATCCTATAGTTACAAGAGTTACAATATTTACCTTAAACCATACATATATTAAACTTAAAGAGTTTAATACATGTAAAACCACCAAAGCCACATTCCCGGCTTCTTCTAGAACTCACCTCAGATCGAGGCCGTCTCGCACGCTCCCTGTACCTGTAAAAAGGGGGTCCCACGACGGGGCGAGCTAAAGCTCAAAGAGGGAGAATCGCCTAAGTGGGCCACTCACCACCTAAGTGCAAAGCAATGTTCCAGCAACACATTCAAGCAAATGCATTATCCTACTAATGTCTATACGACCAACTCAACATCCCGAAATTCATCGACTCTCTCACACTCGCCTAAGCCTCAGGGACATGGAGAATTCATTGTTTTATTAAATGACAACCCTCCGATGTATATATCAATTCGGGCCGTCCGACGATTGATATATTATTTGTTTCAGGACTACCCTCCATGAATATCAATCACATTCGACGATTGATATTTTTGGTTTGTGGACTACCCTCCGATAATTTATGTTTTAGACTACCCTCCGAACCATTTACTTAGACTCCATCTCATGCAATTCAACTCCTATAGTCCTAGGATGTTCCGCTACATGGAATGCATGTATGCCATTTCCAATAAAGTCTAATCACGTGCAAATATGTAAGCATGCACATATTCACATAATAATTAAATCACACAACATGTTATGTAATTATCATTTCAAACACCAAAATTAGCTCACTTGGGCTAATGTTCAAACACAAGCAATTCGATTCGAATTACTTAATCAAACATTATTTCATCGAAAATACATTTTCGTGTCACTATTCTTAGGAACAAGTAAAACCCTAGGGTTTACGGTTCCAACACTCAATAAATCACTCCGCTCACCTTTGTGAACCCGCATTTCACTCCGCCACTTCCTACCAAATCCAATCAATACATGATTAACACCAAACACACAATTTCACACCACCATCAGCCGTGGAGCAGCCACGGGCTGCTCCATTTTGTCTCAAAATTTTATATTAATTGACCAATGTTCGGGACCGATCCAATGTACCCTAATGGCCTCAATCGACTAAACATTCGGCAAGTACTAAAATGGGAATAAAACTCAAGGTGGTAAACTCCTACCTTTCTAGCGCTTGTCAAAAACTCACAAAATCGGAGTCCACGCGTAGCCTGCTCCGCGTAGAACGTTTTTCCTTCTCGGCCCGAAGACCGCCGACGGTTGGATCGCCCGTATTTCTAGAGAGAAGTGCCCTCTCTCTCTAAAAAGCTCTCAAAAATGGCTACTGGAAAATCAAAATCTGCTCCCCACGTTTTTGGCTTTGCTTTAATTGGAGAAGAAGATACTATTCCCTATTTTGTCATTTTCTAACTTAAACAACTTCAAAAATAACCATTTCGTCCCTTAGTTTCCCAGATTTGATATTCGGCACTATTTTGGCCGTCCATTTTCATCGTTTCTCTACTCATACCACTTATGGCAATATGAGTACTTTGTTATATACGACTCTCGTCAGATCAAAATCGCTTTTACAAAGACCTAAACGTGAACACGCTCGAAAAACGCTAAGGCCGACTCCAACTATCTCTAAAATTACGAATTTACGCTAAGTAACTGTATTTCGCGAGACGATTCCAACGGTGAAATTCGCTTCACTATCCGAGATCTAGAGAATTAATTCGATTTTTTTAACCTAAATTTCAATTTCAGAATCGAAATTACGATTGGGCCTTACTCCGCAAATTGGAATTTCTGCTCCATGTAGATAATTCTGAATCATTTTTTTTTTTAAGTAGAAAAACTAGATATACATAATAAAAATCCTAAGAAATAAAAAAAGACGAAGTACACTACAGATTTTGTTAAGTGACATTTTAAGGTTTTTTCTTATAATAAAATAGATTTCTGCATCAAAGGCCTAAGTAAACCAAAGCACATACAATCTAAGTGCTAGGCACCACGTACAAGCATAAAGAAGAGAGGAAAAATACAAACGCATGTCTATTCTCCTTGGAGCTGGTTAACCCACAATTCTTCCTTAAATCGTTTCTAAAATTACTCATGTTAAACACATTAGAATCTCGAACTCAGGAGTTCGATGGTTTTTTTCAAAAAAAAAGAAAACACCTCATTATATAACACACCAAACTCCCAAATAAACTCTATTTATGATGAATACACATTATGATGGTTTTGCTTGCAGATTCGATGCAAAAAACAAAAAATACCTCTGTTTTTACGAAGAGCCCTCAATTTCAGGTGCCTGCAAATAGGAACACTGATCGATTTCCTCCCTGTTACCATCGCTCCAACTCTTCGCTCTAAACTGGCTACAACCTTGGAATCGACACACACAAATTGGAAGAAAGAAGTATAAAGAGAGAGATGGAGAGGCTCTGTGACACCCCAAAACCCGGGGTCTCACTGACAACTCGTCAACCTTTGGAAGTCTATATGGAACCCATTCCGATATCGCTTCACATGTCTCGTATACCGAGTCGCCCTGCATATTGAATTCATAAATACACAAAAATAACTTCATACACCGTATACAAACGTGAGAGTTATAGCACCTAACTCACACATATGGTACAAATACATTAACCAAATGTTGTTCCAATATACAAAATGTGGATACACACGAAAATGGGCTCATGCATATTAAAAACACATCAAGGCCACAACCCGGCCCTCTTCTCAACCGTTGGCCTCTAAGGAGCGTCGTCTATCCGCACGTGACCAGTACCTGAAAAAAAAAGGGTTCCCATGATGGCGAGCTACGCCGCTAGGCACAAAACCTACCAAGGCTACTTCCCTCCTAGGTGCACATGCAAATGATCATGTCACAGTCATACAAACAACACAATTCATGTAGACATGTTGTCCTATCATGGAAAAACAATGTGCCAAGTATGAGAAGACACTCTACATGCCCCATGTATCGGTCACCACCGACCAACCACCCACGGCGCCAATGAGAGAATCAAACACCGAGTCAGTCCCGACTCCCATCACACAACCCATAGTCTTTGTGATATTTATTCACTCTTCCTTCTTGTGTCTTTGTGGGCAACATAACTTTTCGGGTCCTTCACTACTCTGCCCTTACACCCTCCGACATTTTTCTAAGCCACCCTGGATACGCTATCAAACCAGATTTTCAGGCTTTTCACCTGAGGGGGGTATCTATCCCCTACTTGTTATGCCCGACACATTTCATTTTCCATTTTCATTTAACACCGTGTGATTCCATTTGGACTTCGTCCTATTCCCGAGCCCACATAATTCAGCACCAAACGCAGTGCCAAATCGGTATCATGTACACACACCCATGTAACGTGCAGTTGTTTCACGCACACCAATGCAATGAAACTGTGCCATCGCACTCAACCATGCCCAATGTATGAAGACCTACATGGACATTATGTGTATGCTATGAACTCCTCGTTCCACTTACGTAGTTCAATATCAATATACATGTAGTCATATTATTATTCCACACATTCAATTCAATACATCATGTGAGCATGCATTCACATAATTCTTAACATCACTTAGACAAGTAAATGTCAAGGCTCATGTATCCAGGCTGAGACATAGCACCTCAGTCACACAACCTGCAACATGCCAAGACATGGCCATGTCTCCAAATTAAACTACAATCCAAATACATTTGGAACACACACATTTCAAAACATGGTGTCATCTCTTAACCAAGAGGTGACACTTCAATCAACAATCCACAATGGCTTTAAATTTAAGCCTCATTCTATCATAACTGGGTCTAGAGATTTACCCCATAATTCACCAAATCCATGAATTAAAATTGATCTAAAAGCAAGGAAAAACAGTTTTGGAAACACCGTTTTAACTCGTTTTCGCAAGATCTAGAATCGCATGAACCTAGCTCCCATTTTAATGAATTTTTTGAGTATAAAGGAGTCGTAATTTGGACAGACATATTTCAATAAGAAAGTTTCTCCTTTAAGTCTAGTTTATCCAGAAACTTGAATCACTCAATTCCGATGTGTGATGGCCAAGTTATGGCCAAAACACTGTCAAGGGGTTGAAGGAAAGAAAAACTGGGCAGCATCTCCCCTACAACATTTACCCTATACACGAAATCTCCTCCATTAGGGTCACAACAAAACTCAACCAATGCCATTCCCATGGCCCCAAGAAAGGAAATAACCAAATAGGCAAGGTCCATACCTCTGGATCAAATTTGGGTCCTCCAACTCAGCAACAATGGAGGATTTGCGCTCCTCCTCCTTTCTCCTTCCTTCTTCCTTTTTCTGCTCCTTTCTTTCCTTCTCTTCTATCTTTTCTCGGGTTTTCCTCTTCCTCTAGGACTGATCTAATCCAACAAGAACCCCTTCCAGCCTGATTTCTCCACCACACTAGACCAATTCTCATGGTGCTTCGACACATGGTGGTGCCATGGCAAGTGTCACCCATGCCAAGCCATGCACCAACTACTTCCCACTCAATTCGCATGCATTCTTAAGAGTATGACACTTGGCCACTTAGGTGCCAAGTGTTCCCCAAGCTTGGTGCCACATGGCATGCACTCCTCGCGCCAATGTCACCCGTGATTGGCTTGCTCGGCCCTCGAACACGTGTAAAAATCCGACCTGCCCCTAATTCGACGTAGTTCGTTTGATTCAATCCAGATTTCAGCATTTATCTTAACTGGCACATCCGTTTCAATATCCGAGGCCAGAGAAAATCTGTGGTTTTCACTGCATCATTCCGACAAGAATTACCGACTAGCCATTTTTCAAGAAAAATACGCTTTTCCCGTTTCACAGTTCAATTTCAATAGGCAAATTTTGATGATAGCGTAACTCTATGTTTAGGCGATTTGATCTCGTCACGCCTTCCAAACTCCAATACAACGCCACGAAGTCCGAAATTAAATATTTATTACTCATCAAATATGAAAAAGTCGAAACCTACTTCTTAAAATTCCTGAGGATGAGGTTCTAGCTTTTTGTGAGACCAAGATAGCCCAATAAATTTCTCCACTCTCTTTCTCCTCCTTTCTCTTCCTTCCTCACTTTCTCTCTTTCTCGACTCATCCCCACGGCTTTGCTTTTTGAAAAAATTTAATCTCCTACTTAATATTTTATCCCTTTTTAGATCTATCAAATTTAATCTCATACTTAAAAGCAAGAAAGGAGAGAGGAAGAGAGAGGACAGGTGAGGTGAGAGGAGAGAGGCAATGGGACCCACTACCAGTGGGCACATGTAAAAAATAAAAACCCAGGTGCAATGCTTACATCATTTAGGATTTTTTGCAATGCTTAAGGTCATTTGGTGATTTTTACTTCATCAGATTTTATTCCAAGCAAGTTTATCAATGATTTTGAAAGTAAAAAGAAAGCTTTACTTTCAAATTCTCCGTTTTTTTATAGACTATATATATATGACAGAGATACTTTTGTTCATAAAAAGCTAAATTATGATTCATAGATGATAAATAGCTTTTAAACACAATAAATTTTAAAATTTTAAAATATAAATAGCTTTTTTTTAAAACATCTATTATTCAATTTGGATATTATGTTATAATTCATGTTCTTACAAGGATTCAAACCTGGATCCTCACTTTGTATATTATGTTATAATAGTATATGTTTTATTCTTATTTATTTGTATATTATAATGATTCAAACCAAGATCCTCACAAATTTATTTTACAAATGTTATTATAATTCATATATAAATAAATAATATATAAATATATAATAATAATTAATTGAGTCTAAACAATATAATAATATTAAATAAACTTAAATAATAAATAATGATAGATTAGTATTATATCCAAAGTCCCAAACCAATGAGCTAAATAGTAACAAACAAATAAAATAACAACTTAATAAGTAAAAACTTCAAATAAAATTCCCTATTTGTTTTGAAAATCATCTTGCTTTAAGATATATATCTAAGAAATAAAAAAGTGTATAATTTTTGTTAATTATTTTTAAAATAATAATATTTTGCTATTAACACTAATTTAAGTAATAAAAATATTTAGACTATATTGATAATTTAGTTATTAAATTTAATTTAATTTATAAGCTACTACAACTTTGTTTTTATAAAAAATATGATTAAAAAATTTAAAAGATAAATACAAAAATAAATTATAAATATTTAAAATAGGATTAATGAGATAAATGAAATATATTAAATATTAAAACTATAATTTATTTAATTCAAATGCATTATATAATTTTCCATACAATATTTTTTAAATATTAATATATCATATAAATCATATTAAAAAGTTACATTTAAAATGTGAAAATAAAATAGTTTAATATATTAATCATGTATTATAATAATAATTATTAATATTTTTAAAACAACCCCTATGCAACAAAAAAATGTGGATTTGACTCCCAAATTAAACCAGAAATATTATAGATGAATTATTGGAAATATCAATTACTAAGTTAATTACTTGAAAAACATTAAATAAGAATTTTGGACCAATCAAGCTATTCAACCAATCCCGAAGAAACCCATACGCTGGCGCCAAACGCAGATACACTGAATTCGATTTTATCGGAAATCTTAAATTTTATAGTTTCACTTTTAAAAATCAAATTAAAGTAGCACTCATCAAACTCAACCCATATTATCGGTTCTAATTTAAATATTACATATTTGTTCCTCATTATGATATTATGACCTACACTTATTATGTACGGTTTCAAATTATTTTGAATTTTGGATAAAAATAAATTATTTTATTTTAAAAAAATTATAAATATAAGTTAAAAATCAAAACAATGTCCAAAGTCCGGGTCATATCGACATACTCAGTCATTGGCACTATTTTATACATTAGTTTGTTTTTCAAATTATATTAGTAATTTTTTTTTAATTTTGTATTAGTTTGGACAACACTCCCTTTTTTTTATTTCTCTTTCTATTTTTCTATGTGCCATTTTCGCTGATCTTCTCCGATTCCCTAAGAAAGCCCTAACCTGAAAACCCTTGAGATTCGGCCATCTGATCTTCTCCGATACCGTAAGAAAGCCCTAACCCGAAAACCCTTGACTCACTCAGTCCGATTTCTGATTGTTTTTTTCCTTTTTGTGTTTGTCTCTGGAGGAGGTTCACCTGATTTCTGGTCGACACGGATTTTGCCTGGTAAGTATCATTTATTGTTTGGTCTTCTTGTTTTAGGGTTTAATTTCGTTGGTTGTTAAATGGCTGATTTTGTGTTTGGTTGATGAGAAAGAAGACGAAGGAAGAGGTAGCAGAGGGAAGATGCTGGATATACCTTTTTACTTATCAAAAGAAAAATGAAAAAAGAAAGAAGGAAATCAACCCTGTACATGAAAATTTCTAATTATTCCTTCTTCAGAAGGTTGCGTCTCTGTTGATTCGGGGTTGGAGGTACCGTTCCAGTGCCTAGTCCCAGTTCAGGCAATTGATTTCTAAGTTTGATACAAGTTGAAATAATGAGAAAATTATGGAAAATTTTCTATAGAAAAACTTTCTCATCTTGCGGTTCGTAAATACAAAAAATTGCACTTTAGTTGATCGGAGTCATTAACTTATTATTTGTTTGTTTTGGATCTTTGGCAACAAAGAAAGTGGAAGAGGTAATTTAGTAATCAAAATGTGGTTTTCTTCTATTTTTCTTCATGTTATTGGAAAGGAGATAGAGGGTTAGACATATAAAAAATGTTACAGAGTCACCCTCATCCAGATTACATTACAGGGTTTCTTGAGCAACCTTGGAATCCATTAGTCTGGATTAAATTAATAGTCCTAGTAAATATTTTCTTGTATAAAAAATATTTTAGTTCAGAATGAGAAAACATTAAAATACATTTAGAATCTTTGCAGTGTAAGAGTTTTAACACACAGATTTGAGTTATAAAATTTTCAGACAAATGAGGCCTAGATGTTTTTAGCCAAAACCTCAGGGAGGTGAATGAAACTAACTCTAAATTTCATAATCCGGGTAGAATTATAAAATTGCATAACACATTGGCTTTTCTAAATAGATTTTTTTTTTCCTTTACTTGGCACAAGTTTTTGTGAGATCCCACTAATGCTGAAGTTGCAACATTTACTGAGAGGGTTCAACATTTATTCTTGGACCTGCAAACATAGCATAGAAGTTATATGTTCTTATATAAGGAGATTGGGGCAGTTGGGAAACTTTGATCTTACCTATTTTTCACTTATATAATTTACTTTCGTAAAATATTCTAGATTTATGTAAATTTATTTTGCTGAGCTGGAACTCAGCTCTTTCTTTCTATATGTTTTTCCTTGCAGTCTACTCTTTTTGTAAGGGATCCATGTGTGCTTTCATTTGAAAGTTCCTTACATGTTTTTGGAGTATGGAGCATGTGGAATTTGAAATTACTTTCCTTTTAGCTGAGATTGCATTACATGATTTCTTGAAATCCAGTGAGAAGCTTTCTGAGTTTTTATTCTCATAGAATGCGTAGACTTTCTCCTTTACTTTGGAAGAATTAGACTTGTAGCTGTTGTTGTTACAGAGATTGCAGGTTATATGTTTTAGTATGTCTCAGTTTGTCTAGTTATGTCTCTTTAATGGCACAAAACTCAAGGATTTTCTGTGTTTGAAGTCTATGTTTACGTGTGTCTGTGTCAATATCATTCTGAATCAGACTTGCATTTTGTGTAGGGATTAGTGATGGCTGTTGTTATATAAGTCAATGCTACGGCATCTTGAAACAGATTTCTAGGTCTCAATAATAGCATATATGTGGTATATGTTGACCCCAAAAGTGGGAAAGAAAAAACATCCTGAAAACTGAAACTAATATCAAGCCAATTTCCCAGAATCCACCACCACAAGACTCTAGTGAAACTATAGAAATCAACCACTCACATCCGCTTATTTATCGACATCCTGCAGAAGATTGCAGGCAAGTCCATTGGGAGAGGTTTCGCCCATACCATACATAAGGCCGAAAATAATTTATTTTGGAAAGATGGGTGAATTCATAATATCCATTTTGAATTACAACTTATTGTGTATTGTTAGAGTGCTGGATTTATGTTGGCAAGCCATATTGTTAGAGTGCTGGATTTATTGTGTATCATAGAGGCCGATTGGTGCCTGGGCGGCACGGCAGGATCTTAAGGACCTAAGACCAATCAGTTTAGTGGGCAGTCTCTACAAAATTTTATCGAAAGTTTTGGCTAACAGAATTAAAAGTGTTATGAAGTTGATTATCTCCCGCCCCGCACGCGTTTGTAGAAGGAGGCAAATTCGATGCAAAAAGAGACACAGGCTAATGAGGTCGGATCGCATTCTAAGAAGGAAGGAGAAAGGGACTGTGCAAGCCGACATTTAAAAGGTTTGGCACTGCATTAGGGTGGGATTTACATCGCAGACGCCGAGAGAACGGGCTTTCGCCAAACGGATTAGGCGGATGAATCGTGCATCTCCACGCCTTCGTTCTCTGTCATGTGCGAATCTGGGCCCCACGGTTTCTTCCGGAGGTTCCAGAGGCCTCGAGACAAGGGACCCTATCGCCCTATCTTTTGTCACTCCAGATGGAAGTCCCGAGTTGTCCGTTGAAGAGAGCGGAAGGGAAATTTATTTCTCGGGTGCGTATCGGGGACAGAGGTGGAGGGAGTCGGGTCATCTCCCACCTATTATATCGATGATACTATTTTCCTCGGCTAAGCCAATTTCGAAAGTACCGATGTGCTTAAGATGGACTTTAATGTGGTTCAAGCCTTCTCAAAGGTTGAAAATTAACTGAACAAAGCCGATTATTCCCCAGTAGGGTGGACAACGTGGAGTTGTTAGGCTACGAACTTGGTCATGGGCTGGTTCCCTTCCCACCACGCATTTGGCCCCCGGGGCCTCACAGGCTCTTTAGGGTCCGATTCTATGGAAGAAAGATTCGTAAAAGATCGTCTCTCCCGAAAAGACAATTTATTTCCCAAAGGGCTGGAGGCTCACCCTCATTCGAAGTACTTTGTCTAGCTCTAATACTTCCTCTCGCCGTTTAGAATGCCAAAGATTGTTTGTTCGAGATCGAGAAGATTCGTAGAGACTTTCGGGGGGGTGGGGAATCTTGAGCGAAACTACACCCGGTCAACTGAAAACTGCTTACAAGAGACAAAAGCGTAGGGGTTACGGGTTAGAGGCCTCCTCGATGAATCAAGTATCATTGCGGCGGTGCTGATACTACACGAGAGGGACTCTCTCCGAGACCGGTGATCAATACCAAGTTTGGAGAGGAAGATGGGGGTTGGATCACCAGGACATCAGGGTGCTTGGTGGTACGGCTTATGGAAAGACATTAGAAAGAATGGTCCACCTTCTTCAAAACACTATTTCCCAGGAAATGGTAGAAGGCTGGGATTTTGGAAGGACCCGTGGGGTGATGAGACCGTGCTGTGCTATGCTTTCCCTACTCTGTTCAACTTGGCAGCTCACAAAGACTAGGGTAGCGGGTGAGTATGTCCGATTCCTAGGGGGATGGGGTGGTCCCCAATTTTCCTGGGGACCTTAATGATCGAGTTAAGAGGTGGTAAGGTTCCTTCATTTCCTTCACAACAAGAAAATTAGACCTTTTCAAGAGGATCGTCTATTATTAAAGGAGTCGATTACTGATGGCTTTTCAGTTAGACATATGTATAGTAAGCTGGTGTATTCTCCTCCTTTAGATTTCCCTCATCGATCAATCTGGAACCCAATTGTTCCCTAAATCGGGTTTCTTCGCCAGTTTCCCCGGGTAAGGTGCTTACACTGGACCAACTAAAGAGAAGGGGGATTCCCTTAGTAAACAGGTGTTTCTTATGCGAAGAAAAGGAGGAAACAATAGACCACTTGCTCATTCATTGTACGAGAGCCAAGATGTTATGGGATCTTCTTTTGGCAATTACTGATGCTAATTGGGTGTTCCCCCGTACGGTTCGTCAACTTCTCCTTGCTTGGCAAAGTGCTAGTGTCGGCAAAAAACGGAAGAAAGTTTGGATGGCGGCTCCTTCAGATATTCGACGCCAGGGTTAGAAAGAAACAGGTGGTTCGAGAATGAGTTTAACCAAACCATGTTGATAACTTAAATTTTTCGGGTGGGTTTTTTGTCTTTGATGGGGTATAGGTGAGAGTGAGGTGGGGTTTCCTTGTACTCCTCTTGTGTACTTTTTGGGAGTCTTGTGCTCTTTTTTCATCTATATACTACTTTTTAACGATCAAAAAAAAAAAAAAATTTATAAATTGTATGTGCAAAATGTTTTATCGGCTGGATAAGAATATCACT
The DNA here is from genome assembly GCA_016808115.1 of Tetrastigma voinierianum. Taxonomy (NCBI): domain Eukaryota; kingdom Viridiplantae; phylum Streptophyta; class Magnoliopsida; order Vitales; family Vitaceae; genus Tetrastigma; species Tetrastigma voinierianum. The sequence continues at coordinate 80,934 of JAEQBH010002122.1, read as the reverse complement.
AATCAGAGGCATTCAATTTGGAACACTCGTCGTTTCATTTGCTTGGAGCATCCCGTTTAGACTTAATCCCTTTGGAATGTATGGACCCAAAATACACATCGTAAATATTAGAGTAAAGCTCAAGCCATTTTTATTCTGCTCTTATTTCGATTATTATTATTATTATTATAATTATCATTATAGTATTAGTGTTAATATATAGTTAATTTCCCTTTTCTTTTTTCTTTGTGTAGACATTTGGAGAAGCAAAACGACCTTCTTATGGATGCTTATAGATCAATGTCACATGAATTGCATAAACTTCAGGTAGTTCAAGTTTAATTATTTTTGTCTTTCTAAAAATGCCTCATGATAAGTATACGTTGGAATAACTTTGAAGAAACATTGATCAAGATAACCAAAATACTCAAATAAATTTCTTCGACATGGATTCTAACCATAGTTTTAAAAGGTGCTCTTAAGGGGTGTTGAGGTTCAAGGCACAATCACTCCCTAGTTATAGCGCCTTATCTTCCAAGACACGTGCCTTATTGGAGAAGTGCGCCTTGTAGACTATAATTTCATTTTTTTTTACGAACACTTTTATTCTTGAAGTTTCTATTGAAATTTATATAATTTTATTACTTTTTATTGAATTTTTATTTTAAATATTTGAATCTTAAACTTTTTATTAATACATTGAATCATATTTGTAACATTGATTTTCTGTATTCTCTAGTTCGTCTAGTGGACTGGTTTGTTTTTGTTTCAAGCCCTTTTTTGTATAGGCTTCGTCCCCTTTATAATGCTTTGTATACTTTCTCGTAGGGGTGTTCCGCAGCTTCTTTGACGAATATATGCTCGCTTATCCATAAAAAATATTTTTGTAACATTGATGTGCATCCAAAGTCACACTTCACCTTCACTTAGGCACGTCCCTTGTGGTGTGCCTTGCACTTAAGCTAAGATAGTAAAGTTTTTTGAGAAATTCTAAGGTGGTGTTTGTTTTTTTTACTTAATGCTGAATAGTACTTAATAGCATTAAGTATTAAGTTGTTTGTTTTTTAACATTGGATAGCGAGTAGGGATGGCAAATCCGACGATTATTTCTTGCTCTCGCTCCGTCTCGCCTTAATGAGACAAGTTTGGTTTAATCAGACCCATAAATTCTGGCTTCAGCCATTTTCTCAAATCTCGAGACCTGCCTGACCTGCCCATGTATTGTTACTCCCGCCCGCCCGATTATATTTTAAAATAAATTTTTATTATTTTATTTTATACTTTAATATAAATAATAATAATTATTAGAATGTTTTAATAAATAATCTATAAAATTCATAATATTTAGATTTTTTATGAAATATATTAATTTTAATATAATAAAATAAATAATAAAAATAAAAATAAAAACAATCAAATGTAAATCCAGATCTGGGTTTGGGAATTTTCTCATCCTCGTCCCGCTTTTGTTTAATTTTTTTAAATGAGATAAGTTTGTAATTGAAAAAATAACGAGCGGCAGGACGCCGTCATTCCAAACGCTCCCGCTATCATCCCTAGTAGCGTGTATTGCTAACCCTTCTCCTTTGTCAAGTAAACGGCTTAAGTTTTTCTTGTTTTGCATTAAAAATGACTTTTTTTTCTAAATAGAAAAGCCAACATTTTCACTTTTTCTATTCATAATTTTTTTTAAATATTTCAAAGACTAAATTGTGAATTAAGTCAAAACAAACAACCCCTAAGTGTAAATTGCTCAGTTTGCTTACTATACTAAAAAGATGATTACACCAGTTATCACTAATTTATTTAGCAACAATAATGTTAGCCATTTCTATAATTTGGCATGCTATTTCTTGTTTATGATGACGCAATCAGCGAGGTCATTATTTGGGTCTCCTCCTTGATAATCATTGAAATCAAAAGGAAGGAATATTAAGTGTGAACTTAGACATGCAAACCATATTTGTGATTTGAAAATATAATTTATCATAAATAAAAATATAACGATGATATGTTGTCATTTGTTTACTCTAGTAATTTGAGTAGCTCTTTTTATGAAATTTCATGTGTTATGATATGGGTGGTAGAAGAAGAAATGCTCATGCACAAGTTCTATGAATTTACAGGTAAGCCGAGCATCAAAATATAGAGGTATTTTTCTTCTCCTAGTTTTATTTCAATGGGAGGACTTGCCAATATTAAATCATATGCATTGATCTTAGTATTATTTTTTTGGTGTTCCAAAAGAAATTTGCAGAATTCATATCTCAACAAAAATAAACTATATTTGATATCGAACTTATGATATGAAAATACACATACATCCAATCCTTTTCTCATCTTTCTACTTTTCTCAATCGTTTGGCTCTTTAGATTTGTTATTACACCAATGTCATGTAATAACTTCAATCTTTCTAGTAGCTAGCTTGCTGTAGCTAGTTTTTGGCTAAATCCTCTCTTCTTTGTATAGCCTACGGCCTTCCCTTGTTTACTCCCTCTAGACTTCAGGTTTGCCTTTTCGGATTTTTTAATGAAGCTTCTGCTTTTTGCCTAGCAAAAAAAGTGAGAACTTAATTTATGTGAAAAAACCTATCGAACTTATTAGTACAAGAATTTGGATAAGTGATAGACATTTGGCATTACCTATTGCTATTAGTATGATATACATTCAACAGAGCAACGAAGAGAGGGCACGAGGTGAGATGAGGGGACGATAATGCTAGTTAGTTGTGGAGTTGAATTCATTTGCAATCTCGTGGTAGAAGTCAGATGAAAGAAGAGGAGCTTGCTGGCAGTTAGCGATTCATAGGGTAGAAGTCTTAGGTGATTTGCTTTAAGGCGTGGAGGTTGTATAAGTAAGGTGTTTAAAAGTCGAGGAGGAAGGAAGAAAATATCTAATAAAGACACATCTTGTAAGTATATGGTGGAATTGAGAGCTAAATCCCAAGAAAGGGAGTGAAGGATTCAAAAAAATTTAGATCGATAAAACTTGTGGGAGGGTCAGATAAAATGGTTGGCAAAAGGTTTAACTAATAGACTTTAAAGAGTGTTGGCTATCACGGTCCCCAAGGTTTAATTAAGTTATTGATTAGATATTGAGAAGCAACAAGAGAGCAATTCTTTGCAAGTTTGACATCAAAAAGGTCTATGATCATGTGGACTGGTCCTTTGAAAATATGGGCTTTGGGGAAAAGTGGGTAGGGTGGAAAAAGTGGTGCATTTCCACTGTGAATTGTTGTTGTTGTTGTTTTTTTTTTTTTTTTATTGATTAATGGAATCCTTATTGGTTTCTTTAGGAGCTCTTGGGGGGCTAAGTCAAGGTGGCCTTCTATCACCTTATATATTTGTGATTGTAATGTGGTTGCCTCTAAATCGAACCGATCGAGAGGGTAGTTGTGGGAGGTCATATGGGAGAATCACGTTAATTGGAAGCATGTTGTCGTAGTTTGCCTTTATTTTATGTTTGCTCTTACATGCCAAGGAAGGTCGTTATGTTTGACTGTGAGAGATATCCTCAGAGGTGGTTCTATAGGATTGTAAGCCGTACTTAGTTAAGTGACAACTATCTTTGGATAATAGGAATGGGGTTAGTGAAGAATCTTTGGGCATTTTTTTCAAACTTGTATTAGATTGGTAATTTTTTCTATTTATTTTAAAAGTACTATTTTGGGACAAAACTCATTTTATTAACATGGCCAATCATTGTGAAATTTCAAAACTTTTTCTAGGTGTTAGTGCTTGTAAGCTATGTTTAATAGATGTCTACTTTTTTTTTCTCTATTTCTAAAATAAAAATAAAAGAGAAGATGATGTTTATAAGTAGCTACACCCTTCACATCTCCGAGCCAGGCATTCACAAAAGCTACAAAGTTGTTAAGTTAACTCGGTGTTTGCTTTGATTGTTTTATTTTTGAGTAAGTATTCGTTTAGACTTTGTTTGGAACCCAGAAAGTACTAAAAAAAGAAAACAGAGAGGAAAATAAAGAGGAAAATTGGAAGGATTTGGAGGAAAATATAAAATAGGTTTACACTTAATAGAGTAGTTCTATATGTTTACTCATACTTATTTGATTTGTTTATTTCTATTATATAAGGACTAAGAAATTTAAAAATGCAAATTTTGAGGAAATTTGATTATATTTGATTTTCTTTATATTTTCCAATCAGAGAATCAACATGAGAAAATAATTTTCCTAACATTTTTTTTCCTTCCTAAGTATTTTTTGTTCCAAACAAAGCCCGGCCCGCTTTGAACTGGAAAGTACCAAGGAAAGAAAATATAGAGGAAAAAGTGGAAGGAAAATAAAAATAGATTTAAACTTAATCAATTAATTTTATATATTTTTTCAAACTCATTTTATCGGGGCAAAGAAATATTACAATTCAAATTTTAAAATCATGAAAAGATTATGAACGGAAATTGACTAGTAATTATTTTCAGCAATTCATAATCCAAATTAAATATTTTGCAGTTAGAATAAGCAAAGAACTTTGAAATTTGAATATGAATAATCTTATAGCCGACAGAATGTAAAGATTGAGGCAGTCAACCACAAACACTCTAGTGTGTGTGCATGAAGATGTTGAAGCATACAATGAGATGATCCAATAATTCCTAATAAGAAACAAAATGTTAAAGTCTACGTAAATTAAAATAAGAAAGTAACATTGAAAATATGCCTACCACATTGCCAACCATATTGTCAAATTGTCTCCGGATGATCTCCAAGTTTTGTATAATTGACAATCTACACACACACAATTTACAAGAACTCATATGATTCGCACATACCAAGTTTATTTTCCTAATGGCAACCTAATCAAGTGGTTTCATGTGTGTTCAAGATGTATTATGGGCCCAAACTCAAACAGTTTAGGCTTTTAGTAAAGTTGGCAACTTCACGTTGTATTAAAACTTGATGTCTCGAGTTTGTGTCTTCTCTATACTACTATCCATCCCCAAAAGGTAACATGTAAGGCCTCCTATACATTATGGACACGAATTCTAACCATCAAGGCTTTTAAAAATCTAATAACTTAACACCTAAAATAAACAGGTTCAAGGGCGTAACATGAGAAGCTTGACAAGGGACCAATATTTCTAAATTTTAGGTTCCCTTTATCATCGTATCAATGTGACCAAGCATGATGAACAAAAAAAACAAATAGAACACATTTTCTAACATCCGAACATACAAAGAACAATCTTCTTCCAAGAAGATGGTTATGTAATATATATGCATCTAATATATGTTCACATACTTTTGAGAAACAAAGTTATTTTGGTAGGTGAACCAGCTAATATGTTAATAATGTAAAAGTTCCTTTCAATTAATCATAATTTTTTTTCTACCTTTTACATAAGGGAGCCATTAAAGTATTTTTTTCTAAAAAAATTTGCGGATTACCAAAGAGGTCCATATGACAATCACCAACAATGATAGCACTTTCTAACCATTTGTTTACATTGTTAAAGGATTGTCATCCTTCTTTGTATTTATCTTTAAAATCATGAAAGATGCTTATTTCGCTTTCAAAAAATAAAAATGTAAAAGGAAAATAAGAATACTATCTTACAACTATATAGATGTGTTTGTCATCAAGGAGTTCTCGGGGTGTCTTCTTTCCTCTTAATGATATAGATTAAGATTGAGATTGCCTATCATGGCTTACATAAGAGCCTACTTGATAGAAAATGAAGTCACATTAACAAAGGCTCCTTGATAACCGTCAAATGGGCATTGGAGTTCATTAAGGCCTCCTTTTCTCCTAGTGATGGAGATTAAAATTGGGCTTGCCTGTTAGAGCTTATGAGGCCTTACTTGATAGAAGCCTTGAAGTCAGCATTGATGAGGCTCTGTGGAAAACAAGAACAAATGGGTATTGGTGGCATTTTCAAGAACCATGAGGGTGACGCTAACAAGGCTTTCTTAAAGCCAACCGGTGTTGAGTAGGAAACTGAGGGTACAACTCCAAATCTACCTTTCATTCTGAAACCCTGAAAGAGGCAATATCATTGGGTGTTTCACACAATTGGAGAGATAAAACATCATCTCGGTTCCTGGGGTGAGAAAGGGCCATGAAGATATGACTAAGGCACTAGATTATGGAACTTTCTAGAAATTTGAGTCATTAAGTCTATATCTGCAAATCTGGAAGCTAATCTACTTGCCCCAAGCAAAGCCACCCTTTGTGGGCATTGTCAGCTTTCCATTCAGGTTTGTTTTTGTTTTCTTTTCATTTTTTTGGCGCAGTGGGTAAAATTAAATAATGAGATAAAATGTCAAGATGCTCAAGAAATGAAATTTCCACATGCAATTCAATCATAACAATGAGTATGTTAATGAAGATGGTTTAGAATTTTTCTATTATTAAAATGAGAACAACAAACATGTTCATATGAGGTTTTTTTTTCAATTATTAACTCGTATGGGTTCTAAAAACATGTTTTATAGATTGCTTTCATTTTTATTCAATACAACATAACAATTATTGTTTATGCAACCAACAAACTCAATAATTGCAGTATATGGAAGCTAGAACAAGCTATAAACCCAATAAGTTCCTTGTTCCCTAATGGAAGCTAGAACACTCTATAAACCTCATGTGCAACCCATCAATAGCACTTGGATATTACAAGAGAACAAAGAAAACAAGAGTGATGGCATGACGAAGTAATCAAAATGTGGTTCTATTTTATTTTGCTCCATGTTCATGGTAACCAAGCAGACGGTTGGATTGCTGTCTATTGTGCTTTCAGTTTTAGAGATTATCTTTGAAAACCTGTGGAGATATTGGCATTTTGAACAAAAAAATTTGTGGTTTTTATTTATTTTTCTCCATTCTTCTTCTGGTAATAAAAGCGACAATGCAATTAGAATGCTTTTGGAGTTTTCAATTCTAGAGTTTCTCTTTGAACATGTGTGGAACTATTGCCAATCTTCACTGAATTTTTGTTAGATTGAGGCCTTTGGTTGTTTGGGAATGATTTCATGTATCAAAGCTCAGACTAGGGCTTCTATTTGAAATCCCTGCTATGGAACTATAGCAAGTCTGGAATTTGGATTGCAGCTTGGAAAATTTGTTAGATTGATGGTTTGGAATGCTTTTCTAATATAGAAATTATCAATGTTTTGATGAGTGGTTGCACCAAATCATTGATATTTCTTCATAGTTATGATTTATCAATATATATATATATATATATGATTTTCCTTCTCTATAGTAGTAGAGTAGATGCAGTAGTAAAAGTGGAGCTAGACCCTTGTAGGAGATATTCTTCATGAATTGCAGTAGTTAGATTTGATTTTATTACCTAGCATGCACTTGCATTTGGTATTATCAAACTGTTTTACTTGGTTGATTTCCCCTTAATCAAGAAATGGTCCGCCCTTATGCTATAAAAAGGGCACAAGCGAAAGCAAAGGGAAGGGAACTGTGACAAAGAGGAAATAGAACAATTTCTAGAAGAGGATGCAGTAGCAACAACAGCCTCACAAGATGAGGATAAGGTTGAAGAAGTCACTGCGAAATTCTCGAAAGGGCTTGTTTGTAGTTGCAAAAGTTGGAAAGGTAATTAAATTCTAATTTCTCTCTTGTTATGCATTAATTCATTTTGCTTACTTGTTCATAAAATAAATTTCCCTCCCCCTTTCTAATTTATCTTCTAAAATATATGTGTGTTTATGTGCTTGAAGAGTGTAAAAGCAGTAGGATTTCTTTTGCTGATATTGTGTGTCTAGTGAAAAAATTCTGCTATTTTTTTGTCAGTTAGCTATTGAGACCTCAGAGGATGATCATAAACTTCTTGAGAAAAAAGAACAAAAACCTTTTGCCGACATGCACTGGAGATTCTTCACCAAGTAAGTTGAGATTTGTCAATTGTCAGGCACAAAATTGTTGTTCAACATGTTTTTAATTTCAAATTAATTAGCTTAAATTCACTTGTTTCTAAACAATATGCAATTGTACATATTGATGTGTTTTGGCTCTCCTAGCTATTTTGTGACGTGAGCAATGTATGTAAGAACCGAGAAAGGTGTGGTTTTTGAAGTTAAGTGCTACATGTTCTCATTCTAAGGACATATAAGCTGTTCTCAGGAATCATGTGTAAGTTTTACGCATTCCCATCCAAATCCTTTTATTATTTTCTTGTATGGTGTGAAAAAAATATGCTTTTATTTGCTGTTTAGTTGGACTTTTCTTTGCTGTTATATTGTTCAATTACTCCTTCATGGTAAGTGCAGAGCAGCTGCTACAGAAAATTTGGCTGCTCTATATATATATATATATATATATATATATATATATATATATCTTATTATCTCATCCTCATGTTGTTTAGGTTGGTGCAATGGGCCCATGGGGAAATTAATAATGATTATATGGATGATTTTTAGGGTAAATTAGGTGTTAGGTCACCAAGGGAAAAGAAATTAAAAAATGGGGCCCCAAAAATTTACCAAATAGAAAAGGTGTATTTTGGGAAAATAATTTCTCTTTGATGCACGCATCAACTCAGTGGATGAATTTACCCCCAGACAATGGGTCCCATTGTCTCTCCACTCTCTTTCTCTCCTCTCTCTCCCTTTTCTTTTCCTTCCCTTGCCCCTCCCTCTTTCTCCTCTCACTCTTATTCATCCCTACCGTTTTGCTTTTAAAAAAAAATTTATCTCCTACTTAATATTTTATCCCTTTTTAAATCAATCAAATTTAATCTCCTACTTTAACAAAAGAGCAAAAAGAGAGAGGACAGATGAGGTGAGAGGAGAGAGGCAGTGGAACCCACTGTCAGTGGGTAAATTCGTCCACTGGTTTGGTGGGTGCACCAAACATGAATTATTTTTCTCGGGTACACATTTTTCCATTTCGTAACTTTGCCCCCATTTTTTAATTTCTTTTTCCTGCTGACTCAAACATACTTACCTGTATTTTAATGCCATGCCAATTACCAAACCCCAGACAAATATTTAACCTGTTTCCTTGTTTTACGTTTTCAAATAATGGATACTTGATCATCTTATGTAAAGTAAGACATGATGAAGGACATTGAAACATAATAATAATGATTGATGATTTTCTCTCCAATATTTTTGCAGTTTTGATGGTGTACTTCTTTCATCTGTGGGGCCTTGACGGAGAAGTGGAATATATTTTAGGCCCCATATTTTTGCTCTTTAGCTAAAGCTAGAGACTGGGAATATATATTTTTGGCTTGTCATTTTATTTTATTCAGGGATTGTATGAATGCTATCACGATTTTACCACTTGAGCCGTACCTTTAGGACTCTATATAAATAGCTTTTAAATTCTGTTTTTAAAATTTTTATAAATATAAACCATGTTTGTTATTCCTTATTTAGTTCCTATTGTAAACACAATAAAAGCATTGTACGATATAAATGTGTACACTGTCACTTTTAACCTTGTTTGAAAATTTTGGAAGTAATTGTTATAAACTTAAATCTTCAACCTTTTCCACGAATTTAATCTAAACAATAAAAGAAAGTAAAAACATTTCCAGACTTGGGCTGTATGTTAAAACCATGGACAAAAATTTCAGGGCAATTTTACCGATTTTTTGTTTTAAATTTCCCGATATTTTGCCGAAAATGTCAATGTGTTTGGCAAATCTGGAAAAATCTATTAACTGTGGCCGAGGGGAATTGATCTCTGGCCATGCATAGGAAATAAAAAGGGCTGTTAATTAATTATATACAAAGTTTATATAAAGTGTCTTCTTTTTATTTAAATATGTAAATTGAATTTTAAATCTTAAACAAGATATTTATAATATAATCATCGAAAATTGTAGGATCTACCATATCTTGATCGGGTAAATGATCCAATTACCACCCTTCCTTTTAAAGGAGTTAAAAAAATACTATGATGGCTGAAATAATTAAATTTTTATTATCTAAAATATGAAAAATATGTTGTAATAAAACTAATTTCATTTTTTAAATATATAAATATAAATATATTTTAAACCATTTTTCAAAAACTAATAAGTACTCTTATTCATTGTACTTATCAAAATTATTTTTGATATGTATATTCTTATTTCAATATTTCTTTAAAGAAATTTAAGTACTTATTTAAATTTTGAATAATTTTTGTTTTATCGATATTCATGTAAAAATATCCATCTACATATTTTCGATATATCTCAGAAAATCAAAGCACGATATATCTGCTAAAATCATTTTTATCCTCGTTTGAACAAACCGCATTCTACCTTTCAAAATTAATTTTAATCGCCACAACGATCTATTGGCATACCTTAATAATCTAAACAATGGGCTCTTGGGATTACGGAAAACTAGGAAGGCAACATGGGGAAGCCACCTAAAAAAAATCCACAATTTGAATACGTTTTGTATTTTCTTCAATTGCCCGCTCAGAATCAAACTCATTTGAATTTTAAAATAGAAAATTATATAAAAAAAATTATGTTGTAGGAAGTAGAATATTAAAAAGTGATAAAAATTTTATCACATTAGGTTAGTCCAACACACAAACGGTGCCAAAAGAAGTAACATGTTGTAATCTTATAGCTTTAATGCCAATTGATTTAATACAAAATTCCAATTTATTAGAAACTTGGATACAAAATTCCAACTTTTCTTAAAATAGCCCAATACATCCGTCCCTCTGATTTTCCCGACATAATAAAAAATACAACATGAAAGATTTTGGAAAGGGTCCGGCAAAGTGTCATCGTCGGTAATTTTCTTACTCCTTTATTGATTATTTATTTTGCACATAGTTTGAAGTGGATCAATCCTAAATCATTTCCATTTATTGTACCAACCCTATATATTTTCTTTCAACATTTACATATTTTTCTCTATTTCGTAAAATTAAATAATACATAGTAGATAAATTATAATATATATATATATATATAGCATATATATATATATATATATATATATATATATATATATATAAGTTTTTCATATTTCTAATAGTAACCAAACATTAAAAAAAACCCATTTTATTTCTACTATGTTCTTAACGTTTTAATATCACAAATAATTCAAAATGAAAACTATAAAAGGAAAATATGCATTTAATCGTATACATCAGATAAAACTGAAGTTCCTTTCGAAAGCTCCAAATATTCCATTTATTGCATTAAAGGTTATATTTTTGGCAATCCACTGGTTTAAACCTTCCACTTGAAAAAATAATTAGTCATGACTAAGAATCGACGATTTGTTCAAAATTTTAATAAACAAACAATCGATAATTAAAATTATAGGAATCTAGACTAGTATCTTTTTCTTGGTTTGATGAACTAATCTGACCCATGAGCCATCCATCACCGGTTGGCTCCAAACTTCCGGTCTTTTTTCTTTAATCACAAAAACACTGATAATAGTTAACATTTGGCATGTATGGTGCCTAAACCCCCATCGTTGCTTCTTTAAAGTAAGAATATAGTTTCAATAAATATTTTATAATAGCTCTGTTTGTGTTTCCCATGCATCATACACTGCTTCATAAATTTCATCTTCAATCCTGCGCATAATTGAACTAGAATAAAATGATTGTGAGCAATGACATCAATGTTCTATAGATAAGGGCCTCAATTAAGTCTTTCATTTTCAATTTATTTTCAATAATAGATCACCTTTGTAGACATCAAAACACTACAACACATCAACAAGTTTCAACATCCCCAAAGAAATCCACAATGCTAGCATTCTCCCCTCCATTGTTTTCAACCTTTGTAAATCTTATCCATTTATTGATTTTATTATTGAATTTGACCATTTGGATAACATGCTAATAGTTTCTTATAATATTTTGTTTCCAAGTGGAAGGAACTCAAAGAACGGAGTGTGAGGTGTTGAGTGAGAAGCTCCTGTCATTGTATGACAAGAGGGAAGAGGTTTTTCCATGAAATCTTGGCTCTAATAAAGTACATAGAAAGCACCCCCAACCCCCAATCCCCATATTCCTACTCACTACTCACCCCCCAACTTGAGTATATAGAAAGTTGGGGGTTGTTGGATGTCACTACTCACTACCAATCCCCAGATTCCCCACCCCCCACCCCCCAACCCCAAATATAATATCAAGTTTCCCTCAATACTCAATACAACAACACAATCAAATTTTAACATTTTCGTTTATTATTACAATTATTACAATAGTAGTAGATCCTCCCACTTTTAATTTTAAATATTAGCTACTCATTCCTTTCCAAGAAAAAATATATATATTAGGAACTCAAAATTATTAATTGCATCACTTTTTTTTTAACACTTTTTTTTAAGATAATTAAAAATAATTTTATTGATTCAAACTAACAATATATCGATAAAAACATATAATCAAAATCACAAAAAATCATAAAAGATCATAAAACCACATCCAACTAACTCGAATCATAAATTGATGATTATTGATTTGATTTTTTATTTTATATATATATATATATATATATATATATATATATATATATATATATATATATATATATATATATATATATATATATTATTTCTTTTTTTTTTTTATTTTTTATTTATTATTGCTTCGCCCCAATCGTCCTCATATAAATAAGTATTGTACCACGATAACGATAAACAAACGTCGCATCAAAACAATAATAACCATAGGTCATATCAAAACAAAGATAATTACATATTGTATCAAAACGATGACTAGAATATTAAAAAAAATAATAGAAAACCTATATCTTATGGAATAATTATTTTATTGATAAATAAAATGATGGAAAAATATGTAAATAGATGATTTTAGGCTAATAATAGTAAAAAAAATCATCCTTTGTTTAAAAAAAGATAATGGATAAATAATTGAGAGAAATGAAATAGGCTTTCAATTTGATCTCATTAAAGTAAATTGCATCACCTTTACGTCGAACTGAATTGGCAGTATAATATTCAACTAGTCTTCCTGATATTCATATATGATACGTTTTTCATATTAAATAATTGATTATTGGTATCAATTTAATTTCATTTTTACACCAGATTTTTTATTTTTATTTGTTTTCAATCAATTTGAGTGTCATATGAATGAAATTTCTTATATTTTTTCATGCAAAAGACAAAGGGGGGAAAATGTATATATATATAAAATAAAATAAAAAAAGTATAAGTAATAAATTGTTGAATCGGGGGTAGGGGTCATCATGTGATGTAATGATGAAGTAATGTAGCCTTTTGAGTGGGTCCCACTACTCACCAACCCCGAAATGCTTCCCTAAAAAATAGTAATACTACCTGACGAGGAGTAGGCAACCATTTTACTCCAATCTCTTTCGATCTTTTTATTATTTTTAATAATTATTAATTCAATTTCTACTAATACTTTCATTTGTAATGAAGAGTTAATGTGTACATAAAATTAATCTCCAAAATGCAACAATTTCACATGTTACCTTTGTCATTTATTTACTGATAGACTATAAAAAAAAATGGAAACACCTAAGGAGAAGTGCAATAGATTATATAGATTATAAACAAAATATACCAAGAGGCAAAACGGAAAATCAAGGGAGCTTAAAATTAAAAAGTCTCTTATGATAAAAAACAAAACAAAAGTCCCTCCACCAAACCCGACCAACCACTCCTCACTTGCCTAATCCATACAACGAGCTACAATGTCTTACACCCAAGGTTTGAAAATCGGATATGTTTTTAAGAGGATTTGAACTTGGTCAAAGTCAGTGGTAAAACAAGTTTATCCAAAAAGCCACTTGTGCTTGATAATTTATAGTATATCTTCGTTAATATATATTACAAATATATATTGTGACATATAAATTATTCTTACTTTTTATTACATTAATATCATTTTCAATAATCACGTTTAATTTTTTTTTTAAATTATATATATTACAATTATTATGAATCCATAAGATAAAGTATTAATATATTTTTAAATTATAAGTTAATAACAATAAAATATAAAAACAACAATAATAACAATAATTTATTTTTGATGGATATATCCATTAATATATATGTAAATTTTAAGGTTACAATTTTCATGACATTTTTTTAAAAGATAAGTATTATATTTTTTGAGAAAATAAAATTTTTTTAAACTTTTTCAAACTATTTTCATAATTTTATATATATTTATGTAAAATATCTATTGATATATTTTCGATATATTCGATATATTTGTAAAATCAATATATTGATATATCCGTCGAAACTGATATTTTTATCATAGTTTACACCCTTGGGGTCCATGTGGGTGTGGTTAGAAAGCCAATGATGCAATAACAACATCCGCAACTTTTAAAGGATATCAATATAAACATTATTAAATTATACGATTCAATTTACTTATATATATAAATAACAAGGAAATAATTGGGTTGGGCTTAAATTGCTACCTCTAGCCATGAGAGCCTGTTATCCCCTTATATTTGTTTTAATAATTATAACAATGAATAATTCATATCGTATGAGTCCAAAGGCCAAAGAGCTAACATCCAGGCGTAGGTGAGATTGTCGAGGCCTCTCAGCGAGACCCTGCAAAACTGCCACTTTGGATAAAGGGGCAAATAGGAAATTTCGCTGGAAAATCCGGAATTTTTCAGATCTCTGATGATCAAACGACTTCTCCGCTGAAACATCTCGTGAAATAGCTACCACGAATTTCAAGTAGATTCCGGCGCTGCCTGATTTCACGCTGAAGGTAAGCCTGATGACACACAGGCAAGATAAGAGATGCCACATGGCACCGCTAAAAGGGCGTGACACTTGGCATCAAAGTATAACACAATGAGCTATGTGCGGGAAAAGGATCCCATACCACATTGCCCATGCCAATGAATGCCAAAAGGGGAATTATGAAATAAGAAAAGAAAAATAGAGAAAAAGGAGAGCCACACACTTGGCTTGAGGAAAGGATAAGGAAATTTCCTTCTTTTGACCATACGGTCAATTCTCATCCAAAAAGGGAGAGAATATGGTAAATGAGAGGAGAAAATGGAAGGAAGGTGAGATGAGAAAAGAGAAAAAGGAAAAGAAAAGCAAAAAGGAAAGAAAAGAAAGGAGAAAAGGAACAAGAAATAAATCCGCTCTAGAGAGAAAAATAAGGAAAAGGAGAGCCGAGAGCGGCATGAGTGATTTTCCTGCCGCTACGACGCTCGAAAAGTTCGAGGACTAAAGTTGGTGCACGCAATGGGATCTACGTAGATTACCAAAAGTCGGGAGCTCTCGACAACCCTGCACAAGAGTAGATATTTTCCTACTTGCTTATTTTTTAGCTTAAAGGCTTTATAATGTAGAGGTTGCTTATGAGGCCAAGGAGGAGGCCATGTAAATAGTTCCAAGCTCTGGAATTAAAGGGTATGGATTCATGATCGGTTTCTCACAAATACCGACCACAAAAGGGTTAGGTTTGAACTAGAAATCAAAAGTTTCTAGGTGTCATGGTTGTTTGATGTGATAAAAAGGATTGGAACCAAAATGGTTCATGTTTGTCAAGGGGCCGTGAGGTACCCGGTTGAATGGTCCTAATTTTGAGACCTTGTTGTGTGTTATGACTTGCTTGAGTAACATGCTAAGCTTGGAAATGTGATATTGATGCATGCTTTTTGATGTATTAATATGTTTTGCATGGAGGTAAATTATATGTATAAATTATAATTATCCATGGTATGTAAATGTTTCATGTAAGGTTTCGTCTATGCATGTAACATTTATGAAATGAGACGGCGATCACATTTCATATGCACGGTCACATCGCGTCGTCGTGTGTGGTGCAAAGGAGGCTTATTCATCAAGGCGAAATGCGCTGCGAACTCGAAAAATAGGACAAAGTCCAAGGTAGAGATTCACGAGTATGTAAATGATCAAATGATAAATTACATGTTTTCATGAGCAAGTCAGTCATCCTCTCTCTTGCAGTGGTGGAAAGTCTCGCGCTTTATTCAGCTGCTAGGATGCATGAATCCCTTGACATGCAAGTTCCGTGGAAAAATAAGCTGGAAAGGCGTATATTGCCCACTTGCAACCCTAAACTGTGGCCCACAAAATAAAGGAAGAGAATCAAAATCGCTTTTGATAAATAAACTGGAGGGTTTTCCCAAATGGTTTAGCCGTGGTGTGTGTGACTAGTTTTTATTTCACATTTGGCATTCCGTGCGTAGGAGCTCATTGACTCAGTGGTGAGCATGAGGTCAGATCTCTATTTATGAGAGCCATTTCATATACTATACATAATTGTATGGAATGTGGATTGATTGCTTTATATATGCTTACTGTGATATGCATTTTAGTGGGGAGTAACCTCTTATAGAAAATTTTCTATCGGGCTTTGTCACCTCGTCGCGGGACTCCCTTTCGCGCAAGCAGGACTATCCAGTGGCATTCGCACGCCAGCAGAGGTATCTATTGAGAAGAAAGCCGAAATGTGGCTTTAAGAAAATATTTTGTGAATATGTATAAATCTCTTTGTAGAACAAACATGAAAACTATGAGAATATAGTTGAGATGTTTGTTTGATGAGTATGGATGTATGGGCCCTTGTGGCCATTTTACTCATGAATGAGTCTCGCGATACGAGACAAATAGAATTTTCCGCAGGTTGACGGGTAGTCAACGGACACCCCGGGTTTGGGGCGTCACAGCTTGGTATCAGAGCTAAGGTAAACGATTACCTTGGGAGCTCGTTGGGTATAGAGTTAGGTATACTATACTCAGGACTTGACGTGGCACGGGGTTAGATCATACATCGTGCATTTTGGTGAATTAAATGGGATGTGTGATGGTGTATAACATGTCTGTTATGAATTGTGTGAATTGTATGCTTGGTGAGTAGCATAGGAGAAATTTATGGGCAGAACAGTCTAGAAATAAACGAGAAATCAACGAAAAAAAAAAATTTTATGGACAGTGCTCCAGTTTTTGAACATGAACAGAATGGGTTTTGTGGAATTCTGGAAATTTATTCCAGTTTTTGCACAAGGGAAAGAATTGTAATTAAAATTCTAGAAATTTTGAAGTGGATAAAGAGCAGTGTACAAGCTACTGCATCTTTAGGAGTAGCAGGGAAGGCTACTGGAGGAGTTTGGAAAAAAAAAAAAAAAAATGCTCATGGCTGGAATGGCTGCGCGATTCCGCAGGTCATGGCTTGGTTTAGGTCGCCAGCGGGGCGGCCGGGTGGGCGGGCGGGGCATGGCGTGTGTGGCACATGGCCGGCGCGCCGGCCTGGCAGCCTTGCGGCTTTTAGGCCGAGCAATGGTCGCGACGTCCGGTTAGTGTCTGACTGGATTCAGAGGGTGATATCGCGACATCGAGTTAATGACCGAGATACCGATTGCGAAGCGTGGAGGTCGCGACATGGCGTCGGCGTCGCGAGATAGTTGACGTGGTTGGCGATTCGCGACGCCGTCAGCGACGGTGGGGGCGTGACGCTGGTTCTTGTCAACGCGACATGGCGGCGTTGGCTAAAATTTGGGCTTGATCTCCGCGACATGGTTGATCGCTGACATGGACATCGATCTGGGAGGTCGCGGCGTGAAGGCGATATCCGCGACGTAGGTTAGTCTTGAGGGATGTCGCGATAGGGTTGATGTCGGCGACATAGGTGGCGACGGCGAGGTACAAGGGCGGGAAAAGGCGGTGCTCGCGGCAAACTATGATATCGCGACATGATTCTACTTTGCCTTGATGCCGCGGCAGCCGATGTATCGCGACGCCGGCGGTTGGGCCCGGCGAGAGTCGAGACATACACCCGCGGCGCCACGAGTCTTCTGCAGCGCGACTGCGCCGCATTATGTAGCGGCTTTCTGGCCCGGTATGCGCGCGACGCCATTATCGCGGCGGCGCCACGACTTAAACGCTACCAGCGCGCGATGTGCTCGCCAACATAGACTTTAGGTATGCGCCGCTGTACGCAACCGATTTTGTGACAATCACTTTATTTGAATCGCTATTATGAGCCTTTATTCGCCGAACGCCATTCATAAATAAAAAAAAAAACCTGAAATTTTTAAAATTTTCTTGTGGGTGATTAATATATAAGATATTTATATTGCATTTATTATAAATGCACATTGATGAACATGTGAAAAGAAAAATTTTATTTTTCTGTGTGTGAAAAGTATCTGAAGTTGTGTTTGGGCCTTAGAATCTGTGAGAGTAATGTTGCCACGTTTTTTTTGTTATTGCGTAATTTTGGGTTTCAAATTGCATGAAGGTCATATACACGGTGTGATGTATGTAGGAATTATATTTCGCGCGATTAGTGCGCAGATATTATATGTCGTAGTTTTAATGCGTATAGGAAAGAGGAGAATACTAAGGTTAAGAATTTTGACCTTAGGAACTTGGATGAGGAAACGAATAAGAAAATTTTTGAATTTATTTATGAGTGGTTGTAGTGCTTAAGCTTAGGAAATGAGCAATTGGAGTTCATGGACGCAAAGTCTGTTAATAATTTGCAGGTGCATTGCTAGTTGGTCTGAGTGAAAATTGAATGAATATTATTGCCATTTGACATGTGTAGATGGCAAGTAAGAGGCGAAGGCGCCGGGTCGTCGAGTCTTGGTGAACCATCGGCATCTGACCATCCGCAGTCATTACTCGTGGGCTTTCTTTGAAGCGGTGAGTATCGCGTAGTTTCTTGCGCTTTCAGGCGGCGTCGCGGTGGTCGGGGGAGGTCAGGTAACCTCCGGAGGGTCGGGTCATCATCCTCGAGCATTCTCGAGGGAGGAGACGAATCAGTTGAGACCATTGGTTTCACGGATATCATATCATCTTGTCGTGATACATTATTGATTATTATTAGAAGGAGCAGCTCTGTTGACCATCAGAATCACCTCGATCTTTGCCGGTCGGTGTGCATTCATTAGACGAACCGGTATGGTAGAATGGCGAGGCTTCTGAAATAGAAGCCGCCAAACGCCGGCGGCGTTCAGGTATTCGCCGTCATCGCCTCGAAGCGCGAGACATATCGCTTCGGGACTTCTAGAGCCCGACGAGGGAGCGATAGCGATGATGGATTATGTGGTAGATTCACGGAGTTAGCATATTAAACGTATGTGGCCACAGGACATGGCTGAAGTCGGGAGGAGGTTTGAGAATGTTGAAATTTGTCCGTTCGAGGCGGGTGTAGTGAGTATCGCCTCGGGATATGGATTATGGTTGGGGCGACCACGACCGCCAGAGAGGGTGAGGATGCAGGGCATTCGGGATCACGAGTCTTGAGTGGGAAGAGGAAGGAGATCGACCTTCTTCCCGGTCTGGAAGAGCGGGGGGCTGGTTCGCGAGGCCCCGGATCTGGGACCCGGCCGGGCGAGATGACATGCTACTTTGCCCTTCGGCTGAACCTGTAGCGAAGGGATTTGCCCGCGGGCGGGGATCGGGGTTTTGGCGGAAGTGAGGTCAGTCATCGGTCGGGGACGGACGCGGACGGGTTGTTCCTTTTCCTCCACGGCGTAGGTCGGAGAATCGGTTCCATTGCGAGTGCTACAGCGCCTTCACGTCTGAACCTTGGAGGTCGGGGTATGGGTTGAGGTGAAGTCGGGGCTCCACGAGGCTGGACCGGGGTTGGGGCGTCATCTGGCTATATTGCAGGGTTTGGCGTGCGAATCGGCCGGTCATGAGGTATGTTCTCTGTATGTGTTGATGGTGCATTATATTTCATTATTATTGCATCTTGTGCGTGATAGGTTTGGCTTGGAGTTGGGGCCTCACGGGAGACAGTGTTAGGGAATTAGGGGTGGGTGAGTTTGCATATATGCGGGACGGTGAATTCAGATCTCGGATTACTGCTCACGGTAGGGGAAGCATAATACATGTAATTGCATATGTGTGTGTGTGGATTGAATGAAATTCTTTTTAAGAGGGAGGAATGTGAGGACCGGGAAAATCAATTTGGATAAAGGGTAAAATAAAATTCTAGGTTACAGAAAATCAAATTTTTCAGATCTGGATAACAAAGCGGACTTCTCCATTGAAATCGTCTAGTGGGAATTGGCACTGCGATAAATTTCGTTAGATTAGGGTGATCGGGTTTACGTTTTCGAAAGCGTGTTGAGGTGTCGGATGACTATGGCAAGATAAGAGATGCCACATGGCACCTGAAAGGAGTGACAACTAAAAAATGGTGACTCTGATAGACCATGGCATGGAAAAAAAAGGAATCCATGTGGCTCACATTCTTATTACATCTGTTGATGATATCAAGAATTATGAAACCAAGAAAAGAAAAATAGAAAAAGGAGAGCCACACACTTGGCAGGAAAAGGAATTTGTGCATTAAATACAGTCATTCTCATCCAAAGGAGAGAAACTCTCAGTAAATGAGAGGGAAAATGGAAGAGGTGAGGATGAGAAAGGAAAAGGAAAAAAATAAAGGAAAGAAAGAAGGAGAAAGACGAAAAGAAGCGGGTTCTTGAGAGGAAAAGGAAGGAAAGGAGAAAAGGAGGAAGGAAAGGAGGAGGTTTTCCGGGTTGAGGAGGCCGATCGGCGTTCAGAAAGTTGAATTATAAAGATTTGAATAAACATAATCTGGATCTACGATATTGGGCCTTCAAAGTTAGATTCGACAAACTCTACGGTACATGATGTTTCCTCTGTAGTTTGTTTTTAACATAAGGCTTTGCCGTGATGAGGTTCTTGGAGCCCATGAGGGGCCATGCTAAATTCGTTTGGATTAAAGGAATTGTGGTTTCCATGGCCAGGTTTCTCATGATCACATTGTGTGAGTTCAGTTTGAATACAGAAATAAAAGTTTCTAGAGTGTCATGGATTTGTTTGATATGGTAAAAAGGATTGAGACAAAATGGATTCATGTTTGTCAAAGGCGTGAAGATTGCAGGTTGAATGATCCCTATTTTGAGACCTTGTTGTGTTATGACATGAGTAACAGCTGCACTGCGGCTTGAAATATAGTATTGATCATGCTTTGGTGTGCCCATTAATATGTTTTATAAGTAGATGCAAATTATATATATATAGTTCCATAGTATCAAGTACATAAATGCTGTGCTGGTGCTCATTATTGCATGTAACATGAGGAAAATGCATTGGCATCAGCCCATTTCATATGCCACGATCCGCCGCGTCGGTCGGGTGTAGGTGCGGGGTGGGTTGTCGTAGTGTTGGTGGTGGGTCGTGAACTCGGGAAAAATGTGAATGAAGATCAGGTAGAGATTCACGAGATATATGACAAATCTGTGATAAATTACATGTTTTGGTGAACCGCGAAGTTGGAACATCCACTCCCCACGGGGTGAAAGTCTCTGATTTATTCCGGTTGAACGTGGTCGGAAGGCGTGAAATTCGTGAAAATGTTGCTGAAAAGGCGTCACGGCGTCCCTCACGATTATCAGCCCGGAAATAAAACGCCCTATGAAATAAGGAAGAGAATCAGTCGGTTTTTATTAAATACAATTCGGAGGGTTTTCCGTGGCGTTTAGTGATCAGGTGTGTATTGTTTTTATTTCATTGGCATTCAGGGTGTGAGAGTCGGTTGGGACTCGGGTGTGGTGACATGAAGTCGCATCATACGTGATATATAAGCCACGTTCATATAATGATACATGGTATATGGAATGTGATTGATTGTTTACCTCTCTTTTATTGCATGCATTTTAGGTGGGGAGTAACGCTATAAGGAAAATTTTCTCTTGGGCACATCGCCAGTCGTGGGACATACCCGGGTCACGAGGGGTATATCCGGGAGGCAGTCACATGATAAATTATCCCCATTAGAGAAGAAAGCCAAGAAATGTGGCTTTAGAAAATATTTTGAATAATATTATAAGTCTCTTTGTGAGATAATGCAGAATTATGAGGAATATAGTTGAGATGTTTTGTTTGATGAAATATGGATGTACTCAGGCCCGCCCTTTGTTATTTTACTCATAATGAGTCTCGCGTCAGGGAATGAATGTTTCCATGGTGTTAGTTGAAAGTAAGTGATTCTCCCGGGTTGGGGCGTCTGGGACTCTATAAAGCTTGTGGTGGTTTTATGATTCGAATCTTGGAAATGGGGTTTATATATGATGGCGAGGGGACCTTTCAAAACTCTTATGGTCCCTCTCCTTGGATCAAGTACAGGTGTAGTATATAAACTAAGCGCACGTATCTCTGAGCTTACTTTCATGTCTCTCATGATCACCAAAAAAAAAAATTATTTGCTTTTGTTTGAGCTTCAAAATGCACAGCCATCTCTTTCTCCCATTATCTAATGTTGTACTGTCATCTCCTCTCATCTTCATTCAACATATTGTCCATCACCTGAATTTTTCCTTACAAACATGATTCAGTGTTATCAATCAGGGCTGAGAAGGATCTTGAAGACATATTAATTTTAATGTATTGGCTTGGTATGCAATGATCGTAAATTAAAATATTGAAAGCTTAAATTATAAATTATTAGGGTATGTAATTAAATAAATTTAAGATTTCAATAAAATTATGAGTGATGATAATATATTTATTACAATGTATATATTATCAGGAATTAATTAATTTTATTTAAATAATATATATATATATATATATATATATATATACATATATATAAATATAAGAATATAACATTATGTAATAGTTTATGATAAGTTTAAGATTTACTAATTTAAAGTAATTTAGACTTTATCTTCACATTCATCTTTAGAAATTAAATTTATCACTTAAATTTTTATTATTATAACTTTCATCGAAAATTTGTTATTAAAGAAATGAAATAATTAAACAAATTGCCCAATATAGTGAATAGAAAAATATCAGAATATATTAATTAAATATACATATACAGGCATCCCTCATTTAATAAATATTCCTAATTTTAAGGAGTTCGCAAGATTTTATAAATCCAGCATTCCGCCAAATGTTCACCTTGCTCATAAGCCTCATTTCATCTTCCCTTACATCGTCTATGCAATACTTTGCTACGGATCTCTAAGAAGTCCCAGGATTAAATCCAGAAACTCCCTCACTATGTGATGACGTCTGACAGAAGAAGTAGAAAATTTTGTGATTTTAGTTGTTTTTGAAGAGATCTGGTTCTCTTGAAAGGATGATTTTGTTGATTTTTTGTTACTAATGGAAGTAGAAATGGAGTAAAATATCTTGAATCAGGCTTTTTCTTCACACGAAAAGGCAGGAGTTGACTCGGAATCTCGATCGAAACATCGGACTGCAGGCGTGCTCTGACTGCTCAAAATTTCTCTTGTGATTCCATTGCCATTTATTCATGAGATATTAGAGGGGCATACCTTATTTCAACAAACCAAATCCCAAAAAAAAAAAAACAACTGGACGTGAAGTGATGTTCTCATTCATCAAATGATATCTAAACACCACTTCTCATTGTCAAAGTTTTATTTTATTTGTTTATTTTGAATGTGTTTGTGGCAAAGTGGGAGATAATTTGTATTAAATGTGAACTTTCTTCTATTTTTCTTCACAGCTGGAAAGGAAATAGAGGTGTTATATCAAGGATGCTAGATTAAAATTTCATCCACGATTCGCTGTCTTGGAGTTTCCGACTACCGAAGGTTTCTCTTTTAAACGCCTTAGAACTATTGCTATTGGATTAAATTATAGTCCCCAGACCTTTCTTTATGCAAAAAAAGATTTGATCTAATAGAATGAAAACATTAAAATGTCAATTAGAATTTTTGCGATTATAGATTTTTGACAATAATGGACTGTTAAACACGGACCGATAGGCATAAATCTTTGGCAAGCTGGGGAGGCAATGAATAAACTCCCACTCATTCATAAACTGTTAAAGTACAAAACCTGCTGTAATGTAACTTTCTCAGTGGGTAAAAAACACTACCAGAGTATAGACGCATGAATCTATCTTTGTCTTTGAAATTTTGCTTTTACCAAGGGTTCATTTATTCATTCTTTTTCATTTACTGCTTCAGGACTATGTGTAACCTCTCTGAGAGACAGGGAGTTGGGACACTTTGATTTTGCCTATTTTCTTATACCGTTTACTTTAATTATATATATTAAGTTTATGTGAAATTATTTCTATGAAAATTTGGAACTCAGCTTCCCTTTCTTTCTATCTTTTTCCTTTTGATCTACTCTTTTTGAAAGTTGAATTATTTATTTCTTGAAATCTGGTGAGAAGCTTTCTGAATTTTATCTAATACTGCAGAATGTCAGACTTTCTCTATACTTTGGAAGAATTAGACTTATGGTGTACCCTCGGAAGTTTATTCTGAGAGATTGGGGTGATATGTTTTAGTATGTCTCAGGTTGTACAGTTATGTCTCTTTAATGGCCTGAGAAACTCAAGAGTTTTCTGTGTTTGAAGTCTACTGTTATTCTTTGAGCGTTGTCAAATATCTTCTGAATGGGCTTTGCATTTTGTGTAGGGGATTAGTGATGAACATTCCATTATATATGAAGTCGATCACTCTGTGGCATCTTGAAACGATTTCTAGGTCTGATGATTGCATATGTGTAACAGTGTATGGCCATTTGAAGAGTGGGGAGCAAAACATCACGAAGCTGAGCTATGCCATTTGCCAGTTTTGAGATCCATGAAGATTTAGTGAAACTAGAAATCAACCACCTTACATAGCCCATTTCTGGCATCTGAAGTGAAGTTGCTGAGTCAGCAGGAAGGTTTACGCATTACCTGTATTATCTTTGAAAATAATTTATTTTAGAAGATGTTGGCAAACCATATGATAGGGTGTATCTTTGTAAATTCTGTCTTAAGTTGTATTTGATAAGAAAATTCACAATCATGCGGTATTCAATTTAGACATATGGCTATTGTTTGCTTGGAGCTATCCAGGTTGAGTGGAAGCGGAATCCTTTGATGGATGGATTGAAATATCAAATCGTAGGTAAGAAACGTAGTTTTTCTTTTATTCTTCATTTGGTGTGCATTATTATTATTCAGTAATCCATTATATCAGTCCATCATTATTGTAGTGTGTTAATATCATAGTTGTTTTCCTTTGCTGTGTGAACTGTTTGAAGCAGAAAACGACTTTGTGGATCCTTATAGTCGATATCATCGATTGCATGAAGCTTGATTTGATTTCAGTTTAATTATTTACATCAACTACAGGCTACCTCATGGTAGTATCAAAGGATTTGAATCAGCACTGAAGTAGTGATCGAGATATTTGATACTCAGGCAAATTTCTTGAACATGGATTCTAACACGATTTTGAAAACTCTTGGGGTGTTTGGGTTGAGACACGTCGCTCCCTGGTTGAAACATCTTCTGAACATGTATGTGGAGAAATATGAAACAATAGACTATAATTTCATTTTTTACAAACCACACATTCTTAGGAAATTTCAGTTCTACTCAATTTTATTACTTTGTTGATTTTGACACAAATATTCAAATCTTAAGCTTTTATTAATACAATCATCATTTGAATCATATTTCGCAACATTGAGTTTTGTGTTTTCCTGGTTATCATTAATTTGAGTTTGTTTTTTCATTTTTATAGGCTTTTGGTCCCCCTCTGTATACTTTTCTGTGCTTCTTTTGATGAATATATATACCTTGTTATCCATAAAAAATATTTATAACATTGATGTAAATCCAGTGCATTTCACTTCCACTTGGCTGCATGCTGTGGTGTGCCTTGCATAAACTAAAGATAGTAAAGTTTTTTGAGAAATGCTAAGTGTAAATTGTAGTTTGCCCCTGTATAAAAGCCTGGAAGTTCACTAGTTAATACAATTTATTTTAAGCAACCATAATGTGTGTTATTTTCTATATTTGTACTGTTTTTTCTTGTTCTGTGTGTGATATTTGAGGTTATTATCACAGTCACTCTTGATAATCATTGAAATCAAAAGGAAGGAATATTGAGTGTAGAACTTAGACATATGAGCCATATTTGCGTTTAAGAAAATATAAATTTATTATAAATAAAAATATGGCTTGATGATATGTTTTCTTCTTGACTTCAGCGCTCTATTAATTTGAATAGCTTTCTTACATTTCATGTTACTGTTATGAGTAGAAAAATGCTCATTACAAGTTCTGAATTTACAAAACAAGTTGAGCATCAAAATAGAAGTATTTTTACCTCCCTAGTTTTACATTTCAATGGAACCTTTGTGACGATATTAAATGTCTTGCCCGACTGATCTTGAAATTATTTTACAGGTGTTCAAAAGAACTTTGAATTATATCTCAACAAACCAAACTATATTGATCTTCGAACTTATGAAATGCTGAAATATACATCAATCCTTTTCTCATCTTTCTACTTTTTTAAATCTTTTGGCACTTTTAGATTTATTCTGGCACCAATGTCAGTAAGGAACTTCAATCTTTCTAGTAGCTAACAGTTGTAGAGCAGTTTTTACTATTTTCACGATCCTCCTCTTCTTTTTGTATCAGACCTCGACCTTACCTTTACTCGACATGGAGCTTAGGTTTGCCTTTAAAATTTTTAATGAAGCTTGCTTTTTTGTCTAACCAAAAAAAAGTGAGAAACGATTTATGTGAAAAAACCATATCAAACTTATTAATCTTAGAATTTGGGTAAGTGATAGGTGTTTGGCATTACTGACTATTAGGCCTATGTTCTCACGTGAAG
Source organism: Tetrastigma voinierianum (assembly GCA_016808115.1). Classification (NCBI taxonomy): domain Eukaryota; kingdom Viridiplantae; phylum Streptophyta; class Magnoliopsida; order Vitales; family Vitaceae; genus Tetrastigma; species Tetrastigma voinierianum. The sequence goes on along the minus strand of JAEQBH010002122.1, from coordinate 54,398 downwards.
AAGAGGACACGAGTGAGATAGAGGGGTGACCAATGTGCCCCAGTTTGTTGTGGAGTTAAGATTCATTTACGTCTCTTAGTGGAAGAAGTTGGGAGGCAAAGTAGAGGGAGTAATTTTTGGAAAGACGGATTTGTTGTGTGGGTAGAAAGTCTTAGGTGGATTTGCTTTAAGGCGTGAGTGTTTGTGAACCAAGTAGAGTGTTTTAAAGTTGGGAGGAGGGAAGGAAGAAAATATCAGACAGTAAGGTGTTTTAAAGTTGGGGAGGAAGGAAGAGAGAAAATATACGGTTGAAAGACACATAAATGGAAGGAGGAGGTTCACAATCTTATGTTTTATGAATTTTAGGTGAGAGCTAAATCCCGAAAGGGAGTGAAGGATTCAAAATTTGGAATCGATAACTTAAGAATTACAGGAGGGATTTATACAAATGGTTATGGTTTATATAGACTTTAAAAGTGTTGGCTAACACGATCCGAGGATTAGTGAACATTATTGATTAGATATTGAAATAACGAAACAATTCTTTGAGTTTGACATAAAAAGGTCTATGATCATGTGCATTGAGTCCTTTTTTTCTATGCTCGACGTTGGACAATATGGGCTTTTGAGGAAAAGTGGGTAAGGTGGAAAAGTGAATTTTGTTTCCACTTTATGAGTTGTTATTTTTTATTTTTTATTTTATTTTTATTGTTTAATGGAATCTATATTGGTTTCTTTACAGGAGCTCTTGGGGCCTAAGTTAAGGTGGCTTTCTATCACCTTATTTATTTACATGATTATAATGGAAGGTTTTCCATGATAGTTGAGAGAATTAGTTATTAGGAGGTTAAGGAATAGTGATGGAAGCATGTTGTAGGTTTTCTTTGTTTTATGTTTTTCTACTTTACATGCAAGGGAAGGTCGGGTTAAGGCTCAAATACGAAGAGATATCCTTTGGGGTAGTTCTATAGTTATAAGTGGCATAGTTAAGTGGACGACAACTATCTTTTGGATAATAGGAATGAGGGTTAGGTGTAGAAGAATCTTTGGGCATTTTTCAAACATATTAGATCGTCAATTTTATTTATTTATTTAAAAGTACTATTTTGGGACAAAACTCATTTTATTCTTTTATGGCCAATCATTGTAGAGAGTTTGAAACTTTGGTGTTAGTGCTTGCAGCTACTCATTTAATAGATATCTCTACTTTTTTCTCTTCACATCTATGAGCTTGTGCATTCACAAAAGCTACAAGTGTCAAGATTAATCCTTAGTGTTTGATTTGATTGTTTATTTTTGAAGTAAGTAAGCCCGTTTCGCTTGTTGGAACAGGAAGAAATCTTAAAAGCAGAAGGGAAAATAAAGAGGAAAGTGGAAGAATAAAAAATTTGGAGAAAAATATAAATAAAATTTATAATAGATTAGTTTCCTATATGTTTATTCAAGCTTATTTTATTCGTTTATCTCTATTATATAAGGACTAAGAATTTAAAAAATGTAAAATTTTGAGAATTTTAGATTAATATTTGATTACACTTTTATATTTTCAAATTAGAATCAAACATGAGAAATAATTTCTTAACATTTTTCTTTGCCAGTATTTTGGGTTCCAAAGCAAACCTTGTCTCATTTGAATGGAAATTTTCAAAAATCATGAGAGGAAAAGTGGGAGGAAATGGCATTGGCAAAAATAGATTTAAACTTAATAAATTAATTTTGCCTCATATTTTCAAAACTCATTCTTGGAAGCTAAAAATAACAATGAATTCAAATTTTAAAAATCATGAAAAGATTATGAGCAGGAAATTGACTAGTAATTATTTTTGTGATTCATAATCCAAATTAAATATTTTGTAATGATTAGAATAAGCCAAGAACTTTGAAAATTGAATATGAATAAATCATATAGCATGAGGAACATAAAGATTGAGTAAAGTCAACCTAGAAAACTCTAGTATTGCATGAAGATGTGAAGCTACAATGAGATGATCAAACTAATTCCAGTAAGAAACAAAATATTAAAGTCGACTGGGGAATTAAAAAGAAAGTGCCACGAAATATGCCTACATTCTGAGCCATGCATCCGTGTCTCAGGATGATCTCAAGTTTTGTATGATTTAAAACACACGTACTAGCTCTGAGAACTCATATGATTTAGACACATGCACCAAGCTTATTTTCCTAATGGCAGCTAGCTTTGTTGGTTTCCATGTGTGAATAATAAAAGCCATTATATGACCCAGAACAAATGACAGGCTTTTAAGTAAAGTTAACTTCACGTATATTAAAACTTGATGTCAGGTTTGTGTCTTCTCTATCTACTATCCTCCCCCAAGAGGTAACATGAGGCCTCACATACATTATGGACACAAATTCTAACCATTAAGGCTTTTTAAAGAATCTAATAGTAATTTTCCTCAAATAAACAGAAGTTCAACGTGAGAACATGAGAAACTTGTGAGGACGTCTTCTAAATTTTAGAGGTTCCTTTATCAACCATTATCAATGTGACCAAGCATGATGAACAAAAGCAAACAAATAGAACACATTTTCTTTAATAGAGACATACAAAGAATCTCATCTTCTTCCAAGAGAAGATGATTTATGTAATATATATGCATCTAATATATGTTCATACTTTTGAGAAACAAATTATTTTGGCAGATCAGACAGCTAATATGTTAATAATGCAAAGTTCCTTTCAATTAATCATAATTTTTTTCTACACTTTTGCACTTAAGGGAGCATGAAAATGATTTTTTTCTAAAGAATTTGGTGGATTACGAGAGTCCATATGACACCACCAACAATGATAACGCACTAACCATGTGGCACATTTGTTAAAGATTATCATCCTTCTTGTATTTATCTTTAAAAATGATTAAAAGATGCTTATTCTGTTTCAAAAATAAAAGAAAAAGGAAAATAAAATACTATCTTACAACTATATGGACATTTGTCATCTGCAAGGAGTTCTTGGGTGTCTTCTTTTTCCTCTTGGCGACCAGATTAAGATTGAGATTGCTATCATAGCTTACAAGGGCTACTTGATAGAAAGGTGCAGTCACATTAACAAGGCTCCTTGGATAAACTCGGGTCAAATGGGCATTGGAGTTCATTGGTGCATCTCATTTTCTCTAGTGATGGAGATTAAAATTGGAGAAACTGCCTATAGAGCTTATATGGGGCCTTACTTGATAGAAGCCTTGAAGTCCCGTTGATGGGGGCTTTGTGGAAAACAAGTACAAATGGGCCATTGGCATTTTGAGAACCATGAGGGTGGCCTTCAGCACAAGGCTTTCTTAAATGGCCAGGTGTTAAGTAGTAAAGTCTGACTCGAATCTACATTTCAATCGGGGAAATTACGAAAATGATATCATTGGGTGTTTCGACCTGAATGGAGAGAGATATAAAACATCATTCGGGGTTCCTTGGGGTGAGAAAGGGCCATGAAGATATGACTAACGCACTAGATTATGGAACTTTCTAGAAATTTGAGTCATTAAGTCTATATCTGCAAATCTGGAAGCTAATCTACTTGCCCCAGCCAGACACCCTTGTGTGGGCATTGTTGGGAGAACTTTCATTCCACGTTTGTTTTTGTTTCTTTTACATTTTTTTTTGGTAAGTGGGTAAAATTAAATAATGAGATAAAATGTCAGAATATAAGAAATGAAATTCCATATGATTGATAATATGATGGTATATTAATGAAGATGGTTTAGAATTTCTCTATTTAAAATGAGAACAACAAACATGTTCATATGAGAGTTTTTTGAACATGCTCGTATAGGTTACGACATATTTTATAGATTACTTTCATTTTTATTCATCACAGTGAACAATTATTATTTATGCGTAACAAACCTCAAATAGGTAATTACGTATATGACTAGAGCAGTATAAACCCGATAAGTATAAGTTCCTTGTTCCCTAATGGAAGCTAGAACACTCACATAAACCTCTGTACGAAAGCCATCAATAGCACTTGAATAATACAGAGAACAAGAAAACAAGAGTGATGGCACTTGTGGTAATCAAAATGTGGTTCTATTTGATTTTGCCCCATGTTCATGGTAACCAAGCGGGCGGTTGGATTGTTGTCTATTGCTTTCGGTTTAGAATTATCTTTGAAAACGTGGAGATATTGGCATTTGAACAAAAATTTGGGGTTTTTATTTATTTTCTCCATTCTTCTTGGTAAACAAAGAGACAATGCAGTAGAATGCTTTTGGAGTTTTCAATTCTAGAGTTTCTCTTTGAACATGTGTGGAACTATTGCCAATCTTCCTTTGAATTTTTGTTAGATTAGAGGGTCTTTCTTTGTTTGGGAATGATTTCATGTAATAAAAGCTGGTAGGAGCTTCTCTTTGAAATCCTTGCCATGGAACTATAAGCGAGTCACGGAATTTGGATTACGACTTGAAACTTTTGTTGGATTGATGGTTTGGAATGCTTTCTACCAAAAGAAATTATCAATGTTTTGATGAGTGGTTACCCCGAATCATTGATATTTCTTCATAGTTATGATTTATCAATATATATATATATATATATACTCTTATATATATATATATATATATATATATATATGATTTTCCTTCTCTATAGTAGTATAGTAGATGCGATAGTAAAAGTGGAGCTAGACCCTTGTAGGAGATATATTTCATGGTGCATTAGTTAGGTTTGATTTTATTACCTAGCACTTGCATTTGGTATTATCAAAGCTTGTTTTACTTGCTTGATTTCCCCCTTAATCAAGAAATAGTGCACTTTATGCTATAAAAGGGCACAAGTAAGCAAAGGAAGGAACTATGACAAGAGGAAATAGAACAATTTCTAGAAGAAGGGATGCAAGCTGACAACAACAGCCACTCACAAGATGAGGATAAAAATTTGGAGAAGTCACTCATGAACTTCCTGGAAAGGGCTTGTTTAGAAGTTGCAAAAAATTGGAAAGGTAATTAAATTCTAATTTTCTCTCTTGTTATGCATTAATTCATTTTGCTTACTTGTTCATAAAATAAATTTCCCTCCCCCTTTCTAATTCATCTTCTAAAATATATGTGTGTTTATGCGCTTGAAGAGTGTAAAAGCAGTAGGATTTCTTTTGCTAATATTGTGTGTCTAGTGAAAAAACTCTACTATTCTTTTGTCAGTTAGCTATTGAGAGTTCAGAGGATGATCATGCAAACTTCCTGAGAAAAAAAGAACAAAAAACCCTCTGATTCTAGGAACCTAACATTCTTCTACGAGTAAGTAGAGATTTGTCAATTGTCAGGCACAAAATTGTTGTTCAACATGTTTTTTATTTCAAATGAATTAGCTTAAATTCACTTGTTTCTAAACAATATGAAATTGTACGTATTGATGTGTTTAGGCTCTCTTAACTATTTTAGGCAGGAAGCGGGTGTATGTAGGCAGAAAGGTGTGGTTTTTGAAGTTAAGCGCTGTGTTCTCATTCGAGGACATATAAGCCGTTCTCAGGAATCATGTGTAAGTTTTACCCATTCCCATCCAAATCCTTTTATTATTTTCTTGTATGGTGTGAAAAAAATATGCTTTTATTTGATGTTTAGTTGAACTTTTCTTTGTTGTTGTTGTTCAATTACTCCTTCATGGTAAGTGCGATTGCATTTGAAGGACCCGACGATTAACCTGTGAACGGGGACCTCGGCACTCCGATGGATATAAACTTTTCCTCAGCTTGATCGAATAAAATCCATTAGAAGCGAACCCCTTTACTACAATCCTTAACATATCTTTAGAAACTAATGCGGAAGCGAAGTGTAAATTTTTTTTTTTTTTTTTCAAACACTTAGATTTTCAGAAAATCGGCCAGAGTTTCCTCTGTTTTTCGGACTTTCCCAAATTTACAAAACCTGCGAAAACATTTAAAAACACTTCTAATCTTTCAATCTTCAACTTCTCAACTTCACTATCTGTGGATCTTGAATCTAAAGCTCTCTAATCCTGTCTATCAATACATGACGTACATGAAATGTGGCTAACAGTGCTCAGATACATCAGGTTCAGTCTCACACCTAAGGACCTCAATTCTATGAGTTGAGGAAGATGCACGGCCCTCAAGTGCGATAGGGAACTCATGGGTCTTCTACTAAGAGCATCTACTACCACGTTCGCCTTTCCAGGATGATATTCAATGGTACATTCATAATCCTTGATCAATTCAATCCATCTCCTCTGTCTGTGTTCGGTTCATACAACGTAAACGAGATCTGCAAGCTCTTATGATACGCCAAAATCCTACGAGGCACTCCATATAAGTAATGCCTCCATATCAGCAAGGCCAGATACTACGGTGGCTCAGTGTGTAGGATAGTGCATTCGGTGCTTCTTGAATTTCCTAGAAGCATGTATACGATCACCTTGTCATTACGCATTAATACACAACCTAGGCCTTGCCTGAGGCATCCTGATACAACTGTGAAAGCCATCCCTTTGATGGAAGTGTAAGTCTTGGAAATTTGAGGTCAATCTCCTTCGGTTCATGAAACTCTGTGAAATGACCTCGACCATAAAGCGGTTTCCTCTTTCTTAGTCGGTCCCCAGTCAAGGTACGGCTATCTTGAGAATCTCAGCGAACTTACGGTATGCCACGAGCCAGAAGAAACTCCTTATCTGTAACACTCGTAGGAGGTTTCGGTCGGTATAACCGACCTTAGCGGATCCACTTTGAGACCCCCTGCGAGAAACTATGTGTCCCCAAAAGCGACCTTTGTCGAGCAATGACATTTACTAAGTTTAGCATATAGCAGATGTTCCCCTGATGTTTGCGAATTATCCTCAGTGGCATGTTCTTCTCTTGCCCCGAATGGTCGGTATAATAGATCTTCCCACGATCGCAATAGTGATGGGTCTGAAATCTGTTGTGGGATCCGTAAATGTTGATAATAAATCAATGACTAGAAACCAAAAATGCCCATCACAGGTGTTCTAAATCTTTGTCTTGGGAACATCCTCATCGCACTTGAACTCTCAGGCGATATAGCGACCTCAAATCAATCTTTGAAAATACTTTGGCTCCTGTAGCGATCAAAGAGATCATCGATCCTGGAAGAGGATGCGATTACGTATTGTTACTTTATTCAACTCTCTGTAATCAATACATAATCGCATGCTCTCGTCCTTCTTCTTCACAAATAAAACCGGTGCTCCCCAAGGAGATGTGCTCGGTCGGACGAACCCCTTGTTGACCATTTCTTCCATCAGCACCTTAAGTTCTTTCAATTCTGCTGGGGCCATCCTGTAAGGCGCTCTCGAAATCGGTTCTGTCCCAGGGGCTAACTCGATCTGAAAATCAATCTCTCTGTCTGGGGGTAATCCTGGAAGATCATCTGGAAACACATCTGGAAATTCTCTGACTACCGGAATGTCTTCAATCTCATATCATCATCTCTCACCTCAACTACATAGGCTAGATACCGGATATGATTTTGAACATCTTCGACCCAAATCATCACAGACATCATACTGAGGACAATATCTTTCTTACCCCCACAAAAGTAATCTTTGGTTCCCAGGTCTGAGAACCTTCTTTCACAGGAGCAATCCATGGTGGCGTGATGTCGAGCCAACCCCGGTCCATCTAGTATCACATTGAAGTCTGGATGTCAGCATTACCAAGTCTGGCCATAAACTCCTTGGCCCTCGATAATCCTCTACAACCCATGTATACTCTATGCGCTATAAGTGAATCTCACATGGAAGGGGAGACTACCATACTACAATCTATGGGTTGTATCTCTATGTTCACTTGTGCAATAAATTTCGCAGAAATAAACGAGTGAGTGGCACCCGGATCTATCAAGACATAAGCATCACTATCAAAAACTTGGATAGTACCTGTCATGACCTCTGGTGCTACATCTGCCTCCTATTTGAGTGGCTTGCGAACACCACCAGCACACGTGTGCGAGGGTGGAGTCCCATCGTCCTGCGGATGGTTGACCTCTACTCTTTGGTCCTCCCGGATCACAGTAAATGTAGTAAGGCCTGCAGTAAGAGCCCTGCTCGACTCGATACACGACCTCTACCCGGCCTTTGACGCCCCTCTGTCTGTCTGTCCCACTCCTGATCCACTACCAGAAACTATCTGTGGGCACTCTTTGGCGAAGTGTCATTTGTCAGCGCCAAGCCCCATGCGTCCCCGATGCGCACTCACCGCCAATGGTTCTTCCGCATAGCACACTCTGCTGACTTTACGGACCCTTGGGTTTGTACGTGGCCTCACTTTGAACCACTGGCTAGGCTTGTGCCCCACGGCCAGAACTGCGCCACGGTCCTTGTGTCTTTCCTCCCCTCTTGAGCGCTACTTTGGAACCTCCTGAACCACGTCGACCCACTCCCGTTTTACATCCTTGGTAGGTCGTAGCACGAAGTTTCAACCCCATGCTCCTCTACGACCTAGCGCAGCCCTCACCACGGTCGTCTTGTGTGTAGGTATCGGCCTTCTTATGGTCCTAATCTGCGGATGAAGACTGCAATGAATCTCTTGGTCTTGAAACTTCGTCATCACGATAAATGGGACATGTCGGCTTGAGCTCAGAAAAACTCAGCTCATAATGCAATCACCCAGAGAGTGTCCCTGCTCCCGCCTAAAGAACTCCTCAACCTTTGCATTTCTATAACTGGATGGAACAAACTTATCGTAAACTCTTCCTTAAAGCTGTGCAGGACACTCCCTGCAGGCGTCTCAGCCTCAGGCGCCCTCCGCATCGGTACTCAAATCAGTAGGAGGCGGAAAAATGACCATCTGCTCATCAGGTACGCATCACACGGTGAACCGTTCATTTCCTCTAACCATGACGAAGCCTTGTTCGGGTCTCCCCCGATCCATCATAGTTTGTGCTAGCTTTCGCCCCCTCTCTATGAAGCTCTAGGCTCCGGGAATTTGTCGTGCCTTGATGGCTAAAAGGTGAAGCCATTTGCTCTAAAGGTATCTGTCCTCCACACGACCTCGGGAGGTGGTGGCGACCACATGCAATGGTGGCATAGGGTCACTCTGTGCGTGGGTGGAGGAACATAGCGAACTCATCAACATATTCCTCGGGTGGTGGTACTGCGCCTCGGGAGCTCTCTGGTGGGGGTCGCCTCGGCGGCACATTTTTAATGAATAAAAAAATTAATATGTCATGTAATGCATATATGATTTTTAAATCCACATAAATAATTTATGCAATTTTAAAAATAAAACATTAAAACAATCATATGAAAATAAAATTTTCAAATCTTTATAACATTTTTCAAAAGCCGTGGCTCGATACCACGTTGAAGGGACCCAGAGCCGGATTAACCTCATGAACTCAGGGGACCTCCCAGGCACTCCAATGGATATAGAAACTTTTCCTCAGAAAGCGATTCAAATAAAATCCATAGGCGAACCCTTTCTGAGTCCTTAACATATCTTTAGAAAATAATGCGAGCCGAGAAGTGTAAATTTTTTATTTTTTTTTCCTTTTCAAACACTTGGATTTTTCAGAAAAATTGGCCAAAGTTTCCTCTGTTTTTCGGACTTTCCCAAATTTACAAAACCTGCGAAAAAATTTAAAAACACTTCTACTATTTCAATCTTCAACTTCTCAACTTCAATTTTAGGACTCCTCGTCCACAACCCAATCAAACACAATATATACATACATACATTTATTCATTTCAATCATCAAAACATTTCCATATTCTTGATTCCATGCATTTGTTTTTTATCAAAGGTGGGCTTAGTAGGACTTAAGCGACTAGCCTATGTACCTCGATCGGCGTGCGAGGATCAAAGCCCACGTAGTTCCTTTTCAAAATATATACATCTATACATATATACATGACAAAATATTCAGCCATATACAATATGCAAAATGTATATACAATGCAATCTCAGTCGTCGTCTCCTCAATGACTCGACTCCTTGCACGGGGAGGGTCCTACATTGGCCTTTTGTCGTGTCTGAAAATGTTTTTGGCAGCACGGAAAGAATGAGCTAAAGGAGCCCGGTGAGTGTACATTTTCATTAAAATAACATTTTCATTATATATCAAAGTAATACATAATATTACAATTAAAATCAATTTATGCCTTAAACATTTGTACCTTAAACTTTCTTTCTTTTTTATAATAAATACTTATACAGAATTAAAATCCATTTATGCCTTAAACTTTCTTTCTTTATTTCTTTCTTTCTTTACGATGGAACCCGGGGAATAAACACTGCCGGCAGTTTAGAATGCGGCCCAGGTGAGGGACATTCACATTCAGTCATAACCCCAGCTACGGCTAGCGGAGAAACTCACGCTTTGCATAGGGTTCAGTCCTGTACCTTATCATGTATAAGGATATTACTCCCTAGACACCTAATTCCCTCCCTCGATTAGTAACCTATAACTTTACCCTCTAAATCCGCACACGGCTTAAGGTCACTCGACCAATCTCGATCCTGCCAGTCATATGGGGTTAGGGTAACCATCAGTAAAACATTTCTTCCAAATACATTTATAAATCCATTTAAAACATTTACTTTATCATTTATACATTTATGCATTCTTCTTTACATTTTTTTTTTTACTTCCATAATACCTTAACATATGCATACATATATAAACATTTAATATAAATACATATATTTAGGCAAAGTAAACATTTACTACATTCTTATGGATATCCATATATAAACATTTATATTAATCTTTTCCTTTTTCTCATTAAAATCATTTACCTTTAAAACTCAATTTTCAAAATATTAGTTTTACACTCACGGAGTTCAAGCTCAATCCCGCTTGCTTCGAAGTCGAGTTCAGTTCCACTTAGATAGTCCTTCGTATTTTCAAGAAACCACAACTACACACATTAACCATAATTTCCATTTAATCCCCCATACACACTCATTCATATATTCTTATTCCTCTATGAATCTATTTTACTTAGAGGTGGAATCAATCAAGTGGATCATCCCGACTAAAGTTATGGCATTTTCATGCCAATTAGTCCATTCTAGATTACACTAGGAGACTGATTTGTATTACTCATTTTTTCCAGGAATTAACTTCATATTTGACATTATCTCTCTTTGTGTACTATTTTAAAGCTAAGGTGCTAAGGGTTCTTCTCCAATTAGAATCACCCAAATCGGAGCACCGAAACTCACGTTAAATCCCGAAAACAAGCTAGGGCTAATCTATGTTAAAAGCTGAACAGACGATGAAACACACATGGCCCTACTTTGGAAGTAAATTTTTAGGCCACTTATTATCAGAATTCGACAATGCCTATTTCTATAGGTTTGATTCTACTTGAAGTCTATTTTAACCAGCAACTTGAATCACTCCGTCGGATCAAGAAATAGGCAAGTTGTAGTTAAAATACGACAAATGGTCGAAATAGGAAAACAGAGCATTTCCTGTACCAAGAACAAGACAGTGGCTTACACATGGCCCTACTTTGAGTAAATTTTTAGGCCACTTATAATCAGAATTTGATGAAGCCTATTTCTATAGGTTTGATTCTCCTTGAAGTCTATTTTGACCAGCAACTTGAATCACTCAAATCGGATCAAAAATGGCTTGAAAGTTATGGTCAAAAATCCGACCAAATGGAGCCGAAAGCAGGAAGCCAGGCATTTCTGTCTGAAACGGAGTCCCTTGAAATTTTTTCCAGAATTTGTGTTTTGCTTCCATTTTTCCCAGATTTGCTTCTTTTTGCTGCCAATTAACATCATACAACTTCTATAATTCATATACCTCAAAAATTTACATGGAATTCATCTAAAGCTCTTCCTGTAATAGCTTAAATTGGTCTTTATGGAACACCGAACCTCGAACACAAGTGAAAAATCCAAGAAGAACTCAACCTAGGTCCAATTCTTTTTAAAACCACATAATTTTGATGATTTCGTAACTGCTTTCTGCAGATTGGGGTTTACTCTCACAACCCCAACAATTCAAAGTTATGTGCTCTTTGCCTGAACCTAGACTAAGGAGGAAAGCAATCTCCGTCAAACATTAGGATTCATATCAAAAAATCGGCGTAAAGTTATACTGATTTTGATCTTGTCTTCTTTCTCCTCTTCCTCTTCTTATACTTCCTTTCTCCTTCTTGGCACCACAAAGCGTGACACAAAAATTTAGATGGGGCCAAAGTAAGGTTTTGTGCATCTCCATGTCCTTTTAGTCACAATTTTTCATGAAATTGCACTTAAGAATTACAACCTTTAAATGTGTAAATCAACTTTTTGTTATTCCTACATGGCCCATCTCTACACTTTTTAGTTTTATATCCCCTTTGCTTTCAGTGCTGCAATTTATCCGTGATACCATTATTTATCTTTTGGCATCCAATCTATTCTTCTTATGTCATATATATCCTAATTGGATAAGTTCCACTTTTACCCTTGCTTAGGATATAACTTCCGGGTCTCTCGTTTTTTTTTTTTTTTTTGAAAATTCATATTTAGCTTTTAATATGTCCTACACAAGTCCGAAAACTGCTAGGGTATCTTTCGGAGTGTTACAACTCTCCCCTCCTTATAAGAATTTCGTCCTCAAAATTAAAACATTCGTACCTGCATAAAAGAGATGGGGATAATGCCTCTTCATCTGCTCCTCATGCTCCCATGTAACTTCCTCTACTGTATGACTCCTCCACAATACCTTCACCGGTAGGAATAGTCTTATTCTGTGAGAACTTGCTTTCTCGACGATCAAGGATGCCTTGCTTGGTTCCTCTTCGTATGTCAAATTCTCCGCAATATTTCCACTTTGGTTGTCGATACATGTGAAGGGTCTGTATGTAGCACGAAAGATACCACAACGGTTTCGGACTTGTGGGAGTAGTGTATTAAAAGCTAAATAGGAATTTTCAAAAAAAAAAAAAAAAAAAAAACGAGAGGCCCGGAAGTTATATCCTAAGCAAGGGTAAAATTGGAACTTATCCAATTAGGACTTACCTTCCATAATAAGAAGAGAATATGATTAGTAATATAACTTATAGAATAAGGATAATTAGTAATTAAGTAAAGGGGATATAAAAATCAAAGTATGAGAATTAGGCCATAGTAGGAATAACAAAAGATGATTCCTGATATTTAAAGGAACTGTGGAGCTTAAGTGCGAATTAAGGAAAAATTGTGACTAAAAGGACACTGAGACAAGAAGACAAAACTTCGTTTGGCTCATCTAAATTTTAGGGCTTCGCGGTTTAGAAGAAGAGAGGGAGAAAGAAGGAAAGAAAAGGAAGAGGAAGGAGAAGGAGGACAAGATCGAAATCGAGGTATGGAGTCCTTTATGTTTGGATTTTTGAAATGAATCTAATGTTGGATGGAGATTTGTTTCTCCTTTTAGTCTAGGTTTGTCTGAGGCACATAACTCTTGAATTATTTGGGAGTTGTGAGAGTAAAACCGATTGGTGTAAAGTAAGCATGGAATCATCAAGAATTATAATGGTTTTAAAAAATTATTACCTAAATTTGAGTTCTTGGATTTTCACTTAGGGTTTTGAGGTTTGAGGTTCCATAGCACCAATTTAAGTGTTGTGAGTTGTTTTTTAGATGAATTTCGTATAAGTGCTTGATGTATATAGTTATAGAAGTTGTATGATGTTAATTAGCGAAGCCAAAAGTGGCAAAAGAAGCAAATCGGGAAAAATGGAAGCAAAACGAGTGCGGAAAAAATTTGAGGATGCATCTCAGTACGGGAAATGCTCTGTTTTCTGTTTCGACCATTTTAGTAAATATTTTGACCATAACTTGCTCATTTTTGATCCGATTTGAGTGATTCAAGTTGCTGGTTAAAATAGACTTCAAGGAGAATCAAACCTATAGAAATAGGCATCATCAAATTCTAATTATAAGTGGCCTAAAAATTTACTTAAAGTAGGGTCATGTGTAAGCCACTGTCTGGTTCTCGGTACAAGAAATGCTATGTTTTCCTGTTTCGACCATTTGTCGTATTTTAACCATAACTTGCTCATTTCTGATCCGATTTGAGTGATTCAAGTTGCTGGTTAAAATAGACTTCAAGTATAATCAAACCTATAGAAATAGGCATCGTCAGGGTATTAATAAGTGGCCTAAAAATTTACTCAAAGTAGGGCCGTGTGTAAGTCTTTATGCAGTTCGGTTTTAAATATAGATTGGCAGGTTGTTTTGGAGCGTCGTGAGTTCGGTGCTCCGATTTAGTGAGTGGAAGGCACACTGCTTTATAGCTTGAGCATATATTCAAGGAGATAATGTCAAATATGAAGTTAAGACCCTGGAAAATGGAAGTAATATTGTCCTAGTGTAATCAGGTAAATGGACTAGTTGGCATGAAAATGCCATAACTTTTAGTTGGGATGATCGATTTGATTGATTCAAATTCTAAGTAAAATAGATTCATAGAGGAATAAGAATATAGGAGCAGTGTGTATGGGGGATTAAATAGAAATTATGGTTAATGTGTGGTGTGGTTTTTCTTGAAAAAGGTGGGGTATCGGAAGGAACGAACTCGACGGGAAGCAAGCGGGATTGGCCAGTGGCTTGTGAGTGCGCAAAACTAATATTTTGAAAATTGAGTTTTAAAGGTAAATGATTTTAATGAGAAAAAGGAAAATATTAATATAAATGTTTATATATGGATATCCATAAGAATGTAGTAAATGTATAAATGTTTACTTTGCCTAAATATATGTATTTATATTAAATGTTTATATATGTATGCATATGTTAAGGTATTATGGAAGTAAAAAAAAAAAATTGTGTAAAGAATAATGTATAAATGATAAAGTAAAGGTTTTAAATGGATTTATAAATGTATTTGGAAGAAATGTTTTCTTGATAGTTACCACAACCCCGTATATTTGTTATGATGATATCGTAGGGAGTACCTTAAGGCGTGTAAGGATTTAGAGGGTAAAGTTATAGATTCTTAGCGAGGGAGAGGAATTGGGTGTAAGAGTAATATCGCTGCAACGTGATAGGTCTTATGGCGGGCACTTATCTGGCGTGGTTTACTCGCCGGCGTAGTGGTTATGTTTGGAATGTGAATGTCCCTCATATCGTGCGGAAGCTGTTCGGTGTGTTTATTCCCCTGGGTTCCATCAGAAAGAAAGAAATAAATAAAGAAAGAAAGTTTAAGACATAAATTGATTTTAATTGTAATATTATGTATTACTTTGATATATACTGAAAATGTTATTTTAATGAAAATGTACACTCACTAGGCTCCTTTAGAACCATTCTTTTCGTATGTTTTCAAAAGCGTTTTCGGGACCCAAGGCAGTGCGCCGTGGGGACCCTCTGTCTGATGGAAGTCGGCGAATTGAGAGCAGCATTGTGATTGCATTGTATATACATTTTGCATATTGTATATATTGAATATTTTTATCATGTATATATGTATATATTTTGAAAATGACTACGTGGGCTTTGATCCCTCAGTGGGCCCGAAGTCGTAGGCGGTCGGCTAAGTCGGCTCAAGCCCAATCTTTTGATAAAAACAAATGCATGGAATTGAAGAAGGTTGAAATGTTTTGATGATTGAAATGCATAAATGTATCATGTATATACTAGTTTGATTGGGTTGTGGACGAGGAGTCTAAAGCGAGTTGAGAAGTTGAAGATTGAAAGGTAGAAGTGTTTTAAGCGTTTTTCGCGAGGTTTGTAAATTTGGGAAAGTCAGAAAAACAAGAGCTACGGCGATTTTCTAAAATCCAAGTGTTTGAAAAGGAAAAAAAAAAAAAAATTTACACTTCGCTTAGTATTGTTTTAAAGATATGTTAAGGAGCGTAAGGGTTCGCTCCATGGATTTTATTTGAAATTTGTTTTGAGGGAAATGTTTATGTCAGGTGGAGTCTTGGGAGGTCGCCGGGTTAATGAGGTTGTCAGGGTCGGGGTCCTTCGGTGATGAGAAAATTTGTGTTGTCTATGTATATATATCTTATTATCTCATCCTCATGTTGTATAGGTTGGTGCAATGGGCCCATGGGAAAATTAATAATGATCATACATATTATTTTAAGGGTAAATTAGGTTTGAGGTCACCAAGGGAAAATAAATTAAAAATAGGGCCCCAAAAAGTTACAAAATGGAAAAAGATGTATTTTGGGAAAATGATTTCTCTTTTGATGCGCTGTCGCTCAATGGGCAATTTGCAGACAGTGGATCCCACTGTCTCTCCACTCTTTCTCTCCTCTCTTGTCCCTTTTCTCTTCCTTCCCTTTTACTGTGCTCTCTCTCTCTCTCCTTTCTACAGTACTCATCCTCTTAGGTTTCAGCTTTTAAAAAAAATTTAATCTCTCTTAATATTTTATCCTTTGCTCATCTATCAATTTAATCACACAAACAAAAGAGCAAGAAAAGAGAGGAGAGAAGGGCAATTGAGGTGAGAAGGAGAGAGGCAGTGGAACCGGCAGTGGGCAAATTCTATCAGCCTAGTTTGGGTAGATCTGTAACGTAGATGGCTTTTCCTCTAAATACACTTTTTTCTATTTTGCAACTTTTGAGCCCCCGTTTTTAATTTCTTACTTAGTGACTAAACATAATTTCTACTTATTTTAATACCCTTCGCAATTACAACCCCCAGACAAATATTTAACCTGTTTCCTTCTTTTTCATTTTCAATATTTTGAAACATAATAATGATGATTGATGATTTTCTCTCGATATTTTTTGCGGTTCGATGATGTACTTCTTTCATCTGCGGGGCTTTGACGGAGAAGTGGAATATATTTTAGGCCACATGTTTTGCTCTTTAGCTAAAGTTGGAGATCGGGAATATATAGTTTTGGCTTGTCATTTTATTTTATTCGGGGATTGTATGAATGCTATCACGATTTTAAAAATAAAGAAAGAAATTTCAAATTCTCTTTTATTGATCATTATATGTATGACATAAATACTTTTGTTCATAGATGATAAATAGCTTTTCAACACAATAAATCTTTTAAAATTGAAAATATAAATGTTTTTTTTTTAAACATCTATTATTCACTTTGTATATTATGTTGTAGTCCATGTTCTTATAAGGATTCAAACCTGGGTCCTCACTTTGTATATTATGTTGTAATAGTATCTGTTTTGTTCTTACAAGGATTCGAACTTGGATCTGTCGTAACCTTTTCCCAACCTTTTACCACTTGAGCTGTACTTTATGGGCTCTATATAAATAGCTTTTAAATTCTGTTTTTTAATTTTTTATAAATATAAACCATGTTTGCTATTTTTTATTTTCGTTCCTATTATATACACAATAAAAGCATTGTACGTTATAAATGTGTACACTATCACTTTTAACCTTGTTTGAAAATTTTGGAAGTAATTGTTATAAACTTAAATCTTCAACTTTTTCCATGAATTTAATTTAAACAATAAAAGAAGGTAAAGACATTTCTAGACTTGGGTTGGATGTTAAAACCATGGACAAAAATTTCAGGGCAATTTTACCGAATTTTTTTTAAATTTCCCGATATTTAGCCGAAAATGTCAACGTGTTTGGCAAATCTGGAAAAAATTGTTAATTGTGGCGAAGGGGAATTGATCTCTGGCCATGCATAGGGAATAAAAAGGGTTGTTAATTAATTATATGCAAAGTTTATATAAATTGTTTCCTTGTTATTTAAATATATAAATTGAATTTTAAATCTTAAACAAGATATTTATAATATAATCATCAAAAATTGTAGGATCTATAGGATCGATCCCAATCGAATGCTTGATCCAATTACCCTTCTTTTCAAAGGAGTTAAAAAATACTATGATGGCTGGAATAATTTAATTTTTATTATCTAAAATATGAAAAATATGTTTTAATAAAACTAATTTTATTTTATAAAATTAGTATAGAATATATAGATTTTTTTATTTTAATTAAAATAATTTTAATTTTTTTATTTTATAAAAAAATGGAAGCACCCTAAGGAGAAGTGTAATAGAGTATATAGATTATAAACAAAGTACACCCAAGAGGCAAAATGGATGAAATCAAAAGGGCTTAAAAATTAAAGTCTCTTATGATAAAAACAAAAACAAAGATCCCTCTACCAAGACCTGGACCAACCAACTACACTTGCCTAAATCCCCTTATTAGGCTACAATGTCTTACACCCAAGGTTTGAAAAATCGGGATATATTTCAAAAGGATTTGAACTTGGTCCAAAGTTGTGTAAAACAAACTCTTGTCCAACAAGCCATCTATAGGCTTTTGATAATTTAGGGCATTCAAACAATATATATTAAAGACAAATTATCTCTTGCTTTTTATTACATTAATATCATTTTTTCAAGAATTCGTTTAAATTTTTTAAAAATAATATATATTACAAAATTATTATGAATCCATAGATAAAATATTAATATATTTTTTAAATTATAAGTTAATAACAATAAAATATTAAAATAACAATGATAACAATAATTTATTTTTGATGGATAAATCCATTAATATATTTAAATTTTGAAAGTTACAATTTCATGGAAAGCGATAATTATTTTCATGACATTTTTTTAAAATATAGGTATTATATTTTTTGAGAAAATAAAAATATTTTAAACTTTTTCAAACTATTTTCATAATTTTATATAATTTTTGTTTTATATATATTTATGTAAAATATATAATGATATATGTGATATATCCGTCTCTTATGAAACAAATATATCGATATATTTGTGAAGCGATATTTTTATCGTTGTTTACACCCTTGTGGTCCATGTGGGTGTGGTTAGAAAGCCAATAATGCAATAACAACATCAACAACTTTAAAGGATATTCAAGGATGGCTCATATAAACGTTATTAAATTGTAGGATTCAATTTACTTATATATATAAAAAAAACAAGGAAATAATTAGGTCAGAAACACCTCTAGCCATGTGACATGTTATCACTTATATTTGTTTAATAATTATAATAATGAATAATCATCCTTTCGGTACCCAGTGAAGGCCTTAAAATATTAACATCACATGTAAGTGAGATTGTTGAGGTCTCTTTATAAGCTTAACCCGGTGGTCGCGAGTTCGAATCGCGTAAATGCGAACATTCTCTGTGGAACACTTCTGGCTCTTATGGTCAGCCAGGGATTGATCTGAGTGTAGTACTTATAGTTTAAAAGCGTTTTTGTGTGTCTGCTGTGAGCAGTTAAATCAATCTAGATCTATAAAAAAATTATTTGCTTTTGTTGAAGCGCAAAAATCTGCAAATACCCACTCTCTGCTTGTGGTAATGTTGTAATTGTCATCTATCTCGACTCTTAGTATTCAACCTTTACTTATTGTAATCACGATTTTTTTCTTACAAATATGATTCAAAGTCGCGGTGTGTCCCGTCGACTGGGTCTTGAGACATATTGGTTTTGAATGTATTAACTGATTTATGTCGTCGTAAATTAAAATAAGCAGCTTAAAATTATAAATTATTAAATTCATATAATTAAATAAGTTAAGATTTAATAAAATTATAGAGTGATGCTAATATATTTATTACAAATGCGTGTATTATCAAATTAATTAATTTATTTAACAAAGTAATATATATATATATATATATATAAAGAATATAATTATTGTAATAGTTTATATGGTAAGTTAGATGCTAATGTAAAAGTAATTTAGACTTATCTTCACATTCATCTTTTGAATTAATTTGGTCTGTTTATTATTATAACTTTCATCCAAAATTTGTTATTAAAGTGAAATAATTAAACAAATTTTAATATCGATGAATAGAAAAAAATATCAAATATATTAATTAAATATACAATAACTGAGCATCCCTCATTTAATAAATATTCCTTATTTTAGGAAGTTAATAAAATTTTCACAATCCCTCGTTCCCTTCATCTTCCTTATCCTCACCTCCCTTCATCTTCTCTATCGTTTACTCACTCCACTGCACTGCACCACGGATCTCCCAAAGAAAGTCTAGGATTAGAAATCCCAGGATTCTACTCTTATCGCAGCATCGTCTAGGTAAGAAAGTGAAAAAGGGTTTTGATTTTTAGTTATTTTGAAGAGGAATCTCAGATTTCTCTTAGAAAAGTTGATTTTTGTTAATTTTTTGTTATGTGGGTAGAAATGGGTAAAAGTACTGAATCAGCTTTTTTTTCTTCTCTAAGAGACCGAGTTGACCAAGTTGACTCCAGATCTCCATCAAAAACATCAGACTTTTTTAGACCGTGCTCCTGACTCAACTCAAATTCATGACCGTTTCCCATTGCCATTTGTTTCAAGCAGGATAAGAACCTGCTTCTGATTCTGTTTTTCACAAAACCAAATCCCAAAAAAAAGAAAAAGAAAACACTGGACGGTGTTTCTCATTCATCAAATTATAAGCTTTTCCCTTCTCTTGTTGATCTGAGTTATTATTTATATGTTTGTTTTGGATATTTGTATGAAAAGTGGAGGTAATTTATTAATCAAAATGTGGTTTTCTTCTATTTTTCTTCATGTTATTGGAAAGGAAATAGAGGGTTAGACATATCAAAAAGGATATAGAGACCTTAGAACTACTGCTATTTCGGATTAAATTAACAGTCTCAGGAATATTTTCTTGTATAAAAAATAGATTTAGTCTAGAATAGAGAAAACATTAAAACGTTAATTAGAATTTGGCAGTGTAAGATTTTTGACAATAATGATTTGAGTCATAAAATTTTCAACCTCAGGGAGGTGAATGAAACTAACTCTAAATTTCATAATCTGGGTAGAATTATAAAATTGCATAACACATTGGCTTTTCTAAATAGATTTTTTTTTTTCCTTTACTTAGCACAAGTTTTGTGAGATCCACTAAGCTGAAGTTGCAACTTTTAGAGGGTTCAACATTTATTCTTAGTCCCATAAACTTAGCATAAGTTATGTGTACTTATATAAGGAGATTGGGGAGTTGAAACTTTGATCTTGCCTATTTTCCTTATATAATTTACTTTAGTAAAATAATCTGGGTTTATGTAAATTTATTTTGCTGAGCTGGAACTCAGCTCTTTCTTTCTCTCTATGTTTTCCTTGTAGTCTACTCTTTTGTAAAGGGATCCATGTGTGCTTTCATTTGAAAGTTCCTTACATGTTTAAATTATGGAGCATATGGAACTTGAAATTACTTTCCTTTTAGCTGAGATTGCATTACATGATTTCTTGAAATCAGTGAGAAGCTTTCTGAATTTTATCTAATAGAATGCATAGACTTTCTCCTTTGCTTTTGGAAGAATTAGACTTGTAGCTGTTCCCTAGAGTTGTTACAGAGATTGCAGGTGATATGTTTTAGTATGTCAGTTTGTCTAGATTATGTCTCTTTAATGGCACAAACTCAAAGTTTTCTGTGTTTGAAGTCTATGTTTGGCTGCTAGCCACTGTCAATATCTTTCTGAATCAGACTTGCATTTTATGTAGGGGATTAGTGATGGCTGTTAAGTTATATAAGTCAATCCTACGAAGCATCTTGAAACAGATTTCTAGGTCTCAATAATAGCATATAGGTGGTATGTGTTGACCCCCAAAGTGGGAAAGAAGAAACAGCCTGAAACTGGAAACTAACATAGCCAATTTCAGAATCCACCGACACAAGACCCCTAGTGAAACTAGAAATCAACCACCTTACCATCCGTTTATTTACTGAAATCCTGGAGAAGTTTGCAAGTCCATTAGGAGGGTTTTACGCCCATACCATACATCATCTTGAAAATAATTTATTTTGCAAAGATTGAATTCATAATATCATTTTGAATTACAACTTATTGTGTATTGTTAGAGTGCTTTGGATTTATGTTGGCAAGCCATATGATAAATTGTATGTGCAAAATTGTTTCTTAAGTTGTGTTTGATAAGAGAAAATTCTGAAATTGTCTGAAGGCATTCAATTTGAACACTTGAACATTCATTTGCTTGGAGCATCTGGTTCATTAGATGGAATCCTTTGAGCAGATGGACCCCGAAATACACACGAAATATTAAGTAAAGCTTGTCATTTTCTTTTGTTCTTATTTCGATTATTATTATTATTATTATTATTATTATTATTATTATTATTATCATTAGTAGTATTAGTGTTAATATATAGTTAATTTCCCTTTTTTTTTTTCTTTGTGTAGACATTTGGAGAAGCAAAACGACCTTCTTATGGATGCTTATAGATCAATGTCACATGAATTGCATAAACTTCAGGTAGTTCAAGTTTAATTATTTTTGTATTTCTAAAAATGCCTCATGATAAGTATACGTTGGAATAACTTTGAAGAAACATTGATCAAAGATAACGAAAATACTCAAATAAATTTCTTCGACATGGATTCGCAATGGTTAAAAGCTCTTAAGGGGTGTTGAGGTTCAAGGCCTTTGTCACTCCTAGTTATAGCCTTATCTTCAATGATGTGCCTTATATAGGAGAAGTGCCGGCTTAGCAGACTATAATTTCATTTTTTTTACAAACACTTTTATTCTTGAAATTTACTGTTGAAATTTATATATTTTATTACTTTTTATTAGTTTTTATTTTAATCGAATCTTAAACTTTTATTAATACGATCATTTGATTTTGTGTATTCTCTAGTTAAATACAGTGGGTAGTTTGTTTTTGTTTCAAGCCCTTTATTTGTATGACTTTTGGTCCCCCTCGTATCGTTCTATACTTTACGTAGGGGGTGTCTCTATAGCTTTTGACGAATATATATGCTATGTTTTCCATAAAAATATTCGCTAACATTGATGTGCATCCAAAGTCACATTTCACTTCACTTAGGCACGCCCCTTGTGGTGTGCCTTGCACTTATGCTAAGATAGTAAATTTTTTTTGAGAAATTCTAAGTGTAAATTGCTTGGGGTCTACTTACTATACTAAAAAGCCGATTACACCAGTTAATACTAATTTATTTAGCAACAATAATGTTAGTCATTTCTATACTTGGCATGCTATTTCTTGTTTATGATGGCCTTGATGTTGAGTCATTATCACGGGTCTCCTCATAATGTTGTTAAGAAATCAATTGGTGGCATGGGGTGTAAAGACGAATCAAATGGAAGGAATATTAAGTGTGAACTTAGACATGAAAACCATATTTGTGTTCTGAAAAGATAATTTGTCATAAATAAAAATATAACGATGATATGTAGTCGTTTCTTGTTTAGCTTTGGTAATTTGAATGGCTCTTTATGAAATTTCATGTGTTATGATATGTAGGTAGAAGAAGAAATGCTCATGCACAAGTTCTATGAATTCTGAAACAGTTGAGCATCAAAATATAAGGTATTTTCTTCTCCTAGTTTTATTACGATGGAGGACTTGCCACAATGTGCTAGATATATGCATCTTAGTATTATTTTGGGTGTTCCGGAAGAACTTTGAATTCGTATCTCAACAAAATAAACTATATTTGATATCAAACTTATAATATAGATAATACACATACATCCAGTGTAGCTCGCTCTAGATAAGCGTTAACTCCAGGAACCCACATTTGGGGCAGGGTAGCTCTTCCATGTAGCCCTCTCCGTGCAATCTTAGTCTCTCGGTAAAGCACCAATGATGGGTACCCAGGCTTAGATGGAAGCCGAATCGAAGAGTAGCTGATAGGTAGGAGAACTATCGAAGCTTAAGTACCAATCCATCTTTCTTTTGTGTTACCCAGCCTTAGATGTAGGATCGATATCACCTTGATACATCTTTTTGTTTTAATGAAGCGTCGGAAGTTAATACAAATCGCAGACTTAATTTATTTTTAGTTTTAAGTAGAATACTCCCATTATTTTAAACATACTAGATACCTTTCACATAAATTCATTTGAATAATGAAGCTTGTTTCTTTACGGATAACGTTTATAGCGGGACATCCTTGGATATCAGCACAAAGTTCTTTGATGTTGTTATTCGTCATTGGCTTTCTAACCACACACCCACATAGATTAGGCAAGTGGTGGTTGGTCGGGTTCTTGGTGGAGTAACTTTGTTTTGTTTTTATCGAAGGGACTTTTAATTTTTAAGCTCCTTCGATTCTGTTTGCCTCTTGGTGTACTTTGTTTATAATCTATATACTACGTTGCCACTTCTCATAGGTGCTTCCATTTTTTTTTCTAGCCTACCAGTAAATAAATGACAAAGGCAACATGTGAAATTGTTTCATTTTCGAGATTAATTTTCTGCACATGTGCTTTCTCCATTACAAAACCCCTCCTGCTAGATTATTAGAGCCAAGATTTCATGGAAAAGCCTCTCCCCTCTTGTCACACAATGACAGGAGCTTCTCACTCAACACCTCACACTCCATCCTTTGAGTTCCTTCCACCTGGAAACAAAACATTACAAGAAACTATTAGCATGTTATCTAGATGGTCAAATTCAATAATAAAATCAATAAATGGATAAGATTTGCAAACATCTATTTACGGTAAGTTGTATGTGCAAATGGCTTTCCTTAATAAGGAATATGGAACCATTTTACTAGGCACAATCTAGGAATGTATAATCATTCACAAGTCACAACCATCTTTTGTGGGGAGTGCGTGGGCTGGGAGACCATTTAGGAATTAGTGGCCCGCTTATCAACGTGCCCATTTTGAGCCTATAAAAAAAGAAAGAATCACAACCATCTTTTCATAGCTTCCATAGTGATAAAAACAATTTGATTTGTGGCCTCATCTAATCTACAAATGTTCTCTTTTAGTTTTTTTTTTTCTTTCTTTTTTGTCATTTTTGGCATTAGTTGTGCAGTACTAAAATATAAGATCTAGAGCTGTCAAAAAAAAAAAAAAAGATTTAGAAGTGAGAGAGAAAAACTAAATATGGAAAGGAAAGTACCTGAAGATGTAAATTGTAGAAGACCCTCCTCAAAGACTTCAGATGATGCATTGATTCTGAAGCCCATCCTCTTTCAAATTTAGGAGAACCTCTGATAATGGACTCTCATGGACCTTAAATGTGGATATCTGAACCACAACTTCCTTGTCACTGAGCCTGCTGGTTGAAACCTTGGATATAGAGCTTCCAAGTGTGCCCTTTCTTTTTATCATTCTTTCCATTTGCTGTGGAAGGAATGCTTAACTTCTTCTGCAGAACACCACAAAATTGTGAAAACTATGTCTAGAAGGTATGTGAAGAAATGATTCTGAAGCTTCTGTTTCTTGATAGATGTAGTTCTTCTGTTCATGACTTAAGGTTGAAAACAATGGAGGGGAGAATGCCAGCATTGTGGATTTCTTTGAGGATGTTGAAACTTGAGTTTGGTAAGAAAGGAGATGACATTGAAATTTATATAAAGCTACTGATCTACCTCAGTGTCTATCTGATTAACATATTCAAGGGGAAGTTATTAAAAGTTTATTTCTTTGGGATTTGAAAATTGAAAATGACTTTATTATTATTATTATTTTGGTTGGAGTTGATGTTTATCTGGCTTTGTATTTTGTTATTAGAAGATTAGATCTTTCACAAAAATGCAGTATGAAGGGAAATAACAGCATACATTAAGTTTAGCTTTGTATTTAGTCTTTCTCTCTAGGCCATTGTATAACTCTAATTACATTTTCTCTTCTAGATATATACATAATACATCTTGCCTAGATGCAACTTTTATCCATATGAACTTGTGACTTATTTTTTTTTTTTTAATGGATGAACCAAACTTACTTTCTTGACCAAGATTTCTATATTTGTAGATGGCACTCGTAATTACCACTTTGAAAAACTTGTATATATCCGTATCAAAGGACACCAAAGGTATGATGAGGTGAAAAGTTTAAGCAAAACAAAATTTGGAATGGATTTGAATGTGTTTACCCCGAAAGTTGTAGTAGTTTGATGTCTCTACAAGTTGATACATTTATTGAAAATAAATTTAAAAATGAAAGACTTAATTGGGCCCTTATCCATAGAACATTGATGTCATTGCTCACGTCGTTTTTATTCCTAGTTCCATTGTGCAAGTTGAAGATGAAATTTGTAAAAACACGTGTATGATAAGGTATGAGGAATCTTTATTGAAGCTATATTCTTACTTTAAAAAAAGCAACTTGATGGGTTTTGCTCCTCTCTCTCCATGTTCTTTATTATCCATTGTTTTTTTCCTTGATTAAAGAAAAAGGCGGGAGTTTGGAGCCCGACCCGGTGATGGATGGCTCATGGGTCGGTCGAGTTCATCAACGAGAAAAAATACGATCCTAGATTCCACATAATTTCCATTATCGATTGTTTGTTTGTTCTTATTAAAAATTCTTTGAACGGATCAATTGATTCTTAGTCTTTTTCAAGTGGAAGGTTTTTAAACCTGAGGACAGACCAAGAAAATATAACCTTTAGTACCATAAATGGAATATTTAAGGAGCGCCTTAGAGGATTAGTTTTATACAGTATTTTACAGCTAAATGCATATTTTCTTTTTATGGAGTTTCATTTTGAATTATTTGTGATATTAAAATGTTAAAGAATTTAGTAAGAAAAGAAAATAAAAATAAAAATAAAAAATGGTTTTTTTTTAATGTTTGGTTACTATTAGAAATTTGAAAGAAACTTATATATATATATATATATATATATATATATATATATATATATATATATATATATATATATATATATATATATATATATATATATATATAATAAATAAAATTTATATATGCGTATAATTTAATTTTTATAAAATAGAGGAAAATATGTAAATGAATTTGAAGAAAAATATTTAGGGTTGGCCTAATAAATGGAAATGATTTAGGATTTATCCACTTCAAACTATGTGCAAAATAAATAATCAATAAGGGATTAAGAAGCTTGATGATGCATTGATTGGTTAGAGCGCCATATGTCGCTAGGATCATTAGCTAGTTATTCAAAAAAAAAAAAAGGGATTAAGAAATTCCATTGGGTGAGGACACTTTGCCCGTACCCTTTCCAAATTCTTTCCTGTATTATTTTTTATTCTATCTTGTTTTCTACAATTTAATATCGTCCTTTACATATTTTTCTTGGTTAATAGTAACGGGTGTTTGGATGTCGGGAAAATCAGAGGGAGAGATGTATTGGGCTTTTTTAAGAAAAAGGTGGAATTTTGTATTAAATCAATTGTCATTAAAGCTATAAGATTACAACGTATTCTTACACCGTATAAATCCAGCGTGTATTTAGATGATCTAATATGAATACGAAATATCATACAATAAATCTACTACCATGCAAATTTATATAATTTTCTATTAAGAATTCAGTGATCTACGATTACGGGTGAGTGAGTCAGATCGAACAAATTCAGTATAGATTTTATTCTTACACCGTTACCGCATTTGTGCATGCCTTCCTGGTTTCCGGTAATCAAAGAGCCCATGAGGAATGGGCCCATTGTCTGGTTATTGGGCTTGCCAATAGATCGGTGTGGGCCTTAAAATTAGTTCGGAATGGTAGGAATGCGGTTTGTTTAACATCGGCCCAGTAAAGTGTTTTACCTTAACTGTTTAAATTAAATTCGTGGAAGAAGTTGAAGATTTAAGTTTATAACAATTACTTCCAAAATTTTCAAACAAGGTTAAAATTGACTGATATGATCCCACATCGGTTCTACACAAGAGTGTGGAGTGATACTTAAATTTGACGAGTTTTCTCACCTAACAGGCTAGTCTTTGGGTTGGGAACTCTTTCATTGGAGCTTAGGTACCTATAAGTGACGATTAGCACACATTTCTAATGTACAATGCTTTTATTGTGTTTACAATAGGAGCGAAAATAAAAAATAACAAACATGATTTATATTTATAAAGAAATTTGACTAACAAATTTTAAAACTATTTATATAGAGTCATTGAGCCCAGACTCAGTGGTAAAAAGGGTGGGAAGGGAAGCTCTTTGGAGATCGATTTGAATCCTTGTAAGAACAAAAGCAGAGATACTACTTCTGACACAATATACAAGTGAGGATCTAGAGGTTTGAATCCTTGTAAGAACATGAACTTTAACACATAATATATAAAGTGAATAATCGATGTTTAGAAAAAAAAAGCTATTTATATTTTCAAATTTAAACTTGTTTAAAAAGCTATTTATCATCACATGAATCATAATTTAGCTTTTATGAACAAAAGTATTCACATCGTACATATAGTCTATCGATAAGCAGAGAATTTGAAATCCTTTCTTTTTAACCTTTTTTAAAATCGTGATAGCATTCATACATTTTAAGATAAAATAAAATGACAAATAAAATCCTAAAATGATGTAAGCATTGCACACAGGTTTTACTTACATGTGCCGGGCGTGGGTCCCCCCTTGCCTCTCTCCTCTCCCCCTTCTTGCTCTCTTGTTTAAGTAGGAGATTAAATTTGATAGATTTAAAAAGGGATAAAATATTAAGTAGGAGATTAAATTTTTTTAAAAAGCAAAATGGTAGGATGAGTAAGAGAGAGAGGAGAGAGAGGGAGGTAAGGGAAGGAAGAGAAAAGGGGGGAGAGAGGAGAGAAAGAGAGTGGAGGCGATTAGGACCCATTGTGCATTGGGGGTAAGTCGTCAGGTTGGTGGGTGCATCAAGAGAAATTATTTTCCCGAATGCACCTTTTCCATTTGTAACTTTTTGGTGCCCCATTTTTGTTTCTTTTCCCTTAGTGACCTCGAGCCTAATTACCCTTAAAATAATCTGTATAATCATTATTAATTTTCCCATGGATCAATGCACCAACCTAAAAAACATGAGGATGAGATAATAAGATATATATATGTATATATATATGAAGCCATTACAAATTTTACATGCTTGGTATAGCACACTTCTTATGAAGGAGTAATTGAATAATGACAAAGAAAGTCGACTAAACAACAAATAAAAGCACATTTTTTTACACCATACAAGAAAATAATAAAAGGATTTGGATGGGAATGGGTAAAACTTACACATGATTCCTGAGAACAACTTATATGTCCTTGGAATGTGAACATGTGGCTCTTAACTTCAAAAAGCACACCTTTCTTGGTTCTTACATACTCTGCTCTGTCTAAAATAGTTAAGAGCTTCACGAACACATCAATATGTACAATTTCATATTGTTTAGAAACAAATTAATTTAAGCTAATTCATTTTGAAATAAAAAACATGTTGAGCAACTGATTTTGTGCTTGACAATTGACAAATCTCAACTTATGCAGTGAAGAATCATCGGGTCACATGTCCAGCCCGGGGTTTTATTCTTTTATGAAGTTTGCATGATCCTCCTCTGTGAGCTCTCAATAGGTAGCAGTGAAAGAATATGAAGTTTTTTCCCTTAGACACCTGATATCGTAGAAAGAAATCCCTCTTTTGCTTTTACACTCTTCAAGCGCATAAACACATATATTTTAGAAGATGAATTAGAAAGGGGGAGGGAAATTTATTTTATGAGCAATGTGAAATGAATTAATGCATATGAGAGAAAATTAGAATTTAGTTACCTTTCCAAACTTTTGCAACTTCTAAACAAGCCCTTTGAAGGATGAAGGTAACCCCTCCCCCAGTCTTCTTCAGCCTTATCCTCATCTTGTGAGGCTGTTGTTGCTATTGCATCCTCTTCTAGGAATTGTTCTATTTCCTCTTAGTCATAGTTCCCTTCCCTTTGCTATCGCTTGTGCCCTTTTTATAGCATAAGGGTGGACCATTTCTTGATTAAGGGGAAATCAACCAAAACAAGCGTTTGATAAGACCAAATGCTAATTGCATGCTAGGTAATAAAATCCGTCTAACTACTTGATTCATGAAGTATATCTCCTACAGCGGTCTAGCTCCCACTTTTACTCACGCATCTACTATATACTACCTATAGAAGGAACATCATATATATATATATATTGATAAATCATAAATATGAAGAAATATCATTGATTTAGTTGCAACCACTCATCAAAGATTGATAATTTCTTTGGTAGCGCATTCAATTCTCAATCGACAAAGTTTCAGTTGCATTCCAAATTCCCGACTTCTTTATAGTTCCATAGCGGGCATTTCAAAGAAGCCACTAGTATGAGCTTTTGATACATGAAATCATTCCCAAACCTTAGAGACCCTCAATCTAACAAAAAATTCAGTGAAGATTGGCAATAGTTCATATATGTTCAAAGAAGGAAACTCTAGAATTGAAAACTCACAAAACCTTTAATTACATTGTCTCTTTGGTTACGGAAGAAGAATGAAGAAAAATAAATAAAACCACAAAATTTTGGATTGAAATGCCAATATCTCCACCTCCGCGGGTTTTCAAAGATAATCTCTAAAATTAAAAGCCTGATATTTGCTCCAGATTGTGCGCTTGAGTTCTGTGATCATGGAGCAAAATAAAATAGAAACACATTTTTATTATTTCGTCATGTCATCACTCTTGTTTTCTTTGCTTTAGAAAATCAGAAACATAGACAATAAACGATTTACAATTCACAAGTTTCTTCCAATTTCTAGTTGTTTTCTGAGCATTGTGATTGTATGTAACGTTTAAGTTGATTGAGTTGAATAGGGAGATGAATTGGAACAGTACCTTCAACTGAGAGATTGAACAGACGGCGAGGGAGCGTTAAGAAGTGAACGGTCGGTATCGTGGTGGGAAGATTGGATGCTTCGTCGAAGCGAAAATTAGAACCGCGATTCATTATCCTAATTATGGGCTATTAGAGCTTTATCACGGGTCTCTAAAAAACTAAAACCTCATCTCGAGTTTTTTAAAGTAGGTTTCAGCTTTTTCATATTTGATGAATAATAAATATTTTGGATTTCGGACTTCCATTGACGTTGTAGCTGGAGTCTGGAGAGGGGCAGCGAAGCGCGGGAATCAAATGTTCTAAACATAGAGTTATTGCCTATCATCAAATATCTAGAAAGTCCCATAATCTGGTGCTTCGGTCATATCTTCGCTGGCCCTTTACTCACCCGAGGAACCACACAGAATGATGTCTTATCTCTCTCCGTTTGTGTCGAAGCACCCTCGATTTCCTACTTATCTTAGGTTGGCTTTAAGAAAGCATTAGCATCACCTCCATAGTTCTGAAAATGCACCAACAATACCCATTTGTACTTGTTTCCACGAGCCTCATCAAATACGGCTTGAGGCTTTTATCAGTAAAGGGCCCATAAGCTCCCAATAAGAGCAGAGGCCCGATTTTAATCTCCATCCTTTAGGAGAAAGAGGCGCTTGATGAACTCAGTGCCGTTTGACCCGGTTATCAGTGGCCTTTGTTAATGTGACTTCATTTTCTATCAAACAGGCCCTATAAGCCATGGTAGGCAATCTCAATCTTAATCTACATTTCACTAAGAGAAGAAACGCAGAACTCCTTGATGACAAACATCCATATAGTTGTAGATAGTATTCTTCTTTCCTTTTATTTTATTTTTGAAGCAGGAAATAAGCATCTTTAATCATTTTTAAAGATAAATACAAGAAGGATGACAATCCTTTAACAATGTAAACAAATGCTTAGAAAGTGCTATCATTGTTGGTGGTGTCATATGGACCTCTTTGGTAATCCACTTTAAATTTTTTTAGAAAAAATCCTTGGTGAAGCTCCCTTATGTAAGAGGGTAGAGAAAAAAAATTATGATTAATTGAAAGGAACTTTTACATTATAAACATATTAATTTGGTTCACTACCCGAAACTAACTTTGTTTCGAAAGTATCGGCTTATATATTAGATGCATAGATATTATATAACCATCTTCTTCGAGAAGATGGTTCTTTATATGTTCAATGTTAGAAAATGTGTTGTATTTGTTGTTTTGTTCATCATGCTTGTTCACATTGATCTGATGATAAAGGGAACCTAAAATTTAGAAATATTGGTCCCTTGACGAAACTTGTCATGCTTTGCCCGCTGAACTTTTGTTTATTTTGGGTGTTAAGTTATTAGATTTTCCAAAGCCTTAATGGTTAAATTGTATTATAATGTATGGGAGGCTTCGTGTTACCTTTGGGGAGGGATAGTAGTATAGAGGAACCTACTTCGAGGACATCAAGTTTTAATACAATGTGAAGTTGCCAACTTTCCTAAAAGCCTAAGTTATTTGAGTTTGGGCCCATAATGGATGTTGGACTTACCGCAGAAGCCAAACAGTTAGGTTGCCATTAGGAAAACAAGCTTGGTATGTGTGAGATCATATGAATTCTTGTAGCCGATGTTGTGTGGTGTCGATTATACAAAGTTGGAGATCATTTGGAGGCGTGAATTTGTGATTATGGTTTGCAAGGTGGTAGGCATATTTTGTGGTACTCTTATTTTAATTCTGGCGGAAACTTTAATATTTTATTTCTTAAGTAAGATTATCGGATCATCATTGTATGCTTCAACATCTTATTACTAGGTGTTTGTGGTTGACTACCTCGATCTTTACAATTCCTACTCATTTATAAGATTATTCATATTCATTTTTCAAAGTTCTTTGCTTATTCTAGTTGCAAAATATTTAATTTGGATTATGAATTGCTGAAAATAATTACTAGTCAATTTCCTTTCATAATCTTTTCACATTTTAAAATTTGAATTGCTTAATATTTTCTTTACTTGATGAATCTTTGGGTGATGACTATTCGAAGCTTGCATTCCTATGTGATCGATTAAGTTTGTCACCACATACCAAAATATGGAAGTCATTACAGCTGCGAATTCCAAAGTTTACTTTTAACTTTATTTAAGTTGTAGTCTATATGAAAATTATTTAGTCAGTAAGGTAATGATAGATGGTTAAATCATAGTTCTAAAAAAGGTGCACCTATGCTCGAGAAACCACTCACTATTGAAGAAGCATGCCTTGTAGACTTTATTTTCCTTTTTAAACATTTCTATTATTGATATTGTTAATTATTTATTAAGATGTTTATAATTTTGTTACACTTTTTGTTGCGTGGTTTTTTAAATGCCAAGATTTTAAATTTTTATTCATTCAATTATAATTTGAATCGTACTTTATAAAATTGATATGCATCCAATATCACATTTCATTTCACTCAGGTGGGTGCATTGTGTTGCATCTTGTTGCCTAGGTGCACCTTTGTGCCTTTTAAAACTAGGAGTTGATTCCACCTATCAAAAATAAAAAATAAAAACTAGGAGTTGAATCCAGGAAATTTATTGACAATTTTTTAGCTCTTTCATTTACGTGTTCGAGTGTGAACACGTTAATTTATGGGGCTTAATGTCATTACCATGGCAATTCTAAGGATAACGAGAGTAGCGGAAAGTGTTTATTGCCATAGCATGTAACGAGAGGTGTATGAGCTGACTTATGGTTATCTTGTTTGTGTTTGCGAGGATGGGAAGAGATATTGCATATGATCAGGTCTTGTGACACTTTGTCTTGCCTCTTCACTAGTCTATAATTAAAAAAATTTAAGAACAGGTTTATCATTATGTTATGTCTTCATCATGCTATTATTTGCTTTTATGTTTGGGTTTTGTCTATGCTGCTTTTGACTTATTTGTTCTCAGGGACGTTTCCTCTCCTCTCTTAGCACTCAGTCCCCAGCTCTAAATGTAGTATCTCAAAGGTTGGTGAATCTTTCAATAATTATAGTGTCCGCTTGTATTCTTTAGCAATCAGAAAGTTCAATGATTAAAATATTGACATACGCTTGTTGGCGAAGACTCTTGTTTTTCAGCCCGAGTAATCTTCATGGGTTGGGCGCGTAATTGGCGAGGATGGTGCCATTGAATGCTTTGATATGAGAACAAGATCATCGGTTGGTAGGATAGATCTTTATTTGCACACACGAGGTATTGATCAGGTAGCTATTCTTCCAAATACGTAGTTTAATACGTGTTAATTGCTTCCTTAACAATGGAAGGAAGGTGTTCTACGAGACTTGGCTTTATTCGTTTTTGAAAGCCAGTCAAATAAGGATTCATTTTTTTGCATGAACAATGGCCATTTCCTTGTATTGACTAGCGATCCTTGCGGTTGAAGATGTTTTAATAAATATGCCGTGCTATTGTTTGTTGTATCTGAACTTCTTACGCATGAGGAGACCTAATATGTTCTGCTTTGTAGGTTTTTTATTATTTTAACCATCTTGTGGTTGTCCTTAGATTTGATTGTCCTTGGCGAAAAGCTTCTTGAATGATGAAAAAGCGGGAGCGTTGAAATGTATCATCTCTCTCTTTCTTCCATGTCCCGCAATTCCACATCCCAGTAATTTGGATGGTTCATGTTACTGGTCACGTGATGATGTGATGATGCGATGATGCTTATCATCATCGACATATTTCCCTTATTAAAGGAAATTTAAAAAAAAAAAATCTGCTTATTTGACATATTTCCTATTCATAACAATTCTTGTCCTTCTCAGAAATTATGATAATCTTATTATTATTTCCCTTTTCGATAATTTCTTACTATAAGTAAACCAATTTTTAGAAGGTAACATCATTGGGAGTTTCTAATGATTTCTTTCCTTTCTAAGCATTATCATCATCATTACATCCTTTTCTAATGATTTTTACAATAATTAAAAAGGTTTCTCGAGGGTAACAACATTAGAGTTTTATATGATGATGATGATGATTCACCATCATTGTTTCCTTTTCTAAGCATCATCTTAAGTCGTAATTATCATCTATTGCTTTCCTTTTCCTAATGATTTCTTGTGTATGCATTAAATTTACAGGAGGTGTGGCATTGGAGTTTGATGGAGATGGGGGCTTCCTCATAGGCTGTTGGAGTAGTTCGAAGGAAAGGTATGATATCATTCATCTCGGCAAAAAAATTTGCATTACATTGTTAAAAAAGGTTATTATTGTTGGTAATATACCATTCTATTCATTTCTGCTCAAAAAAAAAAGAAAAAAAAGAAAAAAATCTCGAGTTCATATTATAAGATCATATTTGAAATGTAAGTGCATTGTGATCTTAATTTTTAAAAAAAGAATTAAAATTGAATTGTGTCTCTTATTATTAAGATCTAAACCTTTCTTAGTTTGATCATATTATATCTGACATCTTGAACATTTTATGTGTATGACCAGGGATATGTGAATAGACGATGTGAATGTAGGGAATTGTGGTCTCCATTATAAAGGACATTGTCACGTGTCCTTAATGTTATTTGTTTTTTAGCTGTTATTTTAGGCGCAGAGATTTGGCGATCTGCAGGTTTCTTTGCTTCCTTTCTTAGAGCTTACTGCATACATTACATGATCGGAATCGGTGGCAAAGATTTTCTTCTCTGACTTTGGAAGAATATTTTGGATTATGCTGATCTTACGATCCTTAAAGCATTTCTTCTTGTGGAACCTCATTATGAATTATTCATTTGTGATATTTATCGAAAAAAAAAATTATTCATTTGTGACCTTGTAATTTAATTGTTAATGTATGGTTTAACTTTATGATCGAGATATTGATTTTAAATTACAACCTTTGTTGCCATTTCTATTTTGAAGCGCATTTTATAGACTCATGTGCTTATTGAAATATACGGAGTTCGATATATGATTTGCGTTCTTCATATCTATTCAAATCAAAGGATCACATGTAAGTATACCTTTACTAGATGTTTTACCCTAGATATTCTATTTAAAAAGCCAGATTAATTTCTTTTCTTAAACTTTCTTTGCTTTATAGGTATGGCAGTCCAATATTGGACATCAGTGATATCGAACTCTTAATTAGAGCGGCACGGCCCAGAAGTTGATTACTGCGGAAGAGTAATCATATATGTTGAATATGGGATCTGAGGCGGTCGTGATTCTCGTATGCAAATAATGCCATCTTTTTAGAGCTACTGTGTTCTTTATGGACCATGACTAGAAAACTCGATTGATCCATACACTTGTCTCTGTTCTCCATGAAGGTATTATTTTCCACTTAATAGATTTAAGTGATGTCTAAGGAGTTGATCTTGGGAAAACTTCACATTGTGCTGATATCTACTTCATTTTATGTGCTATATTCATAGAATCGTACTATTATAAGACTAATATGTGAATATTTGATTAGATATGTTTAAATGCACTTTTAGTGGGAATATGTACTTTGCTTCCACACTTCCCTTTATGGTTTTTGTGGACTAAAGCCGGCGAGTATTTGTCGTTTCCTCCATGTTCTAAAGGTGTTCAGAGTTCTAGAAAATGAAGCATTTGAGTTAATTTAGAAAATTTAGATTACTTTTAGACTTGTCGATCAACCAGTAGTGAAAATTGCCGAGTGATGTGTTACTTATTTTTATTATACATGTATGCGTTTAGAAATGGATAAAATACGAATGTAATCATACTTATACGAACTATTTCCTGGCTAGTGAATAGTTTTTAAATATGATATTGTTAGATATTGTACAGTCTTTTCCTTTATTGTCTTCTTTGTATTGCTGAGTCTATACTATATAAGTCAATGTAATGTCGAATGAGAATAATTTTCTGTGGAAATAATAAAATTAGGATTCTTTATTTTTCTCTCTTAGTAGTATCGAGCCAAAGAAAACCTAATTTTGTTTCCGGTGATATCGTGTTCATTCCGATCTCCTTCTCACTTCAGCCAGGATTTCCTTCTACGCCCCTTGCCGCCCGTCCCACTTTGCCGCGGCGACTTTCCGAAGCTCTTCTCGGCCGAAAACCACGGTCCAACCGCGGGGCGATCTACGCGGGTAGCCACCGTGAAGCCGGCGCCGCAGCGCCTCACGCCTGGATCTTCTCCCTGCGGCTTGCCGTCAGCGCGCCCGTGGCGTGAGTGCCTGTGAGCGCGTGGCTCGCGCTCTCGGTGGCGGAGACTCCACGGTCGAGGTCGTCCGGCCTTGATCTGTTGCCTCCGGCGGTCCATTAGAGCACTCGCTACTCCGCGCTTGACCTTTTGCCTCCGCGCGTGTGCGGGAATTTTTTTACTTCTAACCGCCTCCAGACGGTCATTTTCTACGGTTTTGGGTCCTCTTTTCTTCATCTTCAAGCTCCCGGCCCAGTGGTCGCCCTCTTAATGGGGCTCTCTTCCAATCAGCGTGGTTCGATCTCGGTTAAGTGGATATGGCAGCTGAATTCTATTTTAAATGCATTATCTCTAAGTCTCTCTTATCACATCGAGAAAAATTGATTGGTAGTGAAATTATCTCTCTGGTCGGCTTTTGTGGAACTACGGTTCATGGGACGGGGTTATGAGGATCATCTTATTACAATCTGAGGATGATATACTCGTAAGCTGACAAGGGGTGTAATCGAAATAAAAATAGGATTGACAACTATGTAATAGTGATGCAATCGTCGATCCAAAATTTTGCTTCATCTTCAGCTTATAAGACATGTTCTAAGTTTCGAATCAGCAAAAGTCATAGAGACACGACGGATATCTTACTGGTTTCCTTATATGCGTTTCGCTATCGTTAATCCGCACGAATACATTACTTTGATCATCGCACCATATCGCCGCATCGCCTCATGGAGGAGTTCCGACATCGGGATGTTCTACTAGTGATCGCGTCGGGGCCTGAACAACCAGTCGACGAAGTTCTTCACGGTCCTTACACTCATCGGGCTCCGTCCTGGACTCGAGACCCTCCGAGATCGATTCTTCGGCACCCATCGGGCCTCCCGGCCCTTCGATGATGTGTTTGCTCAGCCTCCACAGATCTCCTCCACGCATCTCGGCCATCCGACAAATTCCTTTACCTTCGCTAGTTTCACACTAACCGTGAGACGAGGTCTGCAGGTCGAGGACAACGCCCTCATCAGACCCATTGCAAGAAGCACACAACACCGCGATCGTTGTTATCACTGGTGACGGACGGCCTCCCGCATTGCGTACTGAATGCGGGCTCAGCTTCTTTCCCCGATTCTCGACAAATACTCTGGACTGAGCTCCCCACATCTCAGTGGTGTCTCCCACCCATCAGCTGAGTGACGCATGCCTATCTTCACATCGGCTGCACAAGTCACTCATAGTCTCCTGTCTCGTGACCGGCACTGCCTCCCGCTCCCCACTCTGACATACACTCGACCCCCGGATTCTGCACTGGTGCTTCCCGACTGGCCATCTGCACAAAGATCTTTTCTTCTCTTACTAATACCCTACTTTACCCATCGTTACTTTAGCTAATGGTTCTCAAACTCGTGGCTAAAGGTATTGGTTTCGCCTATCCTCTCCTTCCCTCACCTCTCAATTTGGCCCTTATACTCCCCGAGTGTCCCTTTTAATCTTATTTCTTATCAAGAATCACTGATTTTTAACTGCTCATTATTTTTTCTCGATACTATGGATTTTGTGACCTGTGAAAGTACGGGAAGACGATCGGTACTGGACGTGAGTCACAGGCTTCTTATCACCCTCACCTCGCACCACCTCCCCAGAGTTTGGCGTGCTTTCCACCGATGTTCCACTCTCATCCATGGCCATTCGCCACCCTAGTCTCTTCTAAGTTCCGCAAGATGGTCCTCGCTCACTTCCTCATTGTTACTGGCTGTGTGAGTCCCGTCACTCTCGGAAAATACATCGTCTCGTCTCGCCAGCCGTTAATAATTGGGCAACATCTCTCAATTTCGGTTCACACTGACACTTCGCTGACCGTCATTTCAGTTTTTCAAGATTTTACGCTATGATGACTATTTCGATGTATCGGTTATTTTGGTTAAAACCTAGCCGGTTATTTTCTATTTTTCCGTGTAAATTTTATGCTGGAAATTTTACCCATCAATATTTCTAGTCTGTATGTTACGTGAAGGATAAATGCCGGAAGGTTTTTCCTGACCCTTTATTTCATTTACGCCCCATCACTAGATCCTCGATCACTTTCTTGCGGCTCACACTCCTCAACAAAACGGGGTAAATGAATTAAGAATCGCCATCTGCATTGGTGTCAGACTCTCCTCCACTATCATGTTCCTTTCGTTGGGGGACGCCCCATGTGCCTTGTTATTTGATTAATCAGATGTCTTCTTACTTGTATTACATGCTCAAATTCCTCATTCCCTTCTTTTCCTGCTCAACTTTTTTAGTTTTCTTCTGTGGTTTTGGGGTTGCACTTGCTTTGTTCATATTCTCACTCCCGACAAGACGTTTCAAACTAAGGCCACGAAATGCATCTTCCCTAGGCTACTCCCTACTGTGGAAGGCTTATCATTGCTATTCCCCCACTCATCACATTTTCTCTCCCACTGATGTCACCTTCTTCTAGACTCACCCTTCTTCTTCTCCTCTTCCGAGTCTCTTCCCTACATCGATTAGTCTTACCCCTTCCTATCATCTCTTCGCCTTAGATTTGATGATCTATCTTCTCGCCCCTTCAAATATGACGCTGTCTCTCATGGTCAAGCCACTTCCCTTCTCACTGAGGCCCTGCTGACTCTACTTTCCTCTCCTTCGGCTTTCCCTACTCCTTGCCCGGTCATACGCCAGGACTGCTCCATCGCTTTGAAGGTAATCGCTTCTGCATTGAAGCAACCCTCATCCTTATTTAGAATGCTATTAGTTACCATCGATTATCTTCCACCTACCTCGTGATTGCTTTCACTATTTCCACCGCTTCTCTTCCTAAGAACACCAATGAGGCACTTCCAGTCCGGGCCGGTTACAAAGTAATGGTGGGATGAAATGGTCGGCTCGCATTCCACCGGCATTTGGGATCTCGTCGCTAGCGTTAGGTGGTGCCTCACGATTGTCAGGTCACACGCCAAGGTCATCCTCGATGGTCGATCGGGATTCAGCCTTAAGGCCCTGCCAGCCGCAAGCTAGCTGATTATACTGTGTTTCTATGGTCTCAGATTAAGGTGACACCTTCTCCCTCACGGGCCAAGATCGTGGCTCGGTCCGGCCCCGCTTCTCCATGGTCGCATGTGTTCCCGCCGCTTTTTCACGTCGATGATTAAAATGCCTCCTTCCATGGCGGATCTCACTGAGGAAGTTTATATGAGCAACCACCCGTGGCCTTGTTGCTCATGAGTCCGGTTTATTAAAAGTAGGTTACGCCGCCTCTGATATGGCTTCAGAAACAACTTGTTACCGGCCCGCTTTAGTTCCTTGCTTGTTCAAGAATTTGGCATGTTTCGGCAAGACAAACAGACCATCTCACATCATCAGACTTCTAAAGTATTTATCCTGGTTGTTTACGTGGATGACATCACACGTAGCTGATCGATATTCGTAAACCAAACATCTTTTCACCCACTTTTCAACCAGACTGGGAAAACCCAAGTACTTTCCGGAATCGGAGGATAGTCAATCCAGGCTTCGGTGTAGTCCTCTCCCAACCAAGTATGTTTTTAGACATCTTGGAAGAAACCTATGATGTTAGATCAGAAACCTGGCCGACACTCTATGGATCCTAACGTCAAACTTCACTGCAAGACGTGGAGTCTTTCTGAGATCCCTGAGAGCATCGACACTCGGTAGGTAACCTAATTATTCCCACCATTACCTACTGCACATTTCCTTCCCAAGTAAGTGTCATAGGGTCAATCTCACAAATACCATAGATAGCCTGGTCGGGATGTCGTGAATTCGCATTCTTCATATATTAAAAGTACACCGTGTCGGGCAGGATCATGGATTGGCACAGAGGGTCACACCTGTGCCATATTGGTTGCACTGTGGAGGTGATCATCGGGCTCACCACATATGCTCCACCTCCGGCAATCGTGGTTTCATTGGTGGTAACCCACTATCCCTACAGTAGTAAACAACATGTAAGGCTAGATCTAGCGCCGGTCTATATCGAGCTATGGCCTTGGCAACATGTGAAATCGATATATCAGACAGACTTTATCCGTGTGAGCTCGAGATTTCGGTGCGATGAACAGATGAAGCTCATATGTGATAAATCGTAGTCGCCAGACAGCTGCATCCAACTACTTTCCATGAGCGACCAAACACATTGAAGTCAGACGGCCACTTCATTGTATAGGGGAGACGATCGGGATGTATATTACTAGTTTGAAGTGACCAAATGATCAACCAGCGTGACATTTTACTTCAAATCTCTTATGTCCTAGAATTAAATACATTTGTAACAAGCTTGGTGCTGTAGACAGGTTCAGCCTGAGGGAGTGTTGAGATGTGGTACGGGGCCTTTCCTTTATCAGCTACTGATTAGAGTCCAAGTCCAACATGTAATGTCGACAAGAATAATTTTTCTCAGGGAAATAATAAATGATTTTTATTTTTTTCTCTCTTCACGCATATGAAAAATGGAGCTACCATAGTGTCAACACAAGGACAATTATGCAGACTTCATAATTTTTTTAATTATGGGGTAATCAGGTAAATTCTGATAATCGACATCAACAATTTAAGAGATGATCATGGGATTCAACCCCGGAAGTTTTATGCAATGAATTAGCTAAAGAAGATTTTTATTTTGATTTTTTCTTACTATTTTTTACACAACTGGGGCTTGGTCAGACTTCAACTTGCTGATTTGTGAATCAGATGATATCGGTTAAATGCCTTCGTCAACCCTGTACCCTATTTTTAGCCCCAAACCACTCATCTTAATTGATTTAGTCATGAATAGACAGAGCCGCCTTTTGATGGATCAGCGGAATTGAAAAAGAATCCTAAAGATGAACATTCAACAAATGGTCTTCGATTTTACCTTAATTGCTTTATCGCTATGCACTTCTGGCTATTCATGACTTACAATTTTAATATGTTCAAATTAAATATATATATTTTGTATCTTTCTTCCTTTATAGTTTATCATCTTTCTATTGTTTTCATTATGACATACAATTCTAATTTAGTGTATCTATGACTAAATACTTATGTGTTTAATCAATAATATATATTTATATCTTTCTTCCTCAGTTTACATATGTTTTGATCTCATTGATATTTTGGTTGAAATTCTTCTGGGGATAGGTAAGGACCAAAGGCTGAACCAATTCAACAATAAATGATATATGTGTTCTAAGTGACGCTGGCTTAATGTTGCTAGCTTGATGGTAGCCGATACCTTCATACTATATACCCATTTTCAGGCCCATTCTAAATGGGTGTTCTTTACTTCGAAAATTTTTAATCTATTGATCCTCACGATGTTATTGACTCTTTGGTTCTTGAAATTCTGTCTCAAATTCAGTCCACTTGACCTTTTGTTCCAGTAAGAGTAACATAACACCCTTTCTTGGCTTTGGTTCACACACAGGAAGAGGTGGAGGAGGGTGGGAATAAACAACTATATATGATGATTTCAAATTTCGATTGAAGGAGGACCTTTGGAGAGGTTGAATGTAGTGGAGTTAAATGATTATACTAACTTGGAGCTAGAGTGCATGGCTTTTCTGTTATCATCAGTTAAAGTAAAAAGGTGACACAAATTTTCCTTGTTATGCTGATGCAGAAAGAAATGAGGGGAATAAAAGTCAGTAAATGAACCTAAAATTCCTCCATTTCACTTATGAAGAAACAGCTGAAGTTAGGGATCTGTTTGTCACATTACATTGTATTCTGGAAATTACCTTATTAATCAGGAAAACATTTTGGTATGAAAGAATTTTCAGGTGGTTTAGCCATCAAGTCAACAGATTTAGGACACCATGCAAAAACTGAATCTGAGCTGTCATGATATGTTCCTTGAACAAAACAGGAAAATATAATTATGCTATTGGCATTTTCTCCCTTCTCAAAATTTTTGTTACTACTTTATTTGGCTATTGTTTTCAATTCAAGATAACAAAAAGTGTTCCACGAAAGATGAATGTGTCGAATGTTTTCCGCGTTTCAATGTGTTTCGTAGGGTATTGGTATGAAAGAAGATAACAAGTAACATGTGCTTTATTATGCGTGGTGTTGATTGAGTATTTGAGTTAATAAGAATGGATGCACATCTGGAATAATTTAGATGGCTTGCTGTTTGATATAATGCTTGTATCTATTTTGACAGGCGCAATCATTGGCAGATCCATTTGCATATGATAGTTATATAGCAGCGCAAAGAAAAATTGAAGCAGGAACGTGGCTTCAATGAAGAAGATCAAGAATAATTTGCTCAGTTCATATTAATTATTCTTTGAACTTTCCTATAATTACTCCATGGAAATTTTGTGGTCTCTACCTGTGTAACCAACCAGTGGCTTTTAATATCCATAAGATTAATGTTATAGTGTATTTCTGACATGATGTGTTGATGGGTCCAAGAAAGTAGCCCATTTGATCCACCACAGTTCTGTTCCCTTGGAAAATACAGTCCAAAAAGGTCATTGGGTAATGAAAGGGAATGGTTTTTTTTTTTTTTTAACCACTAAGAGTTATTTTCTATGCAATTAGGTATTGTTATTTCTCATTATCATAATATCTCAAAGGTATAGAATCTGAAGCACAATTGAAGCCTTTCTATTTTCTGGCAGTGGTAGACAATTTTTGAAAGAGAAATGAGGTAAAGGTTGATTGGGTTTGTGGGTATGGGAAAAGGAGGGCGGTTGAAGAGACTACAAATCAAAGAAATATGGCATGTGGATTCAACATGTCTAAATTCTTGTCCGTGGTGTTTGCCACTCTAAAGCTAAGGCCTAAGGGGGATATATTTGAATCTTTTGGCAGGTCAGCTGTTTTAAAATACCTA
This sequence comes from Tetrastigma voinierianum, assembly GCA_016808115.1. Classification (NCBI taxonomy): domain Eukaryota; kingdom Viridiplantae; phylum Streptophyta; class Magnoliopsida; order Vitales; family Vitaceae; genus Tetrastigma; species Tetrastigma voinierianum. The sequence continues at coordinate 10,987 of JAEQBH010002122.1, read as the reverse complement.
TTTTCTTTCCTTTCTAACCATTTTCTTATTATTTAAAATTAGAAAATGCAAATCTTATTATTCCTTTATCTAATACTGGCGTTATATCACCTCTTTAAAAAATGTTAAAGAGCATTGTGTCGCCTATTAGTCTTCCTACAAAGGCTTTAGTTAAATGTTAATCAACCACTGATGCTTTGGATGTTGTACTTTGGTAAATACTGATTGACATCTGACCAGATTGAAGATTGGATGAAATAACATCCTCTATCATGTATCCTTTGTGGCTGTGTCATTATCATCATTTGAATTGCTAACCCTTTTTCTTGTCTTCTCTAAGTAGTGATTAAGAGGAAACTACTTAAAGTTAACTCAGAACGAGCAGATTCATTCTTTGGAAGAGAAGAAGTTGAAAAATGAAAACTAAAGGGTGTTGATGGTGATGATATTAAGAAAAATCAAAGAAAAAGAAATCTCTGAGTAGTGATGTTTCATGATGAGTGATTTGGTTGCAATGTTTGAAAATAACGTATTACCACTCTGATCATTTTGTTCCCACTTACTAATTGTTTACACTGGATTTTTCTTGTTTTCGCCCAGAAAACCATCAGTTCTTATCGTGCTTATACACTTTGGTGTTGAAACCGATGCTCTGACGAACCATTACTTTGGCTATACATTTTGAGAAGTTTTTCATCTAGATTGCTAGGTGGAAGAAATTATAAATATTGTAATCTTATTGGTGTTATAAAGAATTATGTTAGTGTTTGCAAAAAATAAAGAATTATGGGCTTATAAAAAATCGAATTGGTGGTAAGATGTTTTGCCAATTCTATTATTATGGATTTAATTGTGTATGTGACTCTTGATATGAAAAATTGATTACTACAAACTGGCTGCTTTTATTTCTTCTATTTGAAGTTTAGTAGGCTAAATTAACATGAAATGATAATGAAATTAATATTTTGTCCTTTAATCAAACGGATTGTTCTTTCTTCTCATTTTGTCATTCTTTTTAGGATTTGAAGGGTTGTGGTTAAGCTGGATCTGCAGGGTCATCATGTGAAACAAAATTTTTATTTTTATTTATTTTTATGTACTGGCTGGAAGATTTTCATATCACAACTTGTAGATTGTATGAAGTGAAGGATGAGCGACATGCAGAAGCATTCTAGAACCGTGTATCACTTGCAAAGGAGGATGCTTTTCCATTAGGAGAGCGAGTGGCTGCCCTTCATCACAATTCTCAAATCCAAAATGATGTAAAGTTGGGACATGGAGGTTCACGAGAAATTTCCCTTCATCTGTTTAGGAAGCTCATCCTGCTTAATATGAAGAAGACGAGGTATTGGAAATACCGCGTCAAAAGAAAAGAGGGAGTCAATCACTAGGCTGAAGCTCGATAGATCAGATTTCAAGGCAGATAAATATAGTGTGGTTATTTGACTAGTAACCCAGATAGTCTTTTTCTCCTGTCATCATAACTGCATATTTATTGGTAGGTCTTTCACTTAGGAAGTATATTAACATCTGGGCTGAGCAACTCGTATGTGGAGTAGATGTTTCAAATTAAGCTTTATTACATTCAGCTGAACAAAACATTACAAAAACAAGATTGAATAGGAACTTAATTCAAGCCACCATAATCAGAATATTTTCACTTCATTGCATTGATCTTTTCCCGGAGGCAACATATTCTTAAAATGAACGAAACGATATCCAAGAAGCATCAGGCAGAGAAGCAGCAGCTTCATCAGCATTAAGGAGAGCCAATGCCCCTCCTAGGCTGTGAGGAGTGATGGTCAAGCATATTTTTTCTTTTCTCTATAAAACTTCACATGGTTCTTCAGTTTTTCCATGACTTGTTTAGAGCAAAATAATAATAGTGGATTAGCACGTAACTAGATATTTTATTATTGACATAACAAGGTGTTTTATTAATTTATTGTGCTCATCAAGAAATCTAGATCATCCGTAAAACCCATTGAATTCATCATACAATCCAGATCACGTTCCACATTCACTATAAAATCGGTGTTGTTCAGGTGCCTAGAGAAATAAACATTTTTGGTGTCATTTGATATCTTTCAAAACATTATGATCTTAACAATATGCTCATCCTTTTGATAATTAGTGCAGAAGTTGAAAAGAGAATATTAGTCGATGAGGAAACACATCTTATATTTAACAAAACATGCAAAATTTGTTAAGGATCTTGACAATTGATTTTGAAAATAACAAAAATTATGTGATTAAAATGAATTTTCAAAATTGTGTGATTAGATGACCTTTATATTTCTTTCACAAGATTATTGATTTTTAATCATGCCTAGACATTACACAATTGATTTTGAAAGACAAATTGTATGATTAGATAAAAACTGGTATGGTTATGATCTTTCATGAATTAATTTTATGAATTTAATCATCTTAATTTTATTTCAGGAAGCACTTTTAATAAGGCTTAACCTAATCATTGATGTTATTAGAATTTTTTAACCAACTTTGCAAGCATAATATTCTTTTATGCTATTTCTTTCTTAAACTATATATTCTTATTTTTAAAATTTTTTATTTTTATAAAATAACAGACACAATCATATAGTGTTTTGAGTTTAAAATTCAAGTCAAATTCTTGACTCTGAATTTTATTTAACCCTTTTCTTTCTTTCTCACACACAATAGTATATATAGTATATATATATATATATATATATATATATATATATATATATATATATAGGTATATATATATATATATATATATATTACATGTTATTTGATATAGATAGAGAGTATAGAAGGTTTTAAAATTATTTTGGTACATCTAAGATAACTTTATGAGCAAAATAAAGAATATATTAAATTTAATCTACTCTCACCTCTCTATAGTTATTTTAATACCAACAGAAAAGAAGTATTCAAAATAATGAGATTATGAACAAGTTCTATTCAACGATGGGTTAATAAAAACAACACTACCAAAGTGATAATGTTTATTAATGTTTCACGCATTATATGATGGAACTGAGACTTTGATTGTCATCTAATGCACAGAAGAGTGGAAGAGTGCTATATAATAAGACAAAGATAGACTCACAAGATGATTCAAGTGGTTGTGTTCTATGGAGGTCATGTTTTTCGAGAATGGTCAGTTTTTTTATGAACTTTCAACCAATAAATAGTGAAATAAATTGCAGAGATTTCACAGAACTCGTGATCAAGCTGAATGGTATCAACATAATGGTTGTATTAATCTTTTTTCTTTCTAAATTTGATTAATCATTCCTATGAATAAATTTTAGTAGATAGTAAATTATTTAAGGTTATGTTTGGTTCTTGGGAAAGTTTGAAGAAAAATACAAGGCAATAAAATAGTAAGAAAAGTATTAAAATTTTTAATAATTTTAATTGTTTATGATTTTCTTACAAAAAAAAAAATTTACAGAATCCATCAAACATAACAAAATCATTTTCGTTGACATTTTTTATCTTTTATCAATACTTTTCGAGAACCAAATATGGATTAAAATTAATAATAAGAAGTGGTAAGCTTTCATGTTCAATTATTTTATCTTTATTAATTAATAAAGAAAACAAAATTATTTAATTAATTTATTCAGTCATGAAAAAAATCATAATTCACTTATAAATTGATGAATTTAATCCATTTCACTACTTATAATATTAAAGCATTTTTCTGGTATCAAAGATAAAGAGTGCATAAAATAGATAAGAAGGTTAAAAAATCAGAATAGCTCTGAATAGTACATTTTGAGAATTAAAAAACCATATTTAAATTAAGGTTATAAATCAACCCATGATTTCTCCAAACTAGATGTTATTTTTTATGGAAAAAAATTAAAAAGCAAAGAAGACATTTTCAGAAAAGAATCCATGAAATTCATAAGTATAAAGAATTTAGAATTTTTTTATTATTAGGATAATTATATTCAAGCACAGAACATTTAAAAGATATAAAAATGTGTAGGATATAAAATTACTATTGAATTTTTTTATCCAAGATTTAGAAATTTAATAATAGATTAGGGATGAGATGATAGATTCACTTTTCTTTCTTTTGAATTCAAAAAATAGGTTAAATATCTATTTTTAACAATCTAAAATTTGAGAATTAAATAGGGAAAATTAAGAAACTTAGGCTATTAAAAGCCAAAAAAAAAAAAGTATTGTTTCTTAAACATTTTCATGATGAATTTTGATTGGCCATGTATGCCCCAACTTAGAGGGTCCACTGACAACCCATCAATGCTCTAAATAATTTTGGGTACGATATCTCGATACTTAATTAGGCATCCCATCTATTGAATCTATTCATGCATATATGGTTGGTTTTGAGGAAAAATATAGCAAATTTATCAAAATAGTTTATAAGAGTTCTAGTTACAACTCCTCTTATATACAAAATATTACATAATAAAATTAATTTTTTTTTTTTTTTCAAAGGCTTCTCAAATATTGTAAGACCCTGAAATTTGAATCTTTCGAAAATGGCAAAAATCGTAATTTCATTGAAGATCCAAAATTTATTTTAGACTTATAGAGAAAGGATAATATGAACTGCCTCGCAAACTAGCTAGCACGCTTCGACTTCTGGCCGACTTTAGACAACTGAGTTTACATATTTTTCGAGGCATCGCATTTCCGCGCCAGAAAACGATATTCGATGTGACAAGCTGATATAACACGCATCATGTGTCATAAGTGGTAATGCAGTAGAGAACGATGAAATTGAAGGGTCAGATAAACGCTGAGCGTTGTCAAAACTCGGGAAAAGAAGAACATAAACGTCATTTTAAAATCAAGCGAATCGGAGTGAAAAGACAAAAGAGGAATAGTGTCATCCCTCTAAAAGAGCCAAAACGTGAGAAGCAAAAGGATTTACACAAAGAGTCATTTTTATGGGTTTTGGGCTGAGAACGCTCACCTTTCTTCGTGGATTGTAGAGATCCGATCGGCTTAAGTCATTGACAAGAAGGAAAGCTTCCATTCACGAGATTTATGATTCCAATGTTATATATTCGCTTAAGGAGTTTTTGACAGAACCTGAGGTGGGGTGTAAGACCAAAATTCCAATTTATGGAAAAGGCAAATTAATGGAAAATTCAGATTATTTAGTGATCTCGATGATGAAACTGATCGCGACCGTCGGAACTGCCTTTGCTAAAATCTGAAGAAGCATTTTAAAATTTAGAGAATCTGAGAGACGTCTGAGCTATTGATCGCCGGCAAGATAATGATTCACGGTGAATCCATTCTCATGTACTCTGAAAAGCTCATGATATAACACGGTGACTCATGTGCCATAAGTGGTGAGAGAAATGATGAAAATGGATTTGCTCCAGATAGTGCTCTAATCGTCAAACTGAGTACAAGTGGATATAATTACTTAAATCATTTAATGATATAGATAAAGGAAGGACCTCCATTTGAAAAAGAGAAAAACGTGTAGGGGAGATTATGACCTATTTTCCAAACTTAGAGAGAGTGGGTCTTCCTTCTCTTAAGTTTCACATCCTAATCATTTTGCCAGCCTTCGACAAGAAAGGAAAGCCGTCTCTTACTGCTTGAGTACTCGTGGGTGTAATCGATTTAGTGGTGCTTCAAACCCCGAGAGGTAGTGCTTCCTACTTGCCTTTTATCTTTTCTGGGCACTTTGTGAATGTTTGAGTTTGAATGAGGCCTGAGGGGTTTGCTGACTATCCTCAAATCAGGGACCAAACTGCTGGAATTTTTCGAGATTTTTTTAATCATCGTGAAAAAATAGAATTCTAGTGGGCTGCTTGTGTTGAAATTATGCATTAAAATGTATGCTTGATAGGTGTTAGAAATGACTTGTGGAAATTGGTTCTACAAAAAGAACACTGATTGTATTCCTTCGAATATGAACTATATTCAATATTCCAGAATAAGATTTGCAAAGAATTTTGAACAATGTGTCTGGTCAATAACTTCAAACTTAATCGGTTTCTGCTCGATCATTTAAATTTCATTTGGAAATGATGTTTTGATGTGATTGATGGTGAATTGATATTTTAACATGATTGTGCGATGTAAATTTTATATGAATATATGCATGTTTATTATTTAAGATGATGACCGCCACTTAAATCTAAGATCATGATTCAGATACTTGACCTGAATAATCTTGTGGATTATAGAAGGAGCGTATGAGGTGAGTCTGTGATAAATTTGTTAGGAGAGTGTCCAAGAATGACAATTATCTGAGGGTAGTCCATGATAAATTTAAAACATCAACTCTGTCGAGACGGCCCAATCGACATGACCTGAGGGTGAAGTCCATAACACAACAGTCAACGTCAAGAAGCAGCCCAACTATATGTACACATCTAGGGGCTGTCCACAAACAAATAAATATAATAATTCTCACGAGGCTTAGGCGAGTGTGAGGGAGTTCGTGAGGATCTGGCACGATAGATCAAATAGATATCCAAAGATCATGTATTTTTTGACAGTGTTTATTTTCAGAGCATTGTAATTTGTGAATTTTTAAAGTGAGAAAGAACCCACTTTAGTGGCATTCCACCATCGAGCATTTAGCCTCACCCCGGCCAGGGATACTATTTACGTGTGCACAGTGAGGCATAAGTGAGGGACGGCTCGTCAGAGACCGGGAGGTTTAGAAGAAAGTCGTGATCGTTACTTTCATGCATGGCATTACTACGTATTAGAATTGTTTTAATTTTTAATATATGCTGAAAAGAAAGAAAATTCGAACTTCGAATCATTGGTCAGATAGTCAATTAGATATATACATTGTTATGAATATTGGTTTATGGGCCCAAGTAATGCTTTTAATTCATAGACTGCTTATATCGGGATCGCTTGGGACATTTTTATGCCTAGATGGGAGCTTTCCGGCGACAAAGCTGAGATTCCCCGCCCATTTTTCATGAAAATCGTCGTGTCGCCCGACATTCACTTTAGTATTCCTACGGGTTGACGGTAGTCAATGGGACTCATTTAAGCCAGGGGTTTCTTCCTACTTGGGCTCTTGGCACTTTGTTTAAGTGTATTTACAATGCTCGAGTTTGGATGAGGCCGAGGGGTCGCTTAATCGATTCCAAAAGCTTGGAACCGAGGTGGAAAATGAAATTGATAGGACAAACCACACTATCCAATGGTTGTTAAGGTTAGTTTGTAATTATGTGTTAATACGCTTTGATGTGGCAAGGCCGTAGAATGGTCGGGCGGGAAAATTCTGGGTTCATTGTGCAAGTAAACCGATGATTCGACGAGTGGATGAAACAAGAAACCCGAGGTTTCAGCCGCTCATATGAACAGTGACACCTAAAACTAATTTTGTGTGAAAACTGGCGGAGCTGGTCGAGTGCAATTCAAGTTGAATTGCTCGTTTTTGATCATTAGCCTATGTGAGCAATTTGTGGTGAGAATGAATTGCATAACATGTTTTGTGTGATTTAAAATTATGTGAATATATGTACGGATTATATATTTTGTGGTGTTATAGAATTGTAATGTGAATTACAATATGCATTCCACATGCACTTTACATCCTCGGAACGAATGAGTGCATGGGGTGATTCTCGGAGAATAGCTCTAGGCTATTTAAGAAGAGTAATAGCTGTGAAAGTGTATCCATTATAAAAACATCGATAGTAGCAGCCCAGCATAAAGATCAATCGTCGAGTCAAACAATGATATATCTCTGAGGGTAGTCCACTGTAACACAGAAATTGACGAGACTGGCCCAATTATTTTATATCTAAGGGTTGTCCACAAATTACAAAACAAATATCTTTATTGAAAATTATTTTCATACGTGGCTTAGGTAAGTGCGTAGAGTCGGAGGAGGACCTTCTGGTATGAGTTGATAAGTTAGGACATTCAAGTAGGATCATATCATTTCTTGAATGTGTGTTTATTTCGAGCATCATGATATTGCACCCTAGCGGAGAGTAGCCTAATTTAGGATGATTCCACCATCAGCACAAATTTCACCCCAATGAGGGATATTACTTTCTGCTACTGTGGAGCAAGACGAGGAGATCAATAGCATCCGTAGGAGGCCTAGTTTGGTGAAGAAAGTCAAGGTGGTTTCGATTTGATTTTAAACATGTATAACCTCGATATTGATATACAGAGCAAGAGTAATTTATTAACTCAGAATCATGGTAGATAGTCAGTATATCAGATGAAAGATATTACGGCCCAAGAGGCCGTTTTTATTCATATACGTGATCACGCTGATCGATGTCGTATTGCGCGATGTATTTCAGTAGTTCTCGTATAAAGCGAGACTTTGTCCCGATTTTCGTGGAGGTTCACACCGACATTCACGAAGAGCCTACGGCCGACAGAGTCAATCCGACTTTGATCATTGGCCACAGCCCATAGTCCAAATTTTTCTTCACACTGTCCCAGATGGAGGCTCTCGCTCAGGACATAACCCCGTGACCTCAAAGTGCATTCCACGACTGACGAGCAATGCCCCAAGTAGTGGATAACTCCCACAGCGGCTACTCTCACCTAAGCGCACACAATGCCATGTTCACACAATACACACATCAAAATTCTAATGGGGCACGTCAATTTACACGTAACTCTACACGCCATAAACGTAGATGGTGACTTTATCACAGTTCCACATTCCGAAATTCATCGACTCCTCACACATGTGCCGTGAAACCTAAAAATCAATTTTTCAAAAGAAAACAAGCCATTTTACAAACTCAATTTTCTTGAACTCCGATGACGAACTGACCACCGTCAATTGCCTCATTGAATCTGGGCCACCCGCCGACTCGGCACGCACTAATTTTACGCTGGCGTAATCTGCATTGCGACACTTAAAGCATTAGGAGATTACGACACCATGTGATGACACATGGCTATGAGGGAGAGGAGGAAGGAAGGTGGGGCCCTCACTTAGGATAGGAACAAACAAAAAGAAAAGAAAGAAAAAAGGAAAAATGAGAAAGGGACAAGTAGGGAGGAGAGGAGGAAAAGGGAAGGAAGTTTCCCCAGGGGATCAGATTCGGTGGATAAGAGAGAGAAAAGGAAAACCAAAAAGAGAGGAAAGAAAGAAAAGAAGGAAAGAAAAAAAAAAAACGGGGGAGAGCTATGCGTGAGAAGAGAGGGAAATATATATTTTCCCTGTGTTCCAACGGTCCCTCAAGTGCAGATATGTATTGGTGGTGGCTAAACCTCATTTGGGACCGAGGTAAGCCAGATTGTAGCTTTATAAACCTGAAAAAAAATTGCATTTTACACGTAATATTTCAGAGAAAAGGTAGTCAGAATCGAACTCTACGATTTATTTTGATAAATTCTCAGGATATTTTTCTAAAATATATATATTTGCATTTAACTTATCCCAACGAATCTTGACATGACTGATGAGATTAAATATGATACTCACAAGATTACAAGATTACAAGAGTCAACTTAATTCCGCTTTGCCAATTTACCCTGGCTGATAATTTTGCTATAACAACGCTCTATCATTAATTTATTTAAATCGCTTACTATTATTATTTTGTTAGACTAATTATTTTATATATTAATTATTATTATATATTTATAAATTATTTATTTTATTCTCAAGAATCAGAAAGTTATTAAATTATTTTTAGCATTTTTACAGATTTTACTGTTACCATAACCCGCACGCAATGGTCAGGCGGTTTCTAAAGTCTAACCCGAATAGAATGGCTAGATGAACCCAGCCTGCTTTGGCCTGTAATCGAATCTGCCCCTAATTGCCATCGCCTATATTACCTAACTACATAATTAAGATATTCATATTCATAACTACTATCGATTTAAAAGATATTTAAATTTGGAATTTTTTTCGAGATTAGTTTTTCACATAGAAAAAATAAAAGCAAATTAAATTTATTTAATAGATTATATGTTTTTAAATTAATACTTATATAGATAAATAAATAAAAATGATTTTAAAATAAATGCAGATAATAAAATATTGAGTCTCAACAAATATTTTTTATTTTCTTATTTTTTTATACATCAACTTCATATGCAGTGGGCCAAGGAAAATGATTGGTTTTCTGGCTCACTACAAAACTAAAACACAAAAAAAAATAATAGTTGAGTACTAAATTGATACTTGTTTATAGATGAGAACAAAAATCACCAGATAAATAAAAAAAAATTAGTTTGAAAGAGTAAATTGACAACTGATCACTGAAGGGCAAAATGACCTCTAACCTTTGATTAAACTAACAAGTCATGAAAATCTTCATGCCATATCAGCATGGGATGGCCTTAAGATTGAAGATAAAGAAACTAAGACTTTGGTGGGATGGTGTGTCTATTATTTGTTTCATGAGTGCTTTCAGTCTCCATAGAGAATCAAACTCTTCTTTTCTAGGCCCTATTATTATTATTCTCAGGTTGGCTTTTGACAGGTCACTACTCACTCATATAATCACTTTATTTCCTAAAACTAATCGTATCAAAACATATATGCAATATAACTGTTAAGTAGGTGCAACGGTGTGATGAATGATTGTTTGTTTGAGGACAATCCCATTGTTTCTGGCTTTGAGCATTTCTTGATTTAGCCTTTAATTTATGGAAAGAAACTCTTCTTTCAAAAGTTGGTTGAGTTAATTTTATTTTTTTGTTATTATAGTTAATTTATCATTTTTACATGCAGTATTGTTATTTTATATTACTCTATCATTCCATTTTGACAGACATTGCTTTTAATGTTAATTCGATAATCATTTATATGTGACTTTTTTTTTCCTGCAATACATGATGCATGTATTTCATACTCATATTGTAATTCATGACTACTAAAACCCGTGGGCCCGCTGACACCACCCAACTCACACATAGAATGAGTGCCTAAGTTACCCGACGCCACTTTAAAATTCAAGTGCAGTCTCCCAGACGGAGCCCACCTGGGGTGGTCAGCATCTCGCATATACCACCTCAAACGTAAATTCAACATACGCAATATATATATCCAATGCGG